>JAAGEH010000109.1:4242182-4470136 GCA_011751065.1 Lasiurus cinereus
ATGCAGGAGGCAGCTGATCAATGTCTCTCTCGTTGATGTTTCTAACTATCCCTCTCCCTTCCTCTCTGTAAAAAATCAATAAAACATATTATTAAAAAAAAAAAAGCACTCCTAAAAAACTGAACGACTCTTAACTGAACAACAGGACCACATAAGTTTCCTTTTCTCGGGTTCCTTTCAAGACATGCAATTTTATAGTCAACCCCAAAAATATTAGAAATGAGAAACTAAACTTAATTTTAAAAGAGAAAAGTATTGTTTAATTTGTCTTCGGTGGATTCCAGAAGAGGTATCTAGGTTTGACTCCAGCATAAATCTCTATTAATAATGAGTCTAAAACAGTTCCAGGAACCCATTCCAGCAAAGAACTTTAGGTGACAACGGAAGGGCAAGGGTGAAAACAGGTTTTGTACCAGTCCTTGTAGACAGACTCAAGACAATCCCAAATGCTGCGCTTTGTTTTAAAACATGTCTTCTCTTCAGCAGCCCAAAGGGAAAGGAGCAGTGAGAACGCAGCATGGAGCTGAGAGGCAGCATATACTTTAAGATTTCCCAAAGAGAAGAGGAAGACGTATGTCATTTAAAATGAAAATTATAGGGGAGAAGTAATTGAATCGGGTAAATTTAAAAACCCTTGAAGTCAATGAAAGAAGCCTTAAAAGAAAGATCAATTTCCTTTGCTTCAAAGAATTCAATCAAATTATTTTTTTGATAAGGAGCCTGATGAAATTATATTGGGCTTTTGGCTGTTAAAGAGTCTTGTTAAGGATATTTTAAGTGCATACACTTAAAAGCCAAAAGCATTTAAACTGCTACTTTAGATAAACAGTGTAGTCAATAATCTTCACATATTTATTTTACATTCACGTGCTTCTCATCTCTAAACCATTATCACTGTTTCACCTTATATCTAAAAAGGTCACACAAAATAAAAGCAAACTATATGACAAAGAAATAGAAATCTATTGTGAGGAAATTGCAAGCGTAGTTTTACTGGTTACAGTTTGAACTGATTTCACTTTAAAAATACTTACCAAAGAAGTGCTGGAGAAAATTCTGTATAGACATAGTAATCTTTTTTATTTTAACAGAAAACTGTAAGCTTAGAATATAATTATCTCTTTAATATTACAAATAATTATTACGGCAAAAATGAAACACTTTTAGTGTTGATGCATTCTATAAAGGAAGGGAATAACGATCAGGAGCATTCCAACAGTACATACATTTGTTTTGGTACAGATGGGACAGCAGGTATATAACTCTGTAGAGGTGGTATTAATTTGGAATAAGAAATAAATATATTCATTAATTAGAGAGATAAATACTAAGTCAGAGAGAGCAAATAAATGAGTTTTCTTAAATTACATTCTTAGAGATTTAATCATAGCCACGGGCTATTTTCAAAGTTCAGCAGAGCTGACTCAACGAAAATTAATTAAAAAACGGGTCTTATCTAAAAATGACAGTAGAACTGAACATAGCAAGGTAAATATTTGTAAGCTTGGCCACAGCTGATTGTGTCTGTGGGGTGTACTTAATTTGTTTAAGGAGGAAGAAAACTTTCAAGTAAAACTTTCCGAAATTCGGTTAATCAAATCTTTTCTCATAATGCCATTGTAAGACTTTACCATTCACTCATTCCTAAAAACCCCGTTGCTCATTTCAGTGTATACTAGTAAAAATTCTAAATCATACAAATTGGGAATTTAATAGTGAATCACTAAGGGAAAATATTTCAGTTCTTGTATAGAACACATTTAGAATACACATTTCAATTTGCACACTGTTACTTCTTTAATTCTTATGCCAAAAACCTCACTCGCTGTATTCTGCAGCTGGCCTGTATGGCTTTAACTTACAGGAGAAAATCAGTTCATAGTGAAGTCCTGAGTCACCATACTCCCCGTATTTAAGTCTTGTCCAAGTTCATTCGAAAGAGAGAGCAAGTTAACGGGATAACTGAGATATTAAATTCGTTCTGAGTATGTCATTTCAAAGTTCTACTGTTAAAAGCTGAATTGTTCTGATACTTCAGAACAGAATTTTCACAGAGTTTCACTCTCTTCGGTCTTCCCTCTTTTCCTTTAATATAAGCAGCTCAGGGCAAACTGCAGTCTGATGAAGGACTGGTCCTCCCCCCTCCAACTTTTCTTGCTCCTATCCCATCACTCTCCTCATTTGGGTACCAAGCTGAAGTTGGATCATGTGGCAGCTTATTTTTAGAGATAATCTAACCCAAGCTAGACAGCTGGGGATACTTTTCGCAGGCCTGAAAAACAGCCTAAGTTTTCTGACTACTTGCTGTTTAAAATAAAGCAAAACTAAAAAAAAACCCAGCTGACTTAATGCTGAGATGGAGCTTACCTTGGAGCCACGTTCATTAAAGATTATTTCTACATCTAGGATTTTGCCAAATTGCTGCAGAGACAAAAATAAGAACATTCGTTTACGGTCAGCTTTTAATCCACATGCTTTACTTCTTTCCGAAAAAGAAACTGAGGGGTCTCCCCATCCTCCATCCTCCCAAATGCCTATTTAAGATGAGCATCCATGTTTCTATTTGTTGGCAGGTCCCAGTACCAGTTTCTGAGTTTTCCTCACCACTGAGCTGAGCATCTCTCCTTTCCACTCGGTCTTCTATTCACTCACTCATATATCACCCCCTCTGTATGGTGGCAGCTGTCTTCGGAATACATTCAGAGTTTTCATGTGACATGCCTCTTCACACGGGCAAGAACTAGGGATTTTCCCCACGACATCTCTAACTTTTAAATGTCTGTTTTAAGAAGTAAATCCTTCGTAGGGAGATTTGAAGGCTGTTTTGCCTCCCCTTCATTTTTCTTTAACTTATGAAAGGAAATCATTTTCATTGTCACCTCCAGTCCCACCACCTCGTTCTGGCACACAGCCTTCCTGGCTCTTCCTTAGGCATGTAACCATTTCCACGTATGCTTTTTTTAAAAAATTTAACGTACTAAGAACAACTTTCCAAGTCAATAAATATATATCTGTGTTATTTCTAAAGATTACATGCTATTTTCCATTATACTTAAACATTCATAGACATGATCTCATTTATTTGCCACTTTAATCTTTCTACATTGAACACCTTCAAGAATATTTTAAATAGTAACTTTGCTTTGTAATTAGTATTTTAACATTTGGAAAATCAAAACAAAGCTAAAACTACAAAGCCTAATAACTTTATTGTTAGCTAACAGCTGAGCAGAGGGGCATACACAACACAGAAATTATTTGGAGAAGATGTGTATATAGAAATAAAACTACCTGTGCTAATCTATCCTTGGATAAACGGCAGTAAATCTCCAGGTAACTTTTTACTAGTAACTCACACTTCTCTCTGAGTACTAAACTCATATGTCCAATTATCTATTTCACTTGGATTTGAAATCAGATTTTGGGAACTGTGCAAAAATAAAAAGAGAAAAACAGAAATCATGCTTTCTCATTGGGCTAAAACATTATTATAAAAAACATGTAGTAAGAGCCCAAGTTTTCTATAATAAACTTCTGGGCTTGCTTCCTATTTCATCATTTAATAGAAAATTAGAAAAATCATGGAAAGAGGAGAATGTTTTTATTTTGGGTGGAAAAGCATTTTATTTTTTCCCTATACCTATTCTATGAAACTAAGATTTGTATGGTGTTTGAGTTTGTTTTCTTTTATGTTTTCTAATGCATCCTTCTAGAGCAGTGGTTCTCAACCTTTCTAATGCCACGACCCTTTAATACAGTTCCTCATGTTGTGGTGACCCCCAACTATAAAATTATTTTCGTTGCTACTTCATAACTGTAATTTTGCTACTGTTAATGAATCGTAATGTAAATATCTGTGTTTTCCGATGGTCTTAGGCTCTACAACAGCGGTTCTCAACCTGTGGGCAGATCTTCAATGGAAAACACATTTCTGACAAGGGAATGCACTCCATTTTCAGAGCTTAAAATTCCATGTTATCTCTGACAATTCAGTAGAAAACCTAATAACTCATACTGCTGGCAAGTTTCTTCTCAAATGTAAGCAGAATTCTTTATGCTGCACTTATATCTTCTGTTGTGCTCTTTTCTGTAGAGATGGAGACCAGCTCGGCTGGCTACTCTTTTCTCTGTAAAAGCTCTCTTCCAAGTTCTACAATATTAAATCTCAACCTTGGCCTTGCATTCAAAGTGCAACAAACATCCGGGTAACCAGCTATAAGTGACAGAACTTTGCTCCAACGTATTGTCACCATGAAGTGGCCTACACTTCAGGAAGGGGACTTGGTTTTCTAACAAAGCTCCAGGCTGTGACACTAATAAGAATTTTAAAACCCAGTTATCTCTCAGTTCTAGATCAAGGTAAGAGTTCGCTCAAATTAAAACAGGCAACAATACAATAAGCCCAGAAAAAAATTAAGATGTTCAGCAGTCACTCACTTCCCAGTAACTCAAATCTTTGCTCTTAACCCTGTTTCTATGACTGATTTGGGGAAGAATTAAACAACTGGAAGAACACATCAGAGGGAGCAAACTAACACCCAGACCTGATTTTAGATACTGGTCTTCACTTTGTTGAGTTATAAGCAAGAAAGTGAAAACAAAACACAGGTACTATCTGCTTTCACAGATTTAATTTGCAAAATCTGAAAGGTAGTAAATGCTATATATCCTGATTTTAGCACTTAAGTCTCACATCCAAACAAATGGTCACCTTATTTATGTGAGAATTTATAAAGCTGGTGTCTAGTAGACAGGTGATAGGAAAAGTTTCTGATGAAAATATTGAATTATTCCAGAATCTTCCTCAATCTATTTGTAGTCTTATCCTAAAGTACTAATGACTAATACTATATGTGGAAGATTAAACTATATTTTAATGGTAAACCCCAGAAATGACTTCAGAGACTTACCCCAAACATCTGTCGGAGATCGGGGTCCCGGAAGCGGAAAGGGATATTAGAAACATGCAGCCGTTTAGGGGTAGATTTACTCTCTGAATTTTCACTACTTTGTGTCTGTGATGGCTGGCCATCTGTCTGTGCTCCGCCTTCTGTCTGCTAAGCAAAGAAATAAATAGTGAACAAAAAATAAATACAATTAATTCACAAGAATTATGTAAAATACAATCCTCCTCCACCCAAATCATTCTCAGACAGTGCCTTTAGGCAAAAATTACTGTTGTCCTATGAGAAAAAACAAAGAAAGATGTTATCTATGTTCAAAATGCTATAGTTTACAAATACAATTTAGTCTATTGAATATCTATCTACAGTACATTAGTAAAAAGGGAGAAAAAAAATACTAAGTGACTTGCCTAAGACCACATGGAGATACATTAGGATAACTGAAGATATAAGAATAGTACCAGCCATGGCCTGTGTGGCTCAGTGGGATGACTGTCCTTTTGTGCACCAAAGGTTCAATTCCCTTGAGCCCCAGTAGGGGGCGTGCAGGAGGCAGCAAATTGATGTTTCTCTCAAAAAAATAAAATCAATAAAGACATATTTAAAAAAAATAAGAGAAATAAAAATAGTACCATTACTCTTAGATTCTTAGTCATACTTTCTATTTTTAAGATCTTCTTGTGTTGAAAATGAAGAGTCTGTTGTATTAGTGGTGAAGATCAATGCATTTCTGGTCTCTCATTTTAGGAAACAAAGGAATATTCTTACATTTTATTCCCTCTATGAGTTCCAGAGTTTATGACTACTGGATTACCGAAGTATTATTTAGATAGAGGACACTCTTGGTGACAATGGCCACTTTTCTTAAAAACTGAAGACACTTCTTACTCTGAAAGCAGTCTGTACTCCCCTCCCTAATTACAAGAATCTAGGTAACTTCAGCACATCTACAGTGAAAGTGTGCGAGTGTGAGGGCGCATTTTTAATCAGGAGTCTCTGTTGCAGCATCCCGGACTTGCGTTCATCAATCACCCCCTCTTCCAAGAAATCCTCAAAAACGCTGCTATGTTGAGAAGCACTTTTGACAAATATCTAGCAGGTGTGATATATTCTAAGCATTCAAAACCCATTTATTTGAAGCCTTCACCTGCAATTTCAGAACCTGTGTTTTATTCTGATGCGCATGCCAAACCTGAGCTCATTAAAACCAATGTATTTTAAAACAGGAGAATTAGAACTGCACCCTAACCGGTTCTTCTGGGTGACACAACAAATCCTTTCCCCTTGACCCAGTGTTCAACTAAAAACAAAACAAAACTGTGAATCAGAGATACTTTTCTTAGAGATGTTCACAACTATTGTGGAACGAAGTTTGAGACTTTAAAATATAAAGGATAATCGGGAATAAACTCCGGCTTTTCAAGTGTCAATCTGAGTGATGGCAGCTTTTATCTCATCCCATTCAGGCCCTGCAGATGGCTTAAATGGGCAATGATTCATGTGATATAAAAATGGCAGAAATAGGAAGAGCCATGAAGTAATGACCCGCAAAAGTGTCAGGTTTTCAATCATCAACCTGGGCCGCATGTAGACTAAACAAAACAAATCCCGTCTAAAGAAGGAACTCACTAAGTTACACCAAAGCAATAAGCAAGAGCACCAATTACAATGAATGCTTATCAAGTACCTTCAGCCTCCCTCTCACATCTCACAGCTGGACTACATGAAACTTCCTTCAACCAAACTTTACAAGCACCAGCTCAGGTCTGCAGGATGTCCGTGTATCACTCCAGAAAAGTTAAAAAGACTGATTCCAGCTCCAGACCAGTTTTATACAGAACCAGTGGCCTAGCGCACGAAATCTGTGCATGGGAGAGGGGGGTGGTGTCCCGCATCCTGGCCTGCACTCTCTCCAATCTGGGACTCTCGGACATCCCTCTCGCAATCTGGGACTGCCGGCTTCAAACCACTCATCTGTCTGCCTGCCTGCTCACCCCCAACTGGCCCCCTGCTGGCCTGCTCACCCCCAACTGCCCCCTCACCCCCCTTGCTGGCTTGATCATCCCCAACTACTCTCCCCTCCTGGCCTGATTGCACCTAATCAGCTCTGCTGGGCCCTGCCACCATGGCTTTGTCCTGAAGGTCTCCTGGTCTAATTAGCATATTACCCTTTTATTAATATTGATTTATATACAGGTGGGCAAAAGTAGGTTTACAGCTGTTCATATGGAAAATACAATCCTATCTAATAAAAGAGTAATATACAAATCGACCATACCTCTGCTACATCCACCACCCAATCAGAGAGAGTATGCATATTAACCTAACAAAAATGGCTACAGCCACAGAGCAGGAGGGAGGCTTGGGTTGCCCCTGGTGATGGAGGAAACCAAGCTTTCTGCACACCCTGGCTGGCCTAGGCCTCCACTTAAGGCTACAAAGTTTCAATTGTAGAAGGTAAATAAATCCCAGATACCAGGGCCTCTGCTTGGGTTGCCCGGGTGTGTGGCCAGCCTGTAATCCACCACAGACCCCTTGCCCAGGCCACCCCAAACAGCAAGGGAACACCCACCTTGATCCAGGACACCTGTCAGGGCAAACCAGCTGACTCCCACCCATGCAGCAGGCCTCTATCCTATCTAATAAAAGAGTAATATGGCCAGCAGAGGAGGGCAGTTGGCAGGGACCAGGTCTACAAGGGAGGGCAGTTGTGGGTGATCAGGCCAGCAGGGGAGGGCAGTTGGGAAGGACCAGGCCTCTAAGGGAGGGCAGTTGGGGGTGATCAAGCTTGCAGGGGAGGGCAACTAGGGGTGACCAGGCCGGCAGAGTAGGGAAGTTGGGGGTGACCAGGCCTGCAGGGAAGGGCATTTTTTTGGGGGGGAACCCAAGGCCTGCAGGGGAAGACAGTTGGGAGTGACCAGGCCCACAGGGGAGGGCAGTTAGGGGGTAATCCGGCTGGCAGGCAGAAGTGGTTAGGGGCAATCAAGAAGGCAGGCAGGTGAGCAGTTGGGATCCAGCAGTCCTGGATTGTGAGAAGGATGTCCAACTGCCCATTTAGGCCCAATCTAGGTAGGATCAGGCATAAACAGGCAGTCGGACATCCCTCAAGGGGTCTAATATTGGAGAGAGAGAAGGTTGGGCTGAAGGATTCCCCCTCCCCCTGCATGAATTTCATGCACCGGGCCTCTAGTCTATATATAAAAGCCTAAGTGATTGGCCAACCACTATGATGTGCAATGACCACCAGGGGGCAGACATTCAACGTACAGTCATGGAAACATGGAACAGACTGATGAAATCTCAGAGGGAAGGGGGCATGGAGGAGGGCAGAAAGAGAGTAACCAAATATGTTATATGCATACTAGAGGCCCAGTGCATGGATTTGTGCACTGGTAGGGTCTCTCGGCCGGGCCTGTGGGGATCGGGCCAAAACTGGCTCTCCGACATCCCCTGAGGGGTCCCAGATTGCGAGAGGGTGCTGGCCAGGCCGAGGGACCCCACTGGTGCATGAATCTGTGCCCCGGGCCTCTACTTTATATATATACACATACACACACACACACATATAAAAGCCTAAGCAACCGAACATATAATCAGTCAACTAGTTGCTATGACATGCACTGACCACCAGGGGGCAGACACACAATGCAGGAGCCGCCCCCTGGTGGCCAGTGTGCTCCCACAGCAGGAGAGCAACTGTGGTGGCAGGAGCCTCTCCCAATTAGGACTGACTGGACACAAGCCTGCGGCAGACGCGGCACGGCCAGGATGAGTGGGAGTGGCATGTGTGAGCAGCAGGTGGCGTTGGCCTGCAGGGATCGGGCCGAAACTGGCAGACTGACATCCTCTGAGGGGTCCTGATTTGGGAGAGGGCGCAGGCCAGGCTGAGGGATCCCACCGTGCATTGGGCGTCTAGTAAATAATAATACAAGAATAACCTCTGTTTTGCAAATTTACAATCATAAACCTACTTTTCCCCACCCCATGTGTAGTTCCTGTATCTGTAGCACTGTGTATGAGATGACAGATAAATAAAAATTATGTTCCCCAAGCTATTTATCTGTTGCTCCTGAGTTTTTTACAGCCCAGAGACCTAATTTAAGAAAAGGTTAGAAGCCGCATAGGTTTAACCTTCTGGCATTGCAAGGAGCACCTACTTTTTGTTTTGTTTTGTACTCCCCAATCCTGGCTGCCAACATCAGACAGACAGAAAATGTGAGGAGGACCATTTTTTCTTGCATCTGCACTGGAACTAAACACCTACAATTTTTGAAAGTATAAAATATATTTTTAATCCTCATCTGAGGATATGGTTTTGTTTTCTTACTTATATTTTTTAGAGAGAGAAAAGAGGGAGAGAAACATCAATTGGTTGCCTCCCATAAGTGCCCTTATCCAGACTTGAACCTACACCTTTTTTAGTGCATGAGACAACGTTCCCATCAATTGAGCCAGTCAGCCCGGGCAATTCTAGAAAGCTTGGCAAGTGGAAAAAGTGAACCACTGTATCCAAAATTCTCAAGCTTTTTGAGTTAATACAAAATTTCAATTAAAGTTTAACATACATAATAGATACAAACGCACAAATAATAAGCATGTAGCAGAACAAAGTTTCACAAAGAAAATACACGCAGGTAACCATCACATTAGATCAAGTAGCAGACAGAACTCCAGAAGCATCCTGGGCTCTACTGCAGTCACAGGTCCCCTGCTGAAGGGTCAACACTATCCTGATGGCAAATTAGTTTTGCTATTTTTGAACTTAAATAAATAAATAAACAAACAAATAAATAAATACAGGGGGAGGGGCTCACACCATTTGTACTTTTTTGTCTGCCTTCTTTTACACATATTTTATATACACATCGTAATTCATCCTCCCCATCCCCCAGTCTTATAAACATACAGAATTTATATGAGCTGCTTCCAGTTTTTGGCTATTAAGTTCTTTCTTACATGAATATTTTTGTTACGTCTTGTTACTTGAAGCATGCATTTCTTTTGTGTGTAAATGAATCTAGGAGTGGCTTTGCTGGGTTAAGGATATGCATAAGTTCAGCCTTAATAGAGGATCACTTTTTCAAAGCGCTGGACTAACTTATATTCAACAGTGTATGAGAGTTCTAGTTGCTTTTAGTATGGCCATATTCATTTAATTTGGTGGGAGGAGTGAAGGGGGTGGCTCATATTGTGGCTTTAATCTGCTTTCCTCTCTTCAAAACCATGAGCTTTCTTCTTTCAGAATATTGTTGAAAAATGGGAATATCCTATAAAATAGCAACTATTTTTTGAGTGTATACTATACAACTAATTTTTCTCTAAGCCTTTTAATAATAAGTAATATTTAAATAGTGTTAACTATTTGCCAACACTGGCCTACATATACTGTCTATATTTTAACTAATGTAATTCTTTCAACAATTGTACCAGTAGGTACTTTCTTTTTTTTAAACTTGAGAACATAGTAGAACACTATTTTTTAGCCTACTTTCCAGATGAGGAATCTGAGGAATAGAAAAATTGCCAAAGTAATGAAGCAGGCATTCGAACATAGGTAGTCTGGCTCGAGTACATGTACTTAATCACTATATTATATTGTACTTTAAATGTATTATTTTTTTAAATTCTCACAATATTCTATGAGGCAGATGCTAATACCATTATTATCACCAATTGACAGAGGCAGAAACTGGCACGAAGAGGTGAAGCTAGTTGCCCAAGGTTACATAGTATTAGTGGAAGAGCAGGAATTCAAAACCAGGCAGCCCATTTCATGTGCGAATCCACCTCCTTTCTCACCCTGCACCATGTTCTCTCATCTTCTCCTCATTAGAAAGGTGGACATGCGTGGACCCCATTCTCTCGCTTTCCCAGAATACTTGCCCTGGGTGGAGACAGGCAAGGGGCAAGGGACAAGAAAAACTACAAGATGTGACAGGTATTCTATACTTGAGGGAAAGCGAGCAGGTCAGGCCACAAAGGGAAGGAAAAGCTAGAGGAAAGAAAACCAGCCAGACACATTGACATTTACGAAGGAAAAATGACAGAGAACTACTAAACAGATACTCAAAGGGGCTATAAAGTAGGTTTCGGTACTGAATGGACACAGGAATAGAAAATGTATATTCAATGTAATCAGATATTTTCCATTTGACATTTTCAACTTTAAGTTTACCTTAATATACTAACTAGAGGCCCAGTGCACGAAATTCATACACTGGGGAAGGGGTGTGTCCCTTAGCCCAGCCTGCCCCCTCTCACAGTCCAGGAGCCCTCAGGGGATGTCCTACTGATGTGGAGAGCAGGCCTAAGCCACAGTATGCCCTCACTCTGTGGGAGGCCCCCAGGCTGATCAGGGGAAGGCGCCACCCCCATCATCCTGCTGCTGCTGCCACTGCCAGCCACTGCAGCTGCCAAGGTGTTTTCATCAACACAGACTCCAGTCCCTTCACCATGAAAAAATGACAACTTCCTTTAGCCATTTTCAAGATGTCTCTTTCATAGGATGTGACATTTCTTTCTTATCTTCACCTAAGGATAATTTCCACTGATTTTTAGAGAGGGTGGCAGAAAGAGAGAGGGAAAGACGGAGAGAAACATCAATGTGAGAGGGACACTTTGATTGGTTGCCTCCTGCATGAGCCCTGACCTGGAAACCTGGCCAGGGAAGAGCCTGCAACCTAGGTACATGCCCGTGATCAGAATCGAACCCGGACCCTGTGGTCCACAGGCTGAGGCTCTATCCACTGAGCCAAACCGGCTAGGGCAGGATATGACATTTCTTAGCCCTCCAGCAGCGGACCGTCGTTTTTTCCTCTGGGAGGGAGGTGGAAAACCCTAGATCACCTTCTTGGATTCTTATTTCCCACGTTACCAGGTGGCATATGGGGCGCTTAGCGAATGAGCGGTCAGAGAAGGTGTTTCCTCTGCATCGCATGCACAGAGGCAGGGCTGCTGGTGTGCCACGGAGGCTTGGGCAATGCCCCCTGGGTGTGCCCTCTTCAGGCCTGCTTCATCCGTGGCTTACCTCACTGCGCACACAGTCCCCTCCCGCCCATCTGCGCCAGTTGTGACTGTTACGGCATCCTGGCTAATTTGCATATTCTCTTTCTCTCTCTCTCCACACACACATACACACACACACACACACACACACATAATTGAGACAGACACAGTCAGAGAAAAGGAAAACGTTTTGAGCTGTATCTTTGTTCAGAGTGAACAGTTAAACTGTTCTGAGAAAAGTCTCAGTCAATACAGCACTGGGTTAGCTTTATCTTCTATTGTGAGCCGCTGAGCAGCTTTCCTGACCATATAAACAGCCTCCAAAGGTTCTGTCTTTCCCTTCTGTGGTCATTTCCTGACCTAATTTACGCACCGGGCAGGGGATGAAACAGAAGAGGCTGCAGGCTGTGACGGAGAGTTTACAGTAGGCCTGGCAGCGGCAGCACGAGATGGGATCTGATGACTCAAGTCTGTACATCCCGCTTCAAACAACACAGCCGCCCAGGGCGGCCAGCTATCTGTCAACACCGCACAGCGCCCAGACTCGTACACTGAACAGCACAGCAGACTGGAAGTCTCAGAACCTCATTCTAGAAACGAGGACTAAAAATGCTGTGTTTTGCTAAACTCAAACTTTTAAAATTCGTATCACTGGGAAAAGGATGAATTTTTCTGACTCCTCTATGAAACATAAAAATATTTTTTTAAATATATTTTTTATTGATTTTATACAGAGAGAAAGGGAGAGGGATAGAGAGTTAGAAACATCGATGAGAGAGAGACATCGATCAGCTGCCTCCTGCACACCCCACACTGGGGATGTGCCCGCAACCAGGATACATGCCCTTGACCGGAATCGAACCTGGGACCTTTCAGTCCGCAGACCGATGCTCTATCCATTGAGCCAAACCGGTTTCGGCGATAAAAATATTTTAACTATTTATACATTGTGAATCAATGTTCTGCTCTGGGCTGAAAAAGAACTCTGGCCATGCAAGCTGAAGTATAACCTTCCGAGTCTTTATCATAAAACTTTATACGAGATACAAAGGAATCTCTTAATTTAGGAATAATATTTTGATGTATGAAGTATCCATTTCCTTCAATATTTTCTTCTGTTTCCGGGGATGTAGTAATTTCTTATTTTCACCTCTGTAAGGCTAACGGGAAGGAGGGGAAATTCAATTTACACAGTAAATCTCTCGAGAATGTGACTCATGTCTAAAACATCTATTAAAACAACACATTTTAATGAGTGTTTGACTGGGGACCGAAATCTAGGTTAAAAACATTCCTTTAGGAATCTGAAGGCAACTTGCACTTGTCTAGCTCCCAGTGCTGCTGCGGAGAACTCTGAAGGCATCACGATTGCCATCTCCTTGTATGTGACCTCCTCCCCTTCTCCCTGGTATACCCAGTGTTCCAAAATTCCGCACAGATATGCCTTAATGTGGGTTTATTTCATTTTGATCTCTTTTGCTGGGAATCCCATGTCTCATAAGTTGGAAATCATTGCCCTTCAGTCCAGGGAAATTTTCTTGAATTACTTTGCTGATGATTCCCACCCTATATACTTTATTTTTCTCTCTTTCTGAGATTGTATTATTAAAAGCTGAATATTCTAGACTGGTCCTCTCATTTTCTTACCTCTTTCTTGTACTTTCCATCTTTCTGCCTTTTGACTATATTTGAAAACTTTAGGGCCAAATGTATATCAGAATTTTTAGGATTTTGGCAGGCTATAATGATGTATGATCTATAATGTAAAACCCTGCCGAGACCGGTTTGGCTCAGTGGATAGAGCGTCGGCTTGCGGACTGAAGGGTCCCAGGTTCGATTCCGGTTGGGGGCATGTACCTTGCTTGCGGGCACATCTCCACTGTGGGGTGTGCAGGAGGCGGCTGATCGATGTCTCTCTCTCATCGATGTTTCTGACTTTCTATCTCTCTCCCTTCCTCTCTGTAAAAAAATCAATAAAATATATTTTTAAAAAATTAAAAAATATAATGTAAAACCCTTAGTGAGACTTGGGGCAGTGATAGTTCTTTAGCAAAATATATGCATATTCATATAAATAGATAAAGATTATATATAGCTTGTGAGGTTTGCTGTAAATGTACAAAAATCAGTTTTTTCAGGACTTTTGGAGTTTAGAACTGTGGCAAAAAGACTGTAGACATCTTGCTTTTGGATGGGGGTTGTTCTTCAGTCAAGGCATAAGTGACTTTTCCTCACAGGATGAATTAGATATTTTCCGTGTTACAAAGTCAGTCACATATAGTATAAGGGATGTGGTTCTGAAAACTGCAAAATTCAAGACTAAACTTACCAAAGGAGAGAAGATATTTCTGTAACTGCTAAGAGTAGAACTGCCGTGTAACTTGCCATACAATGCAGATAGCTTTGAAATGAGGCAATTATTAACAAAGCTTTCATTTAGGAAGATTCACATTGGTTCTGTTAGAAGGAACCAGACTGGGCCCCAAATGTGGAGTTGCTTATGCCCAGGCACACGTCAGCAAACCAAAACCTGACTACAATTTCTAAGCGTGGCTTTCCCAGAAAAGGCGGGACCTATGTCAACCGACCAGCACCTACCTGCTCAGCACAAGGTACCACATCCAGCCCCCGATGTCCCTTCCTCCACCTGCTCCCTTCGGCCAATAAAACCTCTTGCTTTGTACAGCTCTTCAGAGCAACTTTCTATCTGTTGGACTGGATGCTAATCAACTCATGAATCACTGAATAGAGCCAGTCAGATCTGTCTAACTGTCTTAGTCAAGTTTTATTCTTTAGCAGTTTAAAAGTTGCCCCAAAGTGACATTTCATTAATTTTTCGTTATCACATTTCAGTTCTGAACAATTCACATTCGTATAAAATAAGACTGTGATGTATTTTATACCTTAAGCACATCTAAAGGATATGTGTGTGTGTGTGTGTGTGTGTGTGTGTGTGTGTTTCACACCCTTGAGAGGAAGCAATAATCATGAAGTTAACCATATTAACAATATATCGAAAGGATGTTTTGAGTCTCACATGACCCAAAGGGCAAGTTTCTCTATTTAAAAATATCCATGCCTGGCTCTGAGTGTGCTTCTCTGTAGCAACTCTTGTATTTTCAGATCAGGCTACAGTTTCCTCCTGGACCCAGCTTTGAAACTGCCAAGCTGCTTATAGGCATCAAACTCCAGGGCTGGAGAATACAAGTAATTATTATTATTTTTAATATATTTTATTGATTTTTTTTTACAGAGAGGAAGGGAGAGGGATAGAGTTAGAAACATTGATGAGAGAGAGACACATCAGCTGCCTCTTGCACGCCCCCTACTGGGGATGTGTCCGCAACCACGGTACATGGCCCTTGACCGGAATCGAACCTGGGACTCGTCAGTCTGAAGACTGATGCTCTATCCACTGAGCCAAACCGGTTTCGGCACAAGTAATTATTTTTAAGGGCAAATTGATAATGAGTGGAGACGTTTGTAGAGGCTCCACATCCTCTATCTTTCATCACTCTGGGGAAAATGAGGCTGTCTCTTGGAAAAGCAGCTGCTGGTTGAATGAATGCCCTGTCGTCCCAGGCCTCTAACTCGAGTCTGAGGGAGAAGGTGCTGATGATAATTCCTCTGTTGCAGGCTGATGGTGATATAGCCCAACAGTACATCACGTGACAGAAAGATCTGGGCCCCATTTTTTCCACTATGTTTCAGAAGTCCTTATTTGGGCACATGGGCCCATTTTGAAGGGGTACAACTTTCTGGCTCTGTTTTAGCGGGTAACCGATCCACAAGGGAGCCAGTGGGAAATTCCAAGGGAAGCTTGTCAGCCTGACCTTCTGACAGCAGAGGAGAGCAAGAAAAGCAGAATGCGTCTCCAAAGAAAGGATGGAGCGAAGAGACCGAGGCTGGTGGACCACATGGGGGCAGAGTCGCCTTTATTTAGCGGTGAGCTCGAAAGCCCAAGAATAAACATCAATTATATACCAAGAGGAGTAACAGGAAGAGGACAAGGGTCCCTGCCCTCAAGAAATGTATAATCTAATAAGTAGGCAGAATATGTAGTTAAATATGAACCTCAGGTCTGACGGTTATTCACCAAAGCTTGTTTACTTCAAATATTTTGGTTTCTCCTGCCTGCTGGCACGTGGAAAGACATCTACACACACAGGAACTACTGTCCTTTCTTCTCTGCTGCAGGCTCAGGGATAATCGAGCCTCTGCAGACCCAGGTGGGAGACCCCTAACTGCTCTCCCTTGCTAATGCACAGCATGAGAGCGACTGACTGTCAAAACAAGCTCTCATCTTAAGAGTGCAATGTTAAAATCAATTTCTAAAAACATCTTAGAGATCAAATTCCAGATTTCATTGCTTATTTCTCCTCTTTGTATGAGAAGTCCTTTCTTCAATAAGATGGGACTATCCAACATAAAAAAGAGCCAGTATTAAAATACAACTGTAGCTCACAATAATAAAAAAGAAAAAAAGCATATGTAAGTGACATCAATTGGAACAACCGATTTAAAAAGCAATTATCTGAAAGAACTATTTAAACAAGTAATTTCCAAACTTTTGTAATTTAGTCTCACTCTAATCCTGTCAGATATATTCATCTGATAGATGAGGAAACTGGAACTTGGGAGGAACAATGATTTATTCAGGACATAGTTATTCTATAAGGAACACACCATCTTTGACAAAATAAGATGAGTAAAATCTTATTTTACTCATCCCACCAGCTATCCAGTCCTGTATATATTATCTTCATAATTTCTCTTCAATTCCCTCCTCTACATAAGCACTGCAACCCCCTCGTCCAGAACCTCATTATCAACTACAAGCCCAAGACACTTTCCTAAGAGTCTCCTGGCTTCTGTATTCATCTTGTATACACAGCAGATTAATGAAGTACAGTTCTCACTTCCATGGACTGGCACAAAAACCTTCAATAAAGTTATTTCTCAATTTCTCAACTAGGTACTCAAATACTCTTTCCAATCGGTACTCCAATGACCCTCTCCCCGCTTACTTCCCATCAGTATGCCTCAACACCCAAAACGTTAGCTGAATGGAAGGAAACCCATGCTTTCGAAGATATATTGATTTTCCCCATTTCTCCACCTTTGCTTTAGAAATGACTTTCCTATTCTTCCCACTACCACCTATGCATGTTTGAATTCATTTTTAAAAAAATATATTTTATTGATTTTTTTACAGAGAGGAAGGGAGAGAGAGAGAGAGTTAGAAACTTCGATGAGAGAGAAACATCCATCAGCTGCCTCCTGCACACCCCTTACTGGGATGTGCTTGCAACCAAGGTACATGCCCTTGACCGGAATTGAATCTGGGACCTTTCAGTCCGAAGACTGATGCTCTATCCACTGAGCCAAACCGGTTTCGGCTGCAAGTTTGAGTTCTAATCACTCTCAGTACAAGGCCCAGATCAACACCATTCCACTAAGGACTCCCCCCCACCCCTCACCTCTTTCTCCTCAGATCTCTCCTGGCACACCTGCATTTTCTTTCATTTTTTCCCCCCAAGAAATATTTACAGAGTAACTATTAAGGACCAAGTAAGTGAAAAGTCAGGGAATGCAAAGATGAACAAAAATACCTTTTGCTTACAGTTTAGTTAGGGAGACAAAAGAGTACAGAGTAATCACTCTTTGTAAGTACCACGCACAGGGGTCAGCTTAGGACTCTTCTTGAGCTTAAATCCCGAATACACAAATCGGGCTTCCCTCCGCCCTCCAGGCAAGGATTCCAGCAGAGCGGACTGGGCTGAGTGGGAAACGAGGCCCAGAGCTGCTGAGAGCAGCGGTCGCCAACTGGTGGTCCATGAGGTCCCAAAGGTTGGGGACCGCTGGCTGAGAGGACGGGTGCAGCGGGAGGCAGAGTGCCGGAGGGGAAAGTGTGGACTTTGAATACCTTAACACACCAAAAGGGCTATTTTAGGAGCCACAATAAAATACTGTTTGTGGCAGCGATTTTTAAACTAAGAAGTGTTATGCAAAGTTCAGCTATCATTTATTTATAAATAACAATGCTTCCTAGCTACCTTTTGAATTTAATTGGCCACAGGAGTCACCAGACCCACCCATGTTAAGAAACATTTAATTAGGTAGTAAAAGTTTAACGGGATAATCTGTCATGTTGTCAAATCCAGATTTTATGATGCACTGCTCAACTACGCAACCTCTCTCTATACACACATCCCGCAAAAACACACACACACATACAACTTCCAAAGGGAAGTGGCTTAAGAGCAGCGAATTCACTCATGTTTAAAATGACACTTAAAAATATAATACCTTCAACAGAGATCCCTCATAATTGACCACTGTTAGCAACTTCCCAAATTATAAAATCGGCACTATCTCTGTTTGTAGGCACAGCTCGGAGGGACTTTCCGTTTTCTACTCAGCACCAATAAATTCATAATCTAAACATGAGGGTGTCACCTGGATTTCTATTATTATTTCAGTATTTCTTCAGGAACACAAATTGGTCGATATAATGCCAAACTGTACAGCAAATAGCTGTCTTAACTTATAGATGTATATTTAGAAACGGAGCTCGCCTTTGATACTACCATTCAGAAACATACAATCCGGGAGCCTGAAAAAAATGGGAAATGGTGGCCAGAGGGAAAAAAAGAGGAAGAGAAAGGGCAGAGGTGAGGAGATGCAGTGAGTATTGCAAACTGCCATGAACTGGGAAGGGTTCTGGCTATGATGGCATGAACAGATGAGGAATCCTCTCATCAAGACAAGAAAACAGTAAGACACTGGACAAAGCTGTCCATCAGTCATTTCAGGGTTCTGGAAATCAATCAAAGGCAACTAATAAATGGAGACATTTCTTGTAAAATTGCTAGAGCTTAGAGTAAGACCAGCAGGAGCCGAATCCGGTTTGGCTCAGTGGATAGAGCATCAGCCTGCGGACTGAAAGGTCCCAGGTTCAATTCCGGTCAAGGGTATGTATCTTGGTTGCGGGCACATCCCCTGTAAGGGGCGTGCAGGAGGCGGCTGATGGATGTCTCTCATCAATGTTTCTGACTTTCTATCCCTCTCCCTTCCTCTCTGTGAAAAATCAATAAAATATATTTAAAAAAAAAAAAAAGACCAGCAGGAGTCTACAAGCTTATTGCCTGAGGCTATTCTAACCCACTCTCCCACCCCCAAACCCTCAGCAGTGCAGGGGAGAACTTGGTTTTACCAGCCCAGGGCTGGGGCCATGGAAACCAGTGGACTCAGCCAGGGGCATCTGGAGGAGACAGCAGAAACCCACAGCTCTGCCAGTGGAGAGTGGCAAACTTAGTAGAAACCTAATGGAAAAGAGTCTTTCTAGCTTGAGGTTGTGGTCTAACCCCGGTGAGGGAGTGGTGGGCCAGCCAGAAATCTAAAGGGGAGACCCTGGAAATGAGACACTCACAGAAGAGCTGGATACACTCTCCTCACTATGAATCCACAGGGAGGAAGGGGAGACAGGGGAGGCCCCCAGGAGAAAGGAAAACCCAAGGAAAAACTGAGAACTGGCTGAACGTGCTTCCACCCACAATAGACGGTGAAAGCTGGACAAGCTGGAGATGCGCAGCCACCTCCGGCCAGATGACTGGCTGGCCACTAAGCCATGGAAACACAGGGGCGACATTCAGTCAGGCTTAAAAGTAAAAACGAGAGTGAAAATCACTGCGCAGAAACATCAGTGGCTGCACACCACGGAGTAGCTTCAGACCAGGCGAAGTTGTTTTTTGTTTTTTTGTTTTAATATATTTTATTGATTTTTTACAGAGAGGAAGGGAGAGGGATAGAAAGTTAGAAACATTGATGAGAGAGAGACATTGATCAGCCGCCTCCTGCACGCCCTCTACTGGGGATGTGCCCGCAACCAATGTACATGCCCTTGACTGCAATCAAACCTGGGACCTTTCAGTCTGCAGGCCGACGCTCTATCCACTGAGCCAAACCGGTTTCGGCCAGGCGAAGTTCTTAAAACAAATACATACAAATCTTATCAAATGGCTTAACGGCTGAATAAAGCTCTTCTCCTGATCGTCTGATAGAGGAAAGGCAAAAGAATTTAAAAACTACAGGTAGATCTTTCTATGTAGAGTGTAGAATGCTTTTAGTGTCAGAAATATACTATACAATCCCAGAGACAATATGATTTCCTGTAGGATAATATATATTTGTGATATAAACCTATTGCTAATTTAAGACATTCCTTACTTTAGTAAGTGAGTAGTAAGAAGTGAAGTCAAAGAGATTGGGGCCAGGAATTAGTAAAGCAAGTAGGG
The DNA here is from genome assembly GCA_011751065.1 of Lasiurus cinereus. Lineage (NCBI taxonomy): Eukaryota > Metazoa > Chordata > Mammalia > Chiroptera > Vespertilionidae > Lasiurus > Lasiurus cinereus. The sequence goes on from JAAGEH010000109.1 coordinate 4,262,389, forward strand.
AGTTTGGATTTTAGTCTGAGTATGTCGGGAAACCACTTGAGTTAAGCAGGAAAACAGCATTATTTGCATTTAAAACAACAACAAACACCTATCTTGGCTGCCATGTGGAGAATGGCAACAGCAATGCAGGAAATAAGTGACGAGGTCTGAATTAGAGTAGTGACAATGATAACTTCCTTACCCAACTTACACTCCTTTAAATCTCCCAACAGCCACTTGAGGCAGGCATACTGTCCTCACTTTACAGAGGAGCAAGCCAAGGCAAAAAGAGATTAAACAACCGGCCCAAGGTCATACTGCTAAGTGGGGGCCACATTAGGACCCAAACCCAGAAAATCTGGCCGAAGAGCTGGGCTCTCCGTCATGAACACTATCCAGCTGTATTCTTTTTTTTAAAAAATATATTTTATTGACTTTTTTACAGAGAGGAAGGGAGAGGGATAGAAAGTCAGAAACATCGATGAGAGAGAGACATCGATCAGCCGCCTCCTGCACGCCCCACACTGGAGATGTGCCCGCAAGCAAGGGACATGCCCTTGACCGGAATCGAACCTGGGACCTTTCAGTCCGCAGGCCGACGCTCTGTCCACTGAGCCAAACCGGTCTCAGCTCCAGCTGTATTCTTAAAATAAGGAGAAGAGCTTGAAGAAAATATTTTCAAGTTATGGCTGCCAATGCTTGCCGGTGGAGGAGATGTAGAGATGAAGGAAAGAAAAAAAAAAAAGAATGACTCACAGGTTTTGCTCGAGAAACTAGATAAATTTAGTAGCACAATTACATACCAGCATAGAGAGGACGTAAAATAGGAAGAAAAGGGGTCCTAGGACCCAGGCCTAAAGTAGTGCAACATTTAAAAGCTGCGGAGAGAAAGAAGAACCAGCAAAGAGACTAAGAAAGAACTCTCAGGCTTAGGAGGAAAACAGTGGGGTCCAAAAGCCAACGGGCTAAGCATTTCACGGAGGGGGGAGGAGGCAATGTGCAGATGCTGCTGAGCGGCTGTGTTTGAGAACAGAGAAGGGCCCCTGAGATTTCCGCAGAATGAAAGCTGCTGGGGAAATGGAAAAGAGCAGCATCCCCCTAACCTTGGTCTCACCACTGCACTTACCTTGTGAAACTGAGCCACCTCCAGACTGTAAGCGGCTGGGCTGGGAGTCTGCATGCTAAATCCTTGTCTTCTAATGATAATGTGTGGAGTAGAATTATGGACATAAATGCGATGTAGTGCAATGTAAATGCTAAATTAATTCAAAAGGGTTACTGGTCTGACAATTAAGGTGAAGATCTCAAAGATGACACTTTCCACCTCACAGTTCACATACCGTCAGAGATCCATTTTGTGTGCTGGGTGAGTTGCTACTCTGCTCTCCGTGGGCTTGTGTACTTCCGTAGAGTGTCAGGTTGTGTTCACTGGTCTGGCCGGCGTAGTCCTGAGTGTGTGGCACTCCATATTCTGTGGGAATTCCGTTCTGTGGAGGAGGTGGAAACGGGATGGTAGTAAAAGGCTGAACCATTGCATCAGGAGTTGTTGTTGGCTCCTGGTTACCCTGTAAGAAACAGCAAGGAAGAAAATAAGGAGAAAAGTGATTTTAAATTTCTCATTCCATAATTATTTTTAAGATGATTATACAAAATTATCTGAATACTCCTCCACTGCTCAGGTAAAATATAATACTGCCTTATGATTGGGGAAAATATTTCACACACATACACACACACACCCCTACATAATAAGAATAACATGCTAATTGACCATACCTTTGCGACACCCATCAGCCAATCAGGAGTGAGTATGCAAATCAACCCAACAAAGATGACAGATTAATTTGCATATGCAGGAGCCAAGTGGCCAGGGAAAGGGCGGACGCTTGTGATGACACAGGCATTCCGCACCACCCCCGCTGCCTCTGGACAGAGTGGGAAGGCAGGAAGATGGCTCTGGGCTGGAGCGGAAAGGCTGCTCTGGCCAGAGTGAAGGCAGTGCCACCAGCCAAAGGGAACGAAGGCCCATTCTTGCATGAATCTTCATTCATGCATCGGGACACTAATATATATAGATGTATGCTCACACAGATACCCAACTTCAGTCAATTTATGGTTACTAGGCAGGTCCATGACCATATTCAAGTTAACTAGTTACCGGAGTCCCTCATTTAAAAATATGCCAGGAAATTTTTCGTGCAAAATAAATTACAAAAGTTGAAATTAGTTTGTGCCATTAGTATTTTCTTTTCTTTCTTTCTTTTTTTTAAAAAATATATTTTATTGATTTTTTACAGAAAGGAAGGGAGAGGGATAGAAAGTCAGAAACATCGATGAGAGAGAGACATCGATCAGCTGCCTCCTGCACGCCCCACAGTGGAGATGTGCCTGCAAGCAAGGTACATGCCCCCATCCAGAATTGAACCTGGGACCTTTCAGTCCACAAGCCGACGCTCTATCCACTGAGCCAAACCAGTCTCGGCTTTTTTTTTTTTTTTTTTAGGATTTTCTTTAGGGCATTCTATTCCTTTAGTGATTCTTAGGGGGAAACAAATCAAATTCATTAAATTACAATTCATAACAATAGAATGACATTATAAATGAAATTCTCCAAACCACACAATAGGGACTTTCCGATTTTAAGAGCATGGAGTTCAGGAGACAGTATATTATTTAAAAAAATTAACCTTTGGATTTCAAGGTACAGATTTAGTTAAGTTTTGGTTACTGGGTTAATAATACTTTTCCTTAACTTAGAAATATTCAAGAAGTTTCCAGACAAAACACTTGAAAGAGTTTTCCATAATTACTGCCAGCACTATCAGGTTAACAACATAGCAAGACTCCTCCACACAATATCCATTCCTACATGCTTGCTTGGGGTCTAGTGTGATATCTGATATATCATAAAGAACATGGAGTAACTATAGAAATTATTATAAGCCATTTTAGTTCCACAGTCCTTCTCTTCTGTTCTTTAAGTTCACAGACAAAATCCGAATTTAAATCTTGGGTAATAGATTTGGCAAAACCCTCCCTCCTCAACAATTCACCTCCTGACTTCCCATTTTATACCATGAAAAGCAAAGCCATAATTTTACTGAATATATGCTAATTTGCAGTCTTGAACCTCTGTCCTTTTGGAAATTGTTGGCAGAGATGGCTTCAAAATGTTAGCATTTTGATCAACACTCCCCTCTCACCTCACATTTTGGACATCAGATCATTAGGGATCAAAGAAAATCTGGGTTTATGTCACTTAGTTTCCTTCTAATCATGAGCATCACTTCCTTCAAACAAGGAAATAATGATTCCGTTCTCTCTCCTCCCAATTTCCTTCTTTCCCCTCAATTCAAGAAGGGATTCTCTACCCACTGAGAACTGCAGGAAACAGAACTTCCAGCAGCATTTTCTAAACCTCATGTCAGGCTTTTAACATTAACTTGATGGCCATTAAAACTCACACTATCGCAAACAAATTGCATCGAAGTTCTAGAAAGGTCTCACACTATTTTATAAAGAAGAATCAATCATCAATACTATAATCAGTTATTCTGCGTAAAATAAAACAGAAAAAATGTTCAAAGGCTATTATAAATGAAGAGGAATACTTACAGTAATAATGTTAATCCTCCCAAAAATAAAATGTCATTGCCAATCAGAAGTAAATGTGTCTGGGGAAGGAACTAGGACTAAATACCTTTCCAATTTGTACATGAAAAACTACTAGGTAACTTTGGAACATGACAAACTATGAAGAGGGGCATGTTCTGTCATGTGTTAACACTGGCTGTGAAACTACTGTGATTAAACAGTAAGAATATACAAAAGGATTAATGGAACAATGATAATCCTAAAAAGAGTGGAGCTTATCTGGAAACTTAATGGAAGATAAAGGTTGCATTTCAATTCAGAGAGAGAGAGAGAGAGAGAGAGAGAGAGAGAGAGAGAGAGTGTGTGTGTGTGTGTGTGTGTGTGTTGGGGAAGGGAGGTATTTATCTTACGGTATTTGTAAAAGTTGGGTACTTTCCAGAAAGAAAATAAAATTACGTCCTTAGCGTACAGCCCCAAAAGAATTCCAGAAGGAATAAAATCTAATATAACAATGACAACTATAAAAATAAAATAATTTGGGAGTATAATTGGAGTCTGGAGAATTCTTAGGTGTGACAGGAAACCTAAAAACCAGAAAGGAAAAAAAAAGAGGGGGAGTCCTAGGGGAGAAAAAGAAAAGGGGAGAAATGGACCTCAAAATCCAAAGTAAGCCAACCAGGGGGAAATCTTTTCAACAGGTAAGGAAGACACATGGGTTTTATCATTACCGATGCAAGAGTAAGTTATACAATTGAAAAGAAATACAACAGAAAAAGAGGCAAACTGAATTATTCACAGAAGATGAAATACAAATGGCTGATGCTCAATCTCTAACAAATGAAAATACATATTTTTATTATTTATTTATTTTTGTTTAAAGTATCACAAATAGTAGTACATATGTCTCCTTTTTCTTCCTCCCCTATTGACCCTCCCCCCGCCTTCCCTACCCCCAGTGCATGCCCTCACCTGCCCCCTGTCTTGTATCCATTGGTTATGGTCATATACATGCACACAAGTCCTTTGGTTGATCTCTTACAGCTCTCTTCCCTTCCCCTCCCCCCCCAACCTTCCCTGTTTTCCGGCGGTAGTATGACTGAAAATACATATTAACAACAAATAAGTCCAGTTTTTAGTCATTAAATCAGAAAATTAGAAAGTCTTATTGAGGAGTAATTGGCATACAATAAACGGCATCTATTTATAGTGTAAAATATGGCCCATTTGATATATATGTACACATTTCATATGTACACACATGAAGTCATCACCACAATCAAAACTGCAAACACATCTATCCCAAATCCCCAAGTTCTCTTGTACTACTACTAATAAGCATATATTACTTTTGTAATAAAGCCTATAAAGTATTTTGAACATAAAAGAGAATGAAAAGAAAAATGGAATCAATAAGAGGAAACCAATATACTGTGCTAAAGATTCATAACGGTCTTTCATTTTAGTTACACAGCATCAAAATTCACCAGTCTCCAGTGTCCAAGAATAATTTCTACATGGTATGAAACTTTGCTTTACATAAAAATCTTCTGTTTAGTTCTTAGAAATTATGCTATGAAAACTTTAAATTTTTACCTATAATTTTTCAGGGGAAAAGTCTACCTTTGTCACCCATCACTGTATAAATTATTTTCATTATCTTTTTAAAAAAATATATATTTTATTGATTTTCTACAGAGAGGAAAGGAGAGAGATGGAGAGTTAGAAACATCAATGAGAGAGAGACATCGATCAGCCGCCTCCTGCACGCCCCCTACTGGGGATGTGCCCGCAACCAGGACAAATGCCCTTGACCGGAATCGAACCTGGGACCTTTCAGTCCACAGGCCAACGCTCTATGCACTGAGCCAAACCGGTTTCGGCTATTTTCATTATCTTAATGTTGGGCTATTGTAGATGATTTCTCTGTAGTTGTTCTGGGCATCCTAAAAGGAAAGTAAATCAACTCTCTTCCTCTCCTTCTATCAACTCAATGTTATTATCTCTAGCGACCTACCTGCCCACTCATCCCCCTACTCACCCACCTACATGAAGAAGTATGTTTCAGAAGCCCTTGCAGGATTTACTGGCCTGAAGACAGATATGAAAGCGAACCTTCAAATTCAGGTGGACTGGGAATGACAGAGATTAAGAGTACCAAGGGTCTCCACAGATCCACACTCCAACTTCAGGATCAATCTGATCCTATGGGGCACAGGGAGGGTCCACTAAACGACTGGTAAAGGCTAAAAGACACTCTTTCCAGTTATGAATAACATGGCAAAGAGAACTGGGCATGCTCTGCCTGGGCTCCGCTCCCGCCCCAGCCCTGCTGGGAACGATGCTGTAGCACACTAGTACACAGTCTTCTCGCTCCCCAAGGGGTAGCATCCACGAAGCTGGCTCAGCCAACGAGATAAACATCAATTAGCAGTGGGAGATGAGGGAAGGAAGGTAAAAACATTCTGTAGGCTCCACTTGTAGTCTCAGTCCTGTGTGTTTCAAGGAGATGAAAGGCAGAAAAGGGAGAGCAAGAAGCAATTCTGGATAGATTATTTTGTTACTTATAGGAATGTTTTTTATTTTTGTTAAACAAAAACAATCATACTTAAATACTAAGGGAATGAAATTGGGAGAGGAGTGATTTCATATTTTATCTCATACACTCTGCAATGTTTGAAAAATTTCCCAAGTATGTATATGTATTATTATTATTAAAAATGTTAAATGGTTTCTGACTTCTATTACATTTCTGGAGTTATAAGTATAGAAGAGAAGTACTATAGCCACCAGCAAACTAGGAGATAACAGTTCACATGATTATTTCTAGGCAAGAATTTACCTCTGTATTTGTGTGAAAATGTTTTTGTTATTAATACTACAGGCTAAAGCAGCTCAGGTGTCTCTCACCTGAGAAAATGAATTATTAACTAAATACCTACTGTGGGTCCACAACTGTCATAGATACTGAGACATCATAACAAAAGTTAGAAATACTCTTCTCAGGAGTGAACGGTCACATTAGGGAAGTTATTATAAACTAGAGGTCTGGGGCACAAAATTCATGTATGGGGTGTCCCTCAGCCCAGCCTGCACTTTCTCCCATCTGGGACATCCCTCTCACAATCCAGGACTGCTGGATCCCAAATGCTCACCTGCCTGCCTTCCTGATTGCCCTTAACTGCTTTTGCCTGCCAGCCTGATCTCCCAACCACTCCCCTGCCAGCCTGACTGGTGCCTAACTGCTCCCCTGCCAGCCTATTTGCCCCTAACTGCTCTCCCCTACAGGCCTGGTCACCCCCAACTTCCCTCCCTTGCAGGCCTGGTCCCTCCCAACTGCCCTCCGCTGCTGGCCATCTTGTGGTGGTCATCTTTGACCACATGGGGGCAGCAATCTTGTGTGTTGGAGTGATGGTCAATTTGCATATCACTCTTTTATTAGATAGGATAGAGGCCTTGTGCAAGGGTGGGGGCCATCTGGTTTGCCCTGAAGGGTGCCCCAGATCAGGGTGGGGATTCCCTTGGTGCATGGGTGGCCTGAGTGAGGGGCCTGTGGTGGTTTGCAGGCTGGCCACACCCTCTGGCAACCCAAGCAGAGGCCCTGGTATCTGGGATTTATTTATCTTTTGTAATTGAAACTTTGTAGCCTTGAGTGGAGCCAAGCCTCCTGCTTGCTCCAGGGCTGTAACCATTTTTGTTGGGATTTATTTATCTTCTATAATTGAAACTTTGTAGCCTTGAGTGGAGGCCTAGGCCAGCCAGGGTGTGTGGTAAGCTTGGTTTCCTCCATCACTGGGGGAAACTCAAGTCTCCTGCTCTCTCCAGCTCCATGGTTGTCACCATTTTTGTTGGAATTTATTTATCTTTATAATTCAAACTTTGTAGCCTTGAGTGGAGGCCTGGGCTCACCAGGGTGTGTGGAAAGCTTGGCTTCCTCCATTACTGGGGAAACTCAAGCCTCCTGCTCACTCTGTGGCAGCAGCCATCTTGGTTGGGTTAATTTGCACACTGGCTCCCGATTGGCTGGTGGGCATGGCTTGTGTGTGGTGGAGGTATGGTCAATTTGCATATTACTCCTTTACTAGATAGAATATGCAAAACTTCAATATGATTCAGAGCGTTAGGTATGAGTACTGAATTGGTAACACAAAGGTTCACTATTCCCTACTAAATACATTCCAACTCCTTTAGACTCTCCGTCATCTGGTAATATTAGCTGCTTACATGTAATGAATGCTTATTATGTGTCTAGCAATACACTAAGCAGTGTGTGTGTTGTGTATTCATTCAATTCTCAGACCCTTATAAAGTAGGTATTCCCATTATTCTCATTTTACAGAGAAGAAAACCAACATTTTGAAAGGTAAAGTATCTAATAAAAAAATCACTCAGCTGGTAACTGACACGAGCAGACTCAAAGCCAGTGTTCTAGTCACTACTCCAGGTGGCATCTCCAGTGAGTGGGGTCTCGAACCAATTTCCCCCCAGTCGTATCCTACACAACTCCTAAGTCTAATTCTGTGTTGCAATGAATGGAGCCTATTCAATATTCCCACCTAGGGTGATTTCCCAAACACAGCCAGACTGTTACTGTAGGGATCAATGTCCTTCCCCACGCTGCATCCGCTATGGAGAATATTCATGTATAATGAAAAACTTAGCTGGCTATAAAGAATCGACTCAAATAATCCCTTTTCCCTAGAAAGGAAGTACGGTAGGAAGCAGGAGTCAACACTTTTTCTGTAAAGGGCGAAGTAGTAATATTTTAGGCTTTGCAGGCCATAGTATTTGACACAACACCTCGACTCTGCTGTGATAACACAAAGACAGCCACAAAATGTCTTTTCCTATAAATCACATGTAGTAACTAAGAGGTGACACATTATCATATATAGTTTTTTGTGTGCAGTGTGAAATATGTCAAATGTTTTAATTCTCAATTCAAATATACCATCACAGTACATTAGTTACCATCCTACAGGAAAAATGTATAGCCCCAGGACCAAGTCTCAGCCCCTTTATCAGTCCATTCCCTTACCCACAGCAATCTCAGAACTTCAACTATTAAAGGTGGCTTTCAAGTAGCTTTTAGGTCTAACCATGTCCTCTCTCCCAAGCTTTCACGGGAGCTAAAGTAAAAAGAACAAAGAGCATGAACCTGAAAGACAGGCCGAGTTTAAGTCCTAACTATGCCTCTTACCAGATATGGATAAACTATTTATTTAACTTTCCCAGCCTGTTTCTTCATCTGCAAAATGGATTTACTTTCGAGGGCTGTTGTGAGGATTAAACGAGAGGAGATGAAGCTCATTAATATAGCACCAATCATCCTAATTAGATTTCTCTCCTTGCTTCCAATTCTTCCAGGTGCACATTTCCAACTCAGACTGGATCCGTCCACCTCCAGTGTCCCACCAACATTACAGACTCTGTACATCAATTTATTACCTTCTTACTTCTGCTAATTGAGTTAAACATTTTTTCCAGTGAACTAGGACTTGAAACCTCTCCCGATCCTTAGTAATATTTTGCTCTCTATACTGCTTGGGGTAAATGGGTCTGCTTTGTTATTTATTGTTCTTTAAGCATAGTCTCTGTTCCTACTTAATTATTCTGAGTATTCCTTATATCAGTTACTTACTGACATTTAAGCATCTATAACATGTTAGTTGTGGGAGGAAAGGGAAGACACAAGGGCAAAAGGAAGACTTTGCTTTCAGAGGACCAAGTTTAACAGGTGAGAAAGGTACATAAACATCAATATTATTTGTGATACAAATAAAGCTAAGCATAAAGTGCATAGAAAGAATGGCCCATAATGAGACTGTCTTCATTTTCCTGTGTTAATGTCTATGTAATCTTGGAGAGAGAATGGTATTTTTATTTGTGTATATCTTTCCATTTATTTTTCAACTTCATTGTAATATTTTTAGCTTGATAACCCTGTATCCCACTGATACAGCTCTTGTGCTGCTTCCAATGAACAGGCTGCAAATTCTGAAAGTTTCCCAGTTCCCATATTACACTTATGATCAGAATGGGTCACGGTTCTGTGTCACCAACAGAAATAGATCAATATTAATTTTACTCTCACCAACATAAAAAGAATCCCTTTGTTATTTAGGTAGAGCGCCTTCTCATCATTTTACTACCCCTGCCAATGTCATTAATCATTTTCGAAAAGCTGTAGATAAAAGTTAACTAATTCTCTAGGATTGTAATAATAAAGGAAATATTTTTGCCTTTAAGCATTTTACAAATGATGTCATTTTTGTCCCCTGGGATTTGCTTAGATAGGCTTAGATTTCAAACTCTACCCGTCTTTGTATAAAAGTTTACAGAATGCTCTAGGTCTCTTATTTTTCTCAGCTCCTGAACTAAAAGCAGTGATTTCTGTCCAGTTATCTCTGGTCAAAGGGAAAAAGAACTGTTATCACAGAAGAACATTAAGCCGGATTTAAGATAATCTAGAATCAATTTAAAAATTCTTTAAAAACTATGTAGAAAAAAGAAAATCCAGAAAATAAAACGGACGAATAAACACGTACAAAAATAAAACAATGCCCATTTACTAGACCTAAAGAAAAATTCATTTTAGTCTCAATTAAAATACATTTTTAAATTTAATAATGGCAAAATAAAGTCAGAAAGATAAACATATCTTCTCTCTCACAATGAATATCAATTATACCTAGAACCAAAAGATGCTGACAATCCAAAGGTAAATTAGAAAATGGGAGGAAAAACTTCTCCAATTTTTATGTTCAGGTTGCATTCCAACAGTGCATTTTTCATTTGGTTGTCTCTAACTTAGTTGATAGCTGAGATCGCAAGGAAGCTCTCAAAAACAGATTTTGATGATCATAAGATAATGGTCATAGTACTAAAAACCCAACCACCAGCTGAAATATTAACTTGAAGGGAAGTGTTGTCTGATTCCAAGAAAAGCGCCCAGGGACACATCTATTCCTGCGGCCGTCGCAACAATGAGGTCACTAACCCCATCCATTTGGACCCACTTCACTGCACTTCGCCTCTGCACCCACAAACTCATCTTTTCCCTGGTTCCCTGAGTGCGGAGATACCCAGCTTTTGGTGGGGCTAAAATACACATATTTTATTTTTAAACCAAGGTCCTCCCCGCATATTAGGATTCAGTGAGTTGAAATAGGGTCCTGGCACTATAGTTAGTTATAGATGGTTTGGTGGTGTCGGGTGCCTCTCAAAAATGACCTGAGGCATCTACACTTCTAGAAGGTCAGAGGTTAGGGAAGGAATAGGTTATGAGAGGAAGAGAACAATGGCACTATATGTAAATTACCTGAAAGCAGAGGACTGCCTTCTTATATGGAACCCACAGATGAAATGGTTTCTGATTTCTATTAAAAACTAGGACTCAAAGTAGGAATGTGCTGCATCATCTGAAGGGATCTAAGTGCAATCCTGAGCTTTTATGAACAGACCATAAATAAAAACTCAATCAGGAAATATAACATATGTAGAATAAAACTAATTACTGAATCTGGTACAGGCAAGTCCAAGGACAGGTCTAGGCTTGGCCAACAATACTGCAAACTTTTCAGCACATCATGTCTTCAACACACACACACACACACACACACACCCTACCTCTTTCAAATTACTCAGAGAAAAGCCAGCTCGACCTCTCCCCTGAGGCTGAGTTTTGCCATCTCAAAGCAATGAATATTTAAACAGATAAATAAATATTTCAGAACAAAGTCATTCAAACCAATATAGTCTATTAGGTTAAAAATGACCAACCCCTGTAATAGTTTAATGTTCCCAACCTCTTAAAAGCTCTTTCTTCCCTATCTCCTGAAAATAACATTTAGAACCTCAAACATTCGAGAATCAAGCATTCCACTGGCAATAAGAGCCGAGGAATACTGGGTCAGCTATCGGCTTCCCGGGAAATCAATGAATGATTGGTCGTCTATTCCATTCAATGTAATTGTTGGTTTATACAACACACAAGTGATTATTCTTCTTCTCCGCCAAATTTCTCACTACAGTTTAAATTAATTTACTCTTTATTTTGTCTTTATGCAAACAAAGAAAGTTTGCCTTTTCTATATACTAAATGTTAAACTGGAATATCCTTGAACATGGCCATAACTCAGTTTCAGAATAAAACATTAGCGAGATTGTGTAGTGCCTCCTGCATCATAAAATATTTCATTATTCTTCATAGATTTTGCACTTGATGTCCTATTATAGTCCACTTCTTTAAAATGAATGGCTCAGATGATACTCATATAGTAACAGACACAATATTTTTCCTCTGCCCATCCCAGCAGCGTTTTGTCTGAGCCACAGTTACATGATGGTTAATTTCATAAGTAAAGCTCTTAAGCGGATAAGGGCCTGAACACATACTTTCTCACCAAATCATACGCACATAACAATTGATCTCTGGAAAATACTTGCTAAATTGAATTAACCAGGTAGCTGAATATCTGCTTCTAAATTAGAGAGTCTGTAAAAAAGAAATAGAAACCTTTCTCCCGACAGTTTTAGGAACTCTGCAGAAAGCTTACCACAGTATAATAATTCATAAATATTTACCACCGAAGATGAGTTATTACAGTTCTATTAAATACGAATATTAACTGAAAGGCTACACAAGAGAGTTCACGTTCTGTGAAAAGTGAAAAATAAATAAATGAGAGTCTCATATTAACTCTCATCCAAAAGACTATTTCTTTGAATAGTTCTCCTTTCTTCTTAACCTCAGAGTAACCAATTTCCTAAGCAGCTGCTAGAATGCTATTTCTAAAATAAAATCTAAATCAGATACTGTTAATTCCCTTCTTAAAATTCCTAGGTTCCTCAATGCCTTTAGACTATTCATCTATTCAGCTTCCATTCTTGCCATCAAATATTTATTGAATATCTATCGAGTATTAGACACCAGGTGCTGCGGAAACAACGGAGATTAAAAAGGCAAAGTTTCTGTCCTAGTGTGTGATTCTAGTGGGAGAGACAAATAACAAACAGGCGAAGAAAACCATGAAGCAGATGGTACGCTCCGGTGAAGAACAGAACAAATAAGAGGATAGGTGAGCACAGGGTTGGAGCAGGGAGGACCACTGTTTGAAACGGGATGCTCAGGGCAGTTAACAGGGGAGCAGAGACGGAAAGAAACTCAGGGAGCAAGCCAGGTGTCCACCTGGCGGAAGAGGACTCCTGACAAAGGGAACACAAACTGTAAGGCTCAGAGGTGAACACATGCTCGCTGATGGTAGGAACTAGAAACAAGGAGGCCCACGTGACTGAACGGGAATCAGCCAAAGGGCAGCGTGGCAGAGGATGGAGAAAAGGTGCCAGTGGTTTAAGAGCCACGTTGGGGAGAAATCTTGTAAAGCTTAACCCACGGTGGGGATTTGGGCTGTGACTCTCCAATGAGAGTTTGGAGCAGGGAAGGGCAGTGGTCAGATTTAGGGTTTAATGGATACTCAGCAAAGTCAGGTAGAGCAGTTAGGAGGCGATCCTAACACCCCAACTGAGAGATGACAGGTGGTAGTCTTCTGAGTATCCAATTCTGCAAGACACCGGTTTCATTTCCGGTTTCTCTGCACCTGCTATTCTTGCTGCTTAGAAAGCCTTTCTCCTTTCTATCCATCTGACCAACTTGAACATGCTCTTTACTACTTAGTTTGATCACCCTTCCTGATGTTTCTCTGATTCACCCACATAGGAAAAAATAAAGCCACACTTAAACCTAACACCTAATTTTATTATAGCACTTCTATTCGACCACAATTATTTATTTACCCATCTGTTGCCTCTATAGAACATGGACTCTTTGAGCAATGGCTATTGTCCAGGTTTAATTCCTCTTTGTATCCCCAGTGACTGCCTTAAAAGCACTCAATAGATTTTGTTAAAGGAAATATATATGACCCAGTGAATTATACCAATAACTACAGACTTTTGTTACTTTTGAACATATTAACCTAAAGTTAATACAAAAAGAGACCAAAACTCAGCACAGGAAAATGTAAGCCACATGAGGAAGAGAAGAGAGAGATCTGTTAGGATACTGCAAGCTCCAATGGAACTTATGTAAGACTATACACTAAGCAGAGGCAGGGGTAACTAGGTTAGGGGATGAGAGATGACCTAAAGGTAGAATCAGCAGAGCTGGGCAATGGGCGGGAGGGGGAGGGGCAGACTCCCCCTAGATTTCAGTCCTAGGGGACTGACTGTATGATAAAAGGGTATAAGGCAAGACTGGGTGATACAAGAGAAAGGATCCATTCTAGAAGTCCCACTTCCCATTTTCTTACAAAAGATGATCCTGATTTATACTACTAATTAGATTTTATTTTTCAATATACGAAGTTCATTTTTTTCAAATGCCTGTGAAAAGTACTTTGATATTCATTTCTAGGGTGTTTTTGGTAATTGATTTTCCCTTTCCAATTTAATCCAGTGGTTCTCAACCTTCCTAATGTTGCGACCCTTTAATACAGTTCATGTTGTGGTGACCCCCAACCATAAAATTATTTTCGTTGCTACTTCGTAACTGTAATTTTGCTACTGTTATGAACTGTAACATAAATATCTGATATGCAGGATGTATTTTCGTTGTTACAAATTGAACATAATTAAAGCATAGGGATTAATCACAAAAACAGTATGTAATTATATATTGTGAAATATTTATTTCTAATGACAAATAAATGAAATTTTGTCTTGAATCATGGTGTAGCATGGGCAACAGTCTTCATATGACAACAGTAAGCTACATTGCTACACTTTGCTACACGGAGGAGCGGTGTGTTGGTTCCTCAGACCATGGGAAATAGGTGTTTTCCGATGGTCTTAGGCAACCCCGGTCAAAGGGTCGTTTGACCCCCAAAGGGGTCGCGACCCACAGGTTGAGAACCGCTGATTTAATCCTTATTTTTATCAAATGGAATACACGTAAAGGATAGCAAATCAAATGGGTAAAGAGGAGTTGGTGATGAAAAGCAGAGGTCTCCCACCCTTCCCACGGCCAGCCCTCCTGGGAGTGACGCTCCTTTAATAATTTCTTAGGAGACAGAGGTTGGCTGCCACTGAGGGTGACTCCTCTCCCCTTCCCAGGCCTCAGGGGCAGGTCACTGAAGGGGCAAGAGTGCTAACTGTGTATATGACTGTGTATATGGGAACTGACCGAGCAGGAGAGGAGAGGAACCGGTTCAGAAAGTCCCTCCCCCGTACTGCCTTGTGGATGGACTGGGCAGAGGAGCAATGCTGCTATACCACCTCGCTGGGCTCCTGCTGTAACCACGCAACCAGCACACCTGCCACCAGGCTTTGGCCCGCGTTTCTTCCTGGCTTTCCCCCCCCTTTCCTCAGCCCCGCTTCCCTGAGACTGGGCTCCCTCAAAAGCAGCAGCAGGGGAGTGTTGTCTCAGGCTCTGTTTCCAGGAAATGTGGGTTAAGGAAATCACCGGTGCCTTGCTCTACATTTTAAAAAAACCCTATTTAAGGAAGAGGGAATATGCTAATTGACCACCACACCCTCACAAATGCCGGCATCCACTGCCAGTAAATAGGGGATATGCTAATTGCCCGTCATATCCCAGAAGATGGCGGTGCCCAGTCCCCTCCCTCTCTTCTCTCCTCTATTCTCTCTAGTGGAAAAAAATACCCTTGCCCCTCGGGTGAGGTTTAAGAAAAGAAATAAAGAAGAGAAAAAAGTAAACACATTATTCTAAGTCCTGACAAATATGAACACATTTCAAGGGTCTCATCACTCTCAGAAAATAAAGCAAAACAAAAATCAGGTATTTACCAATCAGAATGCCTAACTCTTCACACATTCCTCCTTCTTCATGAACGCAACTGTGTCAAGATCAGAACACAGCCTAAAGGGAGGAAAACATTTCCTGTTACCCCACTGATCTCTAACACATGGATCCGTAAGGCCTGCCACGGACTCTGACCCTTCAGTCAGGAACAGCGATGAGATACACACTAGTGACTGCAGTAAGTAATTCTTTATCACAATGAGACAAATAAACCCAGAAAAGAAATCAGAGCCCTTTGCTGGGAGAAGTCATCAAGAAGCTATCATAGAGCATCTGGCGTTATAGAAGAGGAAAACCTCTCAGAGTAAGGAAAGACACTCAATAGAGAAAGGTGGCATATAGAAACACTAAGAATGGAGGTCTAAAATCAGCCCTTAAAGCACCAAAAGAAGATGTCTATACTTCTATACTTCAATGGTTGCTTAGCAACAAAACATACCCAGATTTCACTCCATACTTCCAATCTTTCCATGCCAAGTCAAACTCTCAAAAACAAAGACCCCAAAAATTTTGAAGCATATTAAAAAAAAAAATAGCAAAAGGCATAGCGATTTCTTCTTCCCACTTAAAAACTGTTATAGCTAGAAATGTGTTATTATCATGATCACATCAATTAGACTAACTTCATTCAAGAACAATTTTCTAACAAAGAATGCCCAAGATACATGGTTTTTACTCATTTGAACATTTTCCCTTTCAGGAAAAAGCAGCATATGGACTTGATATTTTAGCCTCTCTAAATTAAACATCTTTTGTTAAAAGCCTGAACTTCCTACGAGGAGGATGTGAGGGTAGAGATAAAACCGGCAGAGATTATGGAAAAATGAGTTCTAACTCCAGTTCTGCCATTACCTTGCTGTGTGACCTTGGACAACTTCCCTTTCTCTCTAGATCTGTATCCTGACTTGTAAAATAAAGAATATATGATCCTATGACAACAAGACCTTACCAGAGGAGCAGATACAGTGGAAGAAGAAACAGTATGCATACTACCCTATGAAATGGGGTATTTTCTTCCGTAATGGAAAGAGTCAATCAACAAAGTGTCGTAAAGTTGTTTATCTGTTCCCCTGCCCAAAGAGGCTCAGAGCTACTCTAAACAGCCAATAGGTGGATTTCTCTCTCACCCTGCACAAATATTCCCATATGAAATACTGAACCGTCAAACTGTAAAACCTCGGTGCTGAGATAAAATTTCAGGAAACCAAACTGTTTATGGAATAGTCAAATTGATCAATTCTATAGTTATCCCAGAGGAACCTCAGGCTCCAAGAAAATTAGTAGACATTTCTTAAGGTTTTGGCCACAGGTGAGTTATAGATTCTTCTTATATGTAAAAAAAATTAAATATTATGGCCTGTATTCTTCATATTAAACTGTACGCAATAGTTATCACCCTCCGAAAAGAGGTAAATAGTATAAACTTGGGAATATGACAAACGTGGGTTCAAACCCAATTAGCAGTGTGACTACGGACAGGTCACTTAACCTCTCGCCGCCTTATTTTTTTTATCTGAAAAGGAGAAGGATAGTTACCTAATGGGTTATCGGTTAAGAACTAACTGTGATCCTATGTACAAAATCCTTCGCTTTAGGCTTAAAAAAAAAAGTGGTAGAGATAATCATCATCAATACTGTGAAGAAGAAAAAAAGTGCAAGAGTATATATACTGTCCACGATATAAGACCTAACAGCTGAGTGATAACCTTAAAAGTTCTTCAAGTTCTTTTCCCTATAAATAGCCATAGCAATACAAATAAAGGGGAACCACGTTCTTCTTACCAAAGGCTTTCTATAAAACACTAGAGGCCCGATGCACGAAAATATATGTAAGAGTAGGCCTTCCTTCCCCCAGTTGCCAGCACCCGGGACCCGGGCTGCTTCCCTCCGGCCACCCTCTGGCACTCAGGACCCAGGCTGGCTTCCCTCCGACCCCCTGCTTCGTCAGGAAGGACGTCTGGAATGACATCCGGTCTAATTAGCATGTTACCCTTTTATTATTAAGAAGACAGGCTAAGTGAAATTCAACCAAAACACACCTATAATTTCCAGTTTCTCAAAAATGTCTCCTGGTTCCTCGAGAGAGAAGTTTAATGCATATACTTGGGTAAACTTCTGGTCACAGATGCTTTGCTGGGAAATGATAGTCGGGTAACCATTCTCACTGAAATCAAGAAAGCTCTCCACCAGCGGTCGCCGACCAGTGGGCCGCATGCCACTAGAGGGCCGTGAGGTCAGAAAGGTTGGCGACACTGCTCTAAGCAGCCGTCCACACTCCTTAATGGTTTTAAGTATTCACGGTCCAAAGCGCCCCTCTCTCCCACGCCGGTTAAGTGAACAAATAGCACTTTGGTTTTTCTCCTTCCTTACCTGCTAGAAGTGCAATAGTAGGGAATCCACAGGAGAAAAGGATCTTTCTCCTTTTCTACAAGAGACCACGAATCATGCTTCATTACAAAAACATGATCTCTATTTTCCCTGTGATCGTGGGCATTTATTTTGGTTAATCATTTTTACGTTTAGTTTGACCAGCCCTAAGCACTCTCTGAAACTATTCTATCACTGAATCGCATTCAATGCTCAAGCATTTGGTTCCAGATTCAGACATAATACAGCCTTTCCTCTCACCCTCTCTGCGTCGGCCAAACTTCCCAAACTAATTCTTTCCTCATCTGAACTTCTAACTGCTATCAGACTCGTGTAAGTTACCCTATTTCACCTTGTATTTTAATTATTTATGCCCCTCATGAATTCTACTCCTTGAAATTACTGTTCAACTGATTTTTTATTCATAGATTAGGAATATATTAAACAAGATACCATTTAATTTTCCTTTAAAAATAAGTGGTCTCACTTCTGCCTCCCAGTAAGATGGAGTACCAAGGACCATCTCAAACAACTAAGATTCAGAAAGAAAAAAACACACACAAAATAGCAGCACTCAAGGCATTGTCCAGTAGACAAAGAACAAGGGCGATCCCTAAGACAGGAAACCAACATGGGGAGCTTTAGAACTGCCCCGCTGACTGCCTGGAGGAAGTGGCAGAGAGAGAGGCCAGGCAGAGCGGTGGTCTCCAGGAGCTGAGATCAAGCTGGGCATCCAGAGAAGCCAGGACAGCCGCGTTCAGAGGGTAGCGTACGGCAGAGGAGGAAGTTGCACCCAGGACTCTGAGGAGCCCAGTTAAGTACCGATCCGCGCATGTCCGTGAGGAACTACCTGAGGCTGGACAAAGGACAGAGCTGGAGGGAACGGTGCCAGGAGCTTCACAGTGCCAGGGATACAGCCTGTTCTCCATGAGGGCGGAACATTTAAGGAGCATCAGTTAGGGTGCTAGAAAGAATCTGGTGTCAAGTGGGGAAAAATTAGCCAGAGCCCAAAGAGAGCTCTGGTCATATCTAACAAAACTTAAAAACAAGAACTGAAAGGATCGAATTATTTCTATGAAAATCAGCTCAGTAATATCTATAAAAATTTGAAAATACCTAGCATCCCACAAGGAAATAGTCACAATGTTTGGCATCCAATCAGAAATTACCAGGCACAGTCTGGTTGGTGTGACTTAGTGGTTGAGTGTCAACCCATGAACCAGGAGGTCACTTGTTCGATTCCAGGTCAGGGCACATGTCCAGATTGTGGTCTTGAGCCCCAGTGGGGAGTGTGCAGGAGGTAGCTGATCAATGATTCTCTCATTGATGTTTCTATCTCCCTCTCCCTTCTTCTCTAACATCAATAAAAATATATTTTAAAAAAACACAAAGGAACAATAAAAAAATTATCAGCGTACGAAGCAGAAAATTGCAATCCATAGTAGAAAAAAAATCAATCAATTGCAACTGATCCAGAACTAATATAAACGTTAGAATTAGCAGACAGAACATCAAAATATCTGTATTCTTTATGTGCAAGAAAAAATGGTATGTAAAAGAGAAAAATGTGACCTGAGAAACAGAAAAAAAGACGAATATAAAAAAATCTAGAGTTGAAAACTACTAGTATGTCTAAGATTTAAAAAAACAACAACACCCACATTGAATGAGATTAATGGCAGATGAAACACTGCAGAAGGAAAGATTAGTATACTCGATAACACCAAAAAGGAATTTATCCAAAAGGAAATACACAGAGAGGAAAAGAAGACTAAAAACACAATGAACATGGAGCTTTGAAAATGACATAGAACGATTATGGTCTAATATATGTATGTGTGCTGACAACTTTTCAAAGTTAGTATGCAAAGAACCTAACCCTTGGTCATCTTGAGTGGAAGGAAAAGGAGACAGGGGGAGAGCTGTATTTGATATACTATGTTTGATATACTACTTCCTGTGGTTTGCCAAATTCTAAAATTTCCTTGGCCCTCTCCACTCCTCTTTGCCCTGTACACAGTTATTGGGGTTCTCTTTCCTGACCTCCCAGGAAGCTAGAAGTCCTATGCCACTTACCCATATGCTACCTTCTGAATATACACAGCCTTCCACTGGAACATCTGCAAGGGATATGGGTTTTCCTCCAAAGAGCTGTTTACTTCAAAATCCTTCTTCCAAATAAAGTGTCCATCCAAAAAGACATTATATTTTAAGTATTACCTGATTTCAGTAATAAGCCCTTAGAATGTTGATTATTCAAATGAACTCTCCTGATTTGTATTTATTTTTATTTATTGTTTTGTGTGATTTGCATTTTAAAAGAGGATCCTGTCAATGCATTAACGTGCATTTAATCTGAACTTTTAGGTAAGACATTAATCATGAGGGAGAAAGAGGTATTCTGGCCCAAAGTCATAATACATGAAGAAAATATATATGAGAAGCAGGAAGTTATAAAATATGCCATATTTGGGGAATTGCAAATGGTTCAGATTTGGGGATGAGTGGAGAAAGTGAAGAAAAGGGATTTTTCCTCATTTTCTGGGGAGGAATGAAAGAGCAGGTCAGGGGTTCCACAGGCATCCAAGATAAACTGTCCAGTGTCCTAATATCAAGCTATGTGGGAGAACTCTCCTTATACTAAAACAAGTGGGGGGGACCCGCATCCCTCTAAATGAGAGGTTGGCAAACTATGGCTTTGGGCCAAAGCTGGCCCACCATCTATTTCTGTACAAGCTGAAAGCTAAGTGTGACTTTTCATTTTTAAATAGCTGAAGAATATTTGGAAACTACTAGTATATGGAATTCAAATTCCAGTGTCCATAAATAAAGTTTGTACTGAAACAAAGCCACCCCCTTTCACTTAGGCATCATCTGACTTCTTTCATGCCAACAGAAGAGTTGAACAGTTGTGACCGAGGCACATGGCTCCCGAGCCAAAAATATTAACTATCTAGACATTACAGAATGTGAATGTCTCTCCAAGTTACATTTTTCTAAATCTCATCCTCTTTACTTAAGTGTCGTATGCCTCTCCCAAAATGCTTACAAGAGATCTCGAATCAATGTTAATTAAAAGAATATAGTTACATATAATTTGTGGATACAAAAGTATCCTTCATAATTTCATAAGATAATTATTGATTTACATTAGCATATTTTCTACTTAAATATTCCTTTATATATGAAATATTAAATTTTGGTTGCAGAACTTTATCCTGTAATTCTGAATGAATTATTTCTAGTTATATAACTTCAAATTATAATTTTAAAAACTATATTTTTTGTTAATAGCAGCCCAGCTATACCTATATCCTGAGCCATTAATTAAATAAGAAATGTTATGTTAATGTTCTGAAACTGATAGCTCTGAAAAATTCAAGAGGCATGATGAAAAGAATAAATATGGCAACGTAAGCTAATCTAACAATATTTCTATGGTATTTGATTACTAATAATAAATATCATTAATTCAGAGTACTTTCAGGGTTTAATTTTGTTATATTTTACTTCTATTCTCAATGATCATGTTTTACTGTTGCTACTGATTTAAAAGACTACTAATTCCCAATTTTTGTTTTCTAACACTTTTTTGATACAATTTTTCAAGATTTCAAGGGAAGTGATTAAATTTACTTTTCCTGATTTTCAATTATATCATTTGTTGGTCCAATTGGCATCTTCAAAACAGTATTTCTACAAAATAAGTTTTAAAATAAAAAACTCAGTGTTAGAAACTCTTGAGGGAGCTGAGCAAGACATAGAGGCTGAAAGGCAGGGAGATTCATGCCAATCAGACAACAGCATGCTTTATAATGAAATACAATATTCTATTTAAGAGTTGAGGATAATATCCCTTATTTTTGAAATTATAACTTACTGACAACACTACATGATCAATAAGCTTTGAAAACGGAGTAAAGTCAAACATGTAAAAAAAATCCACTTATAACAAAGATACCATATTTAATAGTATTCATATTGATATTTTACTTAGTAATTAGATATAAACGATAAGTCACTCAGATAAAGTGACACAATTAATCCAGGATAGTTAAGATCCTGCAAACCATGTTTTTCTATTTATGAGAAATAATTCAAGGAGGCAGGTAAGATGAGCCAAGAGAATAGAAGATTAAATAGAACCCTTAGCCAGTATCTGCAAATATTTGTCTTTTATGAAGAGAAATTAAAGTGTGTGACTTGGTATGACAGAACTGGGAAGAGTAAGAAGCCAATAATGAAAACAGCTTATCATATGGAAAACTTTTCTACTTTTTAATGGCCAACAATAGGACTATTTATCTTATGAGGCTGGTCGTATAATGGAAATGTATGCAAACTTAGAATAGATCTCCATTTTGAAACCTACCATTGCCTTGTATCCAGAGTTATCTGGTTGCTTACAAGACCTCAAAAGTCTAATGAATGGAAAAAAATTGAAAAAATACCACTGACCTCAAAACGTGATCGTAAGTGATACAAATATTGTTATGCATATACCTGTGATCTATATGCAAAATAGATACACAGTAGATATGCAAAAATCAAGTTATTTCAATAACAGTCACTATTCCCAGTGGTTAAGAACAGGGAAGCTAGAGCTAAACTCCTTGGGTTTAAATCCTGGTATTGACACCTGAGGCAAGCTACTTAACCTCTCTGTACTCCTGTTTCCTGATTGCTACAATATGGATATTAATACTTGTAAGGCTGCTAAAAGGAATAAATGACATAATGTATAAGGCATTGATGTAGTGCATGATGCATATGTACTCTGTAATGCTACCTATTTTTGTGTAATACTAGAGGCCTGGTACACAAAATTCGTGCAGGGGGAGGGATGGGCGGGGGGGAGGGATGGGTCCCTCAACCAGGTCTGTGCCCTCTCACAGCCCAGGAGCCCTTGCAGTATGTCTAACTGACGGCTTATGCCAGCAGTCAGGCATCCTTAGCACTGCCACAGAAGAGAGAGGCTCCCACCACCGCCACTGCACTTGCCAGCTGTGAGCCCGGGCCTGTGGCTGATGGCGCTCTCCTGGTGGGAGTGCACTGACCATCAGGGACAGCTCCTGTATTGAGCGTCTGCTCCCTAGTGGTCAGTGCGCATCATAGCGACCAGTCATTCTGCTGTTCGGTCGATTTGCATATTAGACTTTTATTATATAGGATTATAATAATGAATTCATTTTATTCAATAGCGAATTCCCTTTTAGTGTAAGTATTCCATCAAAATCTTGAATTTGAATAAATCAGAGGTGACAATTCCAGAAGTAATCAGTCTCAACTAAATTAATTCATTTACATATTCAACAAATATTTATGACTATGTAATACCTACAAGAGGATTCAAGTGCAGTGCTTAAGAGCATGGATTCCCTAACCCTAACAACGCTTCTTTTTAAAAAAAGAGTACAGACTGCCAAACCAGTCTGTGGAAATGTCTCCCTATAACATCTCTTAGTAGCTATATAAACTTGGGCAAACTACCAAACCATTACATGCCTCAGGTTCCACCTCTGTACTATGGGGTAACTGTAGAGGTGCTGGAGGATTCAACGAGTTAATGGAGGTAAAGTGCTTAGGACAGTACCTGATAACCATATATATAAGGGCCACATACTTAGCTATTATTATGACCGCACTCCAGGCACAGTTCTAAACACCAGGAATATAACGGGCTGCTGACAAAGGTCCCTGCCCCTTTTGGTGGGGAAGGGTATGGATAACGAAAACAAACACAAAAAGTAACAATAAGCACTAAAAATCAGCGAAGACAAAACAGGGGAGGGAGATAGGGAGTGACTGGAGGTTTCAAGTTGAGAGAGGAAGGTCAATAAAGAGCTCTCCTCGAGAAGTCACGGGATCTGAGAGCAGAGCATTTCCACGGAGAACACAGAAAGAGAGAGAACACAGAAAGAGAGAACACAGAGAGAGAGAGAACACAGAGAGAGAACACAGAAAGAGAGAGAACACAGAAAGAGAACACAGAAAGAGAGAGAACACACAGAGAGAGAGAACACAGAAAGAGAACATAGAGAACACAGAGAGAACACAGAGAGAGAACACAGAAAGAGAGAACACAGAGAGAGAACACAGAGAGAGAGAGAACACAGAAAGAGAGAGAACACAGAAAGAGAGAGAACACACAGAGAGAGAGAACACAGAAAGAGAACACAGAAAGAGAGAGAACGCAGAAAGAGAGAGAACACAGAGAGAGAACACAGAAAGAGAGAGGACACAGAAAGAGAGAACACAGAAAGAGAGAGACAGAGAGAGAGAGAACACAGAGAGAGAGAGAACACAGAAAGAGAGAGAACACAGAAAGAGAGGGAACACAGAAAGAGAGAGAACACAGAAAGAGGGAGAACACAGAAAGACGGAGAACACAGAGAGAGAGAGAACAGAAAGAAGGGCCCCGAGAAGGCAGTGTGTCAGAGACTAGCGAAGGGATCAGCGTCACTGGTGGGAAATCCGGGAAGGGAAGGGCAGCGGGAGATGGGGTTGTGAAGACATCCGGGTTCCTGATCACGCAGGGCCTTCGAGACTGGAGGAGGGACCCAGGATTTTATTCCGAGCTGAAGGGAAACAACTAGGTTTTAAGCACGGGAGTGGCATTTTAAATGGCTCACTCTGGCCATGACCTCTAAGGACTTATTTGATGCCAAAAGGTGCCCCGAATTCAATCGTTCCAAAAGGAAGAGAGGGTCGTGGGAGCATCTGAAAACGGAACCAGTACAGCTCGGCAGACGGCAATTCCGGGCTCATAGAGAGGAGCGAGGCTGGAGTCCATAAGAGTCACTACCTTCCAACCAGCAAACCATTCCTGCAGGGGACGCCACATCCCATTGTGTGTGCTGTGAGATGTCACATGCGGAGTGTGGCGCAGAAATGTCTAAGGAAGATCTGACAGCGGTTTGGGAATGTTGCAGGAGAGGGGCAGGGGGAGGAATTAGGGCTCCAGAAGGGAATCATATAATGTGCTGGGGACACCATCACAGTTAGAGTCCAGGGGAGCGGCCCGACAGAAGGACGCTGGTGGGCACGGGGCCGTCCCAGCACTGTGGCCGGCTCCTAGGGAGGATCTGTCGGATGCCACTCACCGATGTCCAAGAAACACCCAGAGCGATGAGGAGTGTCTTTCACCTTTCAGCTGCGAGATGTCCTCTGTAGCGACACAAACTTGAACAGCGGAGGGTAAAATGCTAAGCTTACCTAACTGCAAAACTAAGGAGAAAGATAAAGGGAAAAAAATAAAAATAAAGGGAAGGGCAGAAGGAGGGTGTGCTTGAGGTGGGGACCTGGGAATGGGACGAGAAACCATTTAATGAGTCAAAGTTAACGGCAGAGATTTAGGGAGTTCTGAGTGTCTTTTCAGGAAAACGAACAGCCGTGTTTTTCGGGAGCCAGTCTCGGTCTGGGCGAGGAAATGGCTATCGCTGAAGACGGGGAGTAGCGCAGAAGAATTCAGAAAGAAACTCAACCTCTGGAAAAAGTGAGGCTTTTTTTTTTTTTTTTGGACTCATGGTAAAGGAACATAAATTACTCTCCAACCCACCATCCCCGCCTCTATCCCCCCACTTCCCAGAGTCCCGCGCAGCGCCCAGAGAGCGGAAAGCGGTGCCAAGACAAACAGCGTGGGCCGCAGCTCTGGGGATGGAGGGAGGGATGGGGTTCGCCTGGAGCTGGCAGGCGACCGAAGGGAATCACTTTCCAGCAAGGCCACAAAATGGAGACGGAATCATCGCAGAAAATCACCGAAAAGGGGATGTGCTGGGCCAAACCAGAGAACGGATTCCTTACTCCAAGTCGTTTCAAAAGAGACCGAAATAAAACCACCCCGACAAGAGCCCGAGAAAGGACAGGAAAGAGGCCGAGGCGGGGCAACCCCCCCCCCCGCCCCCGCTCTCCTATCTGCCTTTAACTGAGCCAGAAAGCACAGCCCCTCTCCTCCTGCCAGCCACCCTGGCAGCGGCTCAGGTGAAGACTTCAGCCTCAGCCTGGGCCGCAAAGGGGAGACACAGACAATGGCAGCGGTGATTCATTACAAAAGAATACACCCCGAGCCGCGGCCTGCTGCCACATGGGCTCGCCGCACTGTTTAAAGGCGCAGTCACCCCCGGCCCCGCCTCCCTTCCGTCTTCACACCTCCCCTCCTCGGGGTCCTGATGGAAAACAGATTTTGAAGAAAATACCAGCAAAGCACCGAGCTGTCCAAGAAAGGGAGGGCGGGCTCTGTGTTCCGCGGAAACTGGAGCGCAGAGATGTTCTCTCTCGTCCAACAGTAAAATCTGTGCCTTTCTGCTCGGTATAGTCTCCCTTTCAAGCAGCAAATAACGGAACCGAGGCCGAGGCTGCCTAACCATTTTTAAAAATTAATCGGAGTCGGCGACATTTGCCAATTTTGTTGTTCTAAGTTCACCCGGATTATAGAAAGGATTTTTCCTCTCTTCCTTCCATCCCACATGGTTATCTGCAGAGATGTCGGAAGACACAACGATGTGGTTCACAGGTTCAGAAAGAAGCGTTATCTCAGTGAAGTACCACTACAATGTAGACAGGAACGAGAGAAAAACCTAGTTATAAAAAATATGGCACTAGCAATGTCTGCCATATTGACATTCTATGATTAAATTCCTATTAGCTTTTTAAAAAAATCCTCACTGGCGGATATGTTTTGATTGATGTTGAGAGAGAGAAAGAGATGTGAGAGAGAAACATCAATCAGTTGCTGCCCGAGTATCGAACTGCAACTGTTTTTAGTGTTTAGAACGAAGCTCCAACCAACTGAGCCACCCAGTCAGGCCATATTAACATTTTATGATTAAATTCCTATTTGCTTTTTTAAGGCAAAGCACTCATTACTTATTGTAAATCACCACGTAGTTGGCTAAGTAAACAAAAAAGAGGCCTTATTACAGTAGAGCATGTATAATAATGAAGTGCACACACTGTGCAAGTACTGACACGGATCTGCATCGTATGAGGAAAATGTCACCCACTGAGAGCCTTTTCCCTGTTGCACTGGGTGAGTGATAGAGACTGAGGGATAGAGAAATGTTAAGATCGGAGAAGCAGAACTTAGGTGACAAATGGGGAAATCCATCCATTCGTTTCCTAATAAACGAATCAAGTCATTAAATATAATAATAAACCATCTCACTTGGAAAACCAAACCCTAACAGCCTAGACAGTTTTGATTTAGATATTCATGCAACAGATCATTGTCATATATTTAGATTCGATGTCTGGCTTGACAATCAAAACAACGAGTTCCTCTCAAAACAAAAAAACACCTTTTCCCCAAAAACACACCCACAAGAGAGGTAAACATTTGGCCGGCCCATCTGGTTATGTCCTTTGATTTTTTTTTTTCTCTCCATTACCAACAACTATGCATGTTACATTAACCTAGAAAGTATACACCAACACAAGTATGCTGGGATAGTGAAAACTGACAAATCTGATAGTCTATACTTTCCCATTGTATACATTCAGGAGGGGCAAAGACAAGTTTCCTTCAGCAGTCAGCTCATTCTGAGAAAAACCGTAATGATTTTAGTTTATCTATTACACCTCCTCAACATTCCTCTACTATTTCTATATCTCTTCTGCTTCATTCCTAAAATTACAGTGTCCTTAAATACTAACAGTAAGGCCACAGTATTAAGTGTGCATGTGCCTGTGCAGTCTCGCCTGTGCTTACCCCTGCTTCACCAGCACCTCCAGAAACTCAGGGGGCATGTTCCCAGACGTATGAAGAGTCGTAGTTTAAGTAACTCCTTCACGGATTTAAAAACATGTATAATGAAAAGGCAAGTAGTCGAAAAGCCTTCAGGAACAGCTGAGAGAGGACAGAGCCAGTACCCTCTAAGATTGCCGGTTAATGAAAATTGAATGAGGGCTCCAAGGTTAACAAGGATCATCTCCCCAGCAACAAAGACCACGCAGAAACAGGTTTCCTCTCTATGGAAATATTTTTAAAAGTAGAGCAATATTTCAAAAGAGTTCATTAGACTGCCCACGAAGGGATAAGATACAGAAGAGAAAATATTTCGAGGGTCTCCACTGTCTCAAAGAGGGAGAGATTTCTTGGTAGCTCCCCACTCGGATGTGGCGCAGAATTACTTTGGGGAAGGTTCTTTGGAAGTTCCCTTCCCGCTAGGGCACGGTGAGAAGATGTGCTCTCCCTCCTGCCAGCGGGACTGCGGGGCCTTATATAACATTAACGGAGGAGCGAGCCCAGCTCCAGACCCAGGCCTCCGGCCCACGGCTGGCTCTCTCTCGCCCGCCCTCCGGTGGTGACTTGGAGAGGCAGAGGAGAGAAGGGAGAATACAAAAAAAGGGGGCACCCTCCTTAAAAGGAAAGCACTGTCCAGTGAGGACATTTCCCTACGGAGCCGAAAAGCCCGCAGTGAAAACGACTCTCAGGCGGAGGCTGAAGGGCACGCACGTTCTATGGCGCAAGAGATCCCTCACCGAGAAATGGCATCGTCCTCGCCCCCTGTTTATACGCGGGAAGGAACACACAAAAGGGTGGCACTGCCAGGGCAACCTCGGGAGAGTGCGCACCTTCCATTTGTTAGGAATGACTGGCTGAAATGCAGATCGGAGACTGCGTGGCATAAGCAAAGGCAGAGAGAGAGAGGGGGGGGGGTGCGGGGTGGTGGGGGGACCTCCCATTCCCCACTCCCTCTCCTTCAAATGCCTTTAATGCCCCGTGATTGTCACTGACGCGCACATCTGTCCTGTCGGGGCGCTTTACCTGCCTCCGCGGCACCTGCCTGCTCCCATGGCTCCTGCGGAGAACATTCTCCGCCAGAAACAAAGCCCGGGGAGCGGCAACAGCCCCCCGTCTTCGTCTTTACCAAGCATCTGGGGCGAGAGTCGCCCAACTGCAACCCCGTGGCCGGTTCTGGGAAACCCAAGTGGCCGGGGACTCGGGTTTCTGGGGAAGGAATTCTGCCATTCCTAAAAGGAAGGCAGCCCCTCTCCCCGCTTTCTGGCAGCCTCCGAGAGCCTCTTCCTCCCTCTGCAGTCTCTCCCTCTCTCTCTCCCTCCCTCTTCTCCGAACAAGACAAAGAGGTAGACAAATCCCACAGGGTTTTCCTGGGCTACAGCTGCACCGTACAGGAAACGGGGATCTGCTGCAGAGGGAGGGGTGATGGGGGGGGGGAGAGAGAGAGAGAGAGAAAGGCTGCGGATGCCTCTCTCCTTCCCTCGCTCTCAGAACTCCCCACGCGCGCACACTTTCCAGGGGCAACAATAAACCTGGGTTCCCATTAGGAGACAATGATGATGAACACTCCGATGGCCGGACCCCACCCCCACGCCTTCCTGCGGACCCCGGCCACGGGAATAGGAGCGCGCGGGGGACCCCCAGACCTTACCTGAGTTACCATTTTCTTCTTCTCCATAAACCGAGCGGAAGGATGCGGGGCACCTCGCAGCGGCCGTGCCGGGGCGCACCGTCCGCGACCGTCCTCTCCACCCCGGCCCCCCCCGCCTCGCGCTTCCAGGTGGAGGCCCGCTCTCCCCGCTCCCTCTTCCTCTTTCTTTCTAGTGTTTCTCCCTTTCCTTTCTCTTCCTCTCCGGCGGCCTCTCCCCCTCCTCCCTTCGCCTGCTCCCTCCCATAGCTCAGGCAGATGGCTGGGGGAAGCCCCACCCCCGAGAGCCCCGGGCAATTAATCAGAGCCGAGCCCGCCTCTTCCTCTCCGCCGCCCCGCCCGCAGCTCGCAGCTCCGGCCCGGGAGCGGGCCTGCCGGGAACGCGGCGGTGTGTGCTGGCGCACGCATGTGTGTGTGTGTGTGTGTGTGTGTGTGTGTGTGTGTGTGTGCGCGTGTGTGCGGGGAAGACGGGAAGAGGGGGAGGGGTGGGCGCCATGTGCAGGCATATTTTAAGGAGTGCGTGTCTGCGATGGTGGCATTAGCTGGGTGGCACTGGGAGCATTTGTAGCTTACGATAGTTGACGCAGATTTAGGGTATTCCGCCCAGGCATATGTAATCAGCAAGGGATGAGACAAAAAACAAAATTTTGTGCATGCATTTCCATTGATGCCCAGTTTATAGAGGCGGTGGGTTTAATGAAACACGTAAAAGGCTGTAGAATGGCCACGGACTGGAAAGGTTTGCAAGGAATGGGAGGGGATGTGCAAGCGTCTGCTTGAACGAAACCAAGTCCAAGGACTGAAAGGACTAGAAGAGAGGAGGAAGGGAATCAGAGCGCTTATTTTTTTTTTTCTACGGTGAAAACCCGGATCCTGAAAAAGCTGTCTGCATAAACATGACTGCTGAAGGCTCTGGCTTCATTGAAAATTCTGGTGAGCTGGGAATTTACCCTGGGTGAGCCCCAGGCTACTGTATTCCAGCCTCTATGGGAAAACATAAGCCTTGTCTTACGTCCACACTGGACATCTGTGTCATTATTGTAATCAGTAACTGGTACTATAGAGTACTATAGATATACAAGGTTTGGGAGAATATTTACTGAATGTAAGAGTTTCTCTTATTGAAAGGAAATAATGAAAAAAAGCATCAAAGATGTGCTTCAGTGCAGAAGTCCTGGTCTAAGTTCCAACTGGGCCCTTTCCAAGTAAACGACCTTGGAAAAGTTTTGACCTCTGAATATAAATTTTATAATCTCCCTACTTTATGTTATTAAATATTCAAATAGAACAATCTATGTGAATGTCTAATGAGTTTGTGATGTTTCGTATTTGTCTCATAAAATAGATTTTCTAAGTTTTTAGTATTCTAACATATATTTTAGTTATGCTATATTTATTATGTTATAATCTCTAACAGATTACCCAAAGGGCAAAGAGATTAATTCCAAAATTAAGCTTCCTATTTTTAAAATAAACAAATAAAGAAATAAAAATTAAAAGCCACAAATCACATTGAGAATACATAGTTTTTTGTTGTCTCTAGAAGAATTGTTTGGCAAAATGTATAACCACACTTATCAAAAATTTACTGTATAATAATGTTGGTACATAACCAATATAATACCATCATGCTCCCATTTAAATTAATAATCATTTAATTCTGTAAAGAACATAAGAGGCTGGCAGGTGTGGCTCAGTAACTGCGTGTCAACCTATGAACCAGGAGGTCATGGTTCGATTCCCAGTCAGGGCACATGCCCAGGCCTCAATCCCCAGTGGAAGGGCATGTAGGGGGCAGCCAATCATTTATTCTCTCTCATCAATGATGTTTCTCTCTCTCTCTCTCTTCCTCTCTGAAATCAATAAAAATCTTTAAAAAAAAAAAAAGAAGATGGGAACAAACTATCTATAGATCCTAGAGAAACTGGCACAGCACAATCAGCGCTATTTACTGATACCTACAATACCTAAGAGCGCTATTTTGGGCATTTTGCAGACATCTGTATACTTTTGCTATAATCCATAATATATAAAGAATCTTCAAACGTTAGGAAAAAAACAGGATGAGAAAGAAATAGATCAGTCCTAGGCTTGTTCTTATTTAACACATTTAGAAATGATCTGGAAGCTAGAACATATTGCATTCTCTAAATTTTGCAACTGAAGAGCCATTAGGAGATAAAATGCAGTCAAATTTTTTAAAAGGCAAAGTGAGTAAGCAGAAAACAGGTGAATTTCGCTGAAAGCAGGGGCAACCTGGTGTACTTTTGGAAGAATCTAAATTCTATTTATGGGATAATTATATTTTTAGTCCTAATATAAGAAATAAACCTGAGAATCAATGTATACCATTCTCTAAATCCACTGGTTCATTATAGTGCCAGGGGCAAAAGAACAAACACCAAAAAGAGACTCCCCAAATTCCTGCCACACACACACACACACACACACACACACACACACACACACCCCTTATGATAGCACAGCTATCTTGAAGCAGCCTCTACACATAAAGACAACAAGGCCTCAAGAGAATTCTGTGTGTGTGTGTGTGTGTGTGTGTGTGTGTGTGTGTGAAAAGGCAAATGAGAGATCCCCACATACAAGAAGTCTAGGATTAGGTCAGGAGAAAGGTTTCCTTAGGCCTGGTGTTCATGCCTCTTTTCTACATTTAGGACCAACATTTAATACTGCAAATAATGAGCTTCTTCTGCAAGTCATTAGCACAAGTTAGTATGAGCTAAAACAAAAATACATATTAAAGTGATTTTTATAAACTCACTAAACACCAGGATCATTGTGAGCACTGGACAAACTCAAGGATATTGTCAAGTGTGTCCCTGACTTTAAAGGCTGACACTGGAGAGGACAATTTGCTCCCTGGTGCCGGAGAGAGACGAGCAGTTGAATAGCCTGGCTCTGATCCAGCAGATCCAGAGTCCCCAGTGGTGCACCAGGGAGAAACTCATTTCTGGGCTTTTTCGGGGCGGGGGAGGGGGGTAGGGCAGGGATTAGGGGGTTGGGGAAGTGGTACAGCAAATACAGAGTAAGAATGTCAGCTAAGAAAGGAGACCACATCCACCCTCATGGCTCAATCCCCAGCCTCCAGCAGAGTGCCTGGTAGGTACTCAACAAACATCTATATGATAAAAGCCTAAGCACCATTATGGCAGAACGACCGGTCGCTATGATGCTCACTGACCACCACAGGGCAGACACGCAACACAGGAGCTGCCCGCTGGTGCTCAGTGCCGCTCAGCCAGAAGCTGGGCTCATGGCTGGCGAGTGCAGCGGCGATGGCGGGAGTCTTCCACCTCTGCGGCAGCGCTAAGGAGCAGCGAGCAGGCAGGCGGTAAGCAGCGAGGGGTCCTGGACTGCGAGAGAGCACAGGCCGGGCTGAGAGGACCCCTAACCCCAGTGCACGAATTTCATGCACCGGGCCTCTAGTGTGTTAAATAAAAGAATTTCTCCTAGTTGTCTCAATTTCTCCATCGCTTCCTTGATGTTTTATGCAATCCCCCAACCCTAGCTTCCTTTCCCCCCTCCTATTCAATGGAAACTTATCTTACTGAAGTCACCTACGACCTCAGATGGTCAAATTCAGTGGATTGTTCACATTTTCTCTGACTTATCTGTGGTTTTGGCACTCGCACCTTTAGGAAATCCTCACTTAAAAGGATACCAGTCTTTCCTGCTTTTCCTCTTTTCGTGTTCACTCACTTCCTTCTTCCTTTTCTTCCTGTCCGCCCTATAAATGTTGCTATTGCTGGAGGTGCCCTCAGACGTCTGTTTAACTGCATGCCACAGATTCTCCACCTTTAGGGGTAGAGTTCCCCATCCAGACACCCCTGTGGGCATTTGTTTCCATGTGTACACTTCTGTGCAGAGAGGATCCAGAGGATCCATCAGTCTCCAAAGGGTACAGACCTCAAAAGAGTTCAATACTGCTGATACACTGTTTGAATTGCCACCCATTTACCCTGACCTCCACCTTTCTGGGTCCGGTCCACATGTCACCTGAACTCCACATCAAGAAATGCAACTGCCATCCTGGCCGGTGCTGCTAAGGGATTAGAGGTCGGCCGGAGTTCTGAAGGACCGTAGGTTTGATCTGGGCCCCAGGAGGGGTGCATGCAGGAGGCAATCAATGCATCTCTCTCACATGGAAGTTTCTCACTCTCTCTGCCCTCCTCTGCCCCACCCCTCCCGCCAGCTCCCTTTCACTTGCTATAAAAATCAGTGGAAAAAATATCATCGGTTGAGGGTTAACAACAACAAAAAACCAACTGCTGAATAATGGTCAACTCATTTAGATATCTCTAATTTAAAAGCCCCAAACTAAATTCTCAAAGTTATTAATCCATTTAACAAATGGTTGGGGGGGGGAGGGGAAATAAACAAATGGTTGAGTGCCTACTATGTGCTGGGTACAGTTCTAGGCACGAGGGGAAACGAGCAGAGAACAGAGGAGATAAAAATCCCTCTGCGTGAAGCTTGGATTCCAGGTACCCACTGTGCCATGTTTGTTGTCTCGGCCGATGGTTAAATCTCATGACTGGAAAACGGCTACCATTTCTTAGGCATTTACTCTGTGGTGGCTTCCCATCAGGCAAATACTTACTAGCTCCCTTCATCCTCAAGGAGAGAGATTTTAATCTCCTTCTTAGACACGAGGAACCTGTCTCTGCCTCCAGTCTACCACTCTCCCATCCGCGCCTCTTGCTACTGCCAGAGCAATCTCTCCCAATGCCCATCTCATGGTGCCACTTCCCTGATTCAAATTCTCAGCTATTCCCCCAACCCCAAAGGGGGGAAATCCTAACGGTCAGTGGAGCCGACCACAGAATCTGGCTTTAGCCTGCTTGTCAGAGTCACCCCCCACCCCTCATTCTTCCGGCCCCTGCCCCAGGCAGTTCCTCAATGACAGTATTTCTGTCTTACGTTCTTACTCCTCTGAATATGGCCTTCAAACTGGCTAGTTCATCCTTCAAGGCTCATGTCAGGGATCCCCTAGTTCAGAAAGCCTTTCCGGACTATACCTGCTCCCATATGTGGGTTAGGTACCCCTTATCCCTGCGCTTCAGAGCCTAACCCACAGTTCCTAACTGTTGGGGTTAGTGTTTCTGTGTAACTAGGACTAGACTGGGAGCAATCTGAGGAGAGGAGCTGTGTGTTTCACATCCCCAGTTCTTAACCCAATACCTGAGTTCATAGTACATGTATAAATGTGGAAATCAAACAATAATGCCTCGATTTCTATCACCAGCCATTTATTTATCCACACATAGATACCTAAGAATAAAGAGTATCTCTGAGGTTATCAAAATTTTATAAAACTATTCTTTTCTTCTAAAAGAGAACTTGGAAATAGCTTCAACTTCATAAATTTATTCTAGTATCGTAGTAAGTTGAAGCCTAGAGGAAGACATATAAAAAAAGAGTGGGAGAAAGGCCTATTTTCAACTTTATTATAATAGTGCAGATTCCAGACAAAATAACTCTCTGATTAAAAAAACTCACAACTTTAGGCGCTCTTACCCTTTACAATTTCACACCGATGTGACTCAACTTCTCTCCCTTCCACCCCCGTACCAGCCATAAAAGCAGATCCTGCTAGAAGGCAGGTTTTGCTCATCCTTCCCCAGGCTGCCTCTGGCACCCAAGTGAAAGGCAACATTAAAGGGACAGCATTTCCTGCAATAATAAAAACTCGTTAATATAACAGCTCTTCACAGCATGCCCCACACAATAACCCTAATTAAGTGTAAATAACAATTTCCACCTAATAGATATTAAATACCTTCTCAGAAGCATATCAACACTTTAATATTCCTTGCTCCAACCTTCCCTTTAATATAAATGTAGTCAAATTATAGCTAAAGCTATTACTTCATAGCTTCTTTTCTCTAGTTCAGGCAGGGTTCACTTATATAGAACCCATCCTAGAAAATAAGGTAAGAGCAGAATTTGAAATCAACCTTTTTAGACTTTATATACTTAAAAACCAACTGATACTCATATTTATTTCTTGTCTCCCAAAATCAAACCTTTAGAACAAGATCACAAATAACATACACTAAAACACAGGTGACACCAGAGAAATGAAAAAGAATATTACTTCATAAGTTATTATCTAGAGTTGGGTAATATACTCCTATATTTAAAATCCCAAACTCTAGACAGCTAGAATCGAATAATTAAAATTATGTATACAGCTCTGTATTCTAAGAGAGATTACAGAAAATGTTCTTAGGCATTAAAAAGGAATGACAAGTTAACAAATTTATCAATAACTAGATTATAAAAAAAATTAAGCCCTGGCCAAGTAGCTGGGTAGCTCAGTTGGTTAGAGCACCATCCTGATACTCCAAGGTTGTGGGTTCGATCTCCAATAAGGTCACATACAAGAAGCAACCAGTGAATGTATAAATAAGTGGAACAACAAATTGATGTTTTTTTTCTCTCTCAAATCAATCAATCAATAATAATAAAAAATAATGCCTAACTTGTGTGAAAACTGAGGTGCTGTTTCTCCAAAATTAAAATATGCTATGTCTCCCTGTCTTCTTCACTGCTACCACTAAATCCTGTGCCTGGCACACAGTAGGTACTCAAAAAAAAAAAATTCTCAAAATGAGAAATCAAATAATGCATAAATTACTCTAGACCAGTGGTTCTCAACCTTCCTAATGCCATGACCCTTTAATACAGTTCCTCATGTTGTGGTGACCCCCAACCATAAAATTATTTTCGTTGCTACTTCGTAACTGTAATTTTGCTACTGTTATGAGTCGTAATGTAAATATCTGATATGCGGGATGTATTTTCATTGTTACAAATTGAACATAATTAAAGCATAGTGATAATCACAATTAGATATTGTGAAATATTTATTTCTAATTACAAATGAATGAAATTTTGTCTTGAAGCATGGTGTAGCATGGGTAACAGTCTTAATATAACAGCAGTAAACTACATTTTCCGATGGTTTTAGGCGACCCCTGTGAAAGGCTCGTTTGACCCCCCAAAGGGGTCGCGACCCACAGGTTGAGAACCGCTGCTCTAGACTGAGTTCATCTTCCCACAAAGAAGGAGAGAGCCTCTGGACTCATTCACTCTAGAGCATTCTGCACACTAGGGCATAGGCTAGGCAAATTTACCTTTTATTTATTTACTAGAGGCCCGGTGCAAGAAAATGGTACACTTGGGGGAAGGGGGAGAGAAGGGGAAGTGTCCCTTAGCCTGGCCCGCACCCACTCGCAGTCCATCCTTAGCACTGCGCAGAGGTAGGAGTGGCTCCCACAACCCTTGCTATGCTTGCCAGCTGTGAGCCAGCTTCTGGGAGTGCACTAACTACCAGGAGGCAGCTCCTGAGCTGAGCGTCTGCCCCTGGTGGTCAGTGTGTGTCATAGCGACAGGCCGTTCTGCCATTCAATTTGCATATCAGCCTTTTATTATATAGGATTTTTAAAAATATATTTCTTTATTGATTTCAGAGAGAAAGGGAGAGGGAGAGAGAGAAACATCAGTGATGAGAAAGAATCATTGATCAGCTGCCTCCTGCATGCCCCCTACTGGGGGTTGAGCCCGCAACCTGAATATGTGCCCTTGGCTGGAACTGAACTTGGAGATCTTTAGTCCACAGGCCGATGCTCTATCCACTGAGGTAAACGAGCTTGGGCCAAGTGTACCTTTTAGATAGCTAACTGTCTCTCAGTGTTCCAGGTGCCTTAAGCTGGAACAAATCTCAAATCAAGACACTTCGTTACACTCCCAATAATGTTAGGTTCTGCTTCTTCCTCCTCCTCCATTTATCTCAAAATGATAATCAGTGCGAATGTGTTCCATCGGTAACAGGTTAAGTAAAGCTGCTTCAGGAAAAACTGTAATAATAGGCAAACCCCTAACTTGCAACAACAGTTACATCCCCCCCATTTTTTTTTCATTGTGGTAACATATACATACCATAAAATTTACCATCTTAGCCATTTTCAAGTATACATTCAGTGGTTATTATATATATTCTTATTGTGGTACCATCACCACCATCCATCTCCAGAACTCTCAGTGGTGAGAGTGTCGGCCCATGGACCAAACTTTTGTGGGTTCAATTCCCAGTCAAGGGCATGTACCTCGGTTCAAGGTTCGATTCCCCAACCCCGGTCTGGGTGCTTCTGGGAGATAACCAATGGATGTTTCTCTCTCTTCCCCTCTCCTCCCTCCCTTCCACTCTGTCTGAAAATCAACGGGAAAAATATCCTCAGGTGAGGATTAACAACAACAAAAGAACTCTTCATTTTTTAAAACTAAAACTCTATATGCTTTAAACAATACTCTCCATTCTCCTTGTCCCCAGAGTCCTTGGAAACCACCACTGTACTTGCTGTCTCTATGAATCTGACTACTCCAGGCACGTCATCTAAGTGGAATCATACTGTCTTTGTCTTTTTGTGGCTGCCTTATGTCCCTTAGCATAGGTTCTTCCCTGTGGCAGCTTATTTCAGCATTTCCGTCCTTTCTAAGGCTGGGTAATAGTCCCTGTACGTGTGCACCCTGTTTTTGATTATCCAGTCACCCACTGGTGGCCGCTTAGATTGCTGCATCTACCTTTTGGCTATTGTGAATAATGCCGATATGAACGTGGGTGAGCAAATATCTCTTTAAGACCCTGCTTTCAATTCTCTATCCAGAAGGAGAGTTGCTGGGTCATATAGTAATTCTACCTTTAATTTTTTTGAGGAACCACCACACTGGTTTCCACAGCAGCTGTACCATTTTACATTCCTATCAACAATGTCCAGGGTTCCCATTTCTCCACAGCCTTGCCAACACTTGTTTTCTGTTTGACTGACAGTAGCCATCCTAACAAGTTATATTTTAATCATCCAGTCAGAGGCAGTAAATATTTAACACAAAAGAATAATTTCAGAAACAATTTCTCAAATAGATTTTTTTTTTGGGGGGGGAGCAGCGATATGATAGTCGTTGTCTTTTAAATAATCTCTAGCAAGCCCCTAGCTACTTACTGTGCCTGTATTTTAAAGTGACGTAGCCCAGGTTTGGTTCTGCAAAAATTCCACCTAATAAAATAAGCAATTTCAGTTGCACACTCTTAAGGCGGACATGATTTTATTAACAAGAAGAGCAATGAAAGGTCAAGTACCTAAAATATTTTCTTGCCTCATGTTGAGGAGATGCACTTTGTTTCATTATCTCAACCCCAGGAAACCTAGAATAGAGTGATCCTTAGGAGCTCGGACCAACATCTCCCTTTTGCCCACCCTCCCCTGCCAAATCTCAGTTTAACTTGACCCTACAGTGGGCGGGTTCGCATCTAAGGATTCAACCAGCTTCAGAGAGAAAACAGTGTTTGTGATCTGTGGCTGGACTCTGCAATCTGTATGGGAAAATATTGTTTTCCATGGGGGTTGACTGAATCCTCAGATGAGAAATCCCCAGATAGAACGGGCTGACTGTATTTACTGAAAAAACAAAATCCACATATAATAAGCAGACCAGCAGAGTTCAAACCCATGTTGTTCATGGGTCAACTTACTTAACTTTAAAAATAGGTGCAAAACCGTCATTGAAAAAAATACTTTTTCCGGTAATACTGTAATAACTCTGTATGGTGCCAGGTGGTACTTGAAATATTTGGGGGGTGGAGGCACCACTCTGTAAAGTACATGATTGTCTAACCACTAATACAAAACAAAATGAAATAAAATAAATGCTTTTCAAGTCTTAAAAAATACTACTTAATTGTCCTCAATGATTTCCAGTTATCTAATGCACTGGTACAGAATCACAACTATTATGCAATGATGAGCTTTGACTTAATAAGAATATAACAAAAATTGAAAAAGAAAATTTTATAACCACAGTTAAGCATTTGGGTAGCAAATAGCAATCTATCACCCATTTACAAAGGTACTAAAAGAAAACTGTTTCTTTAACAGATTTAACATTTAAGATTGTATAATAGTTTTGGATCCCTCAACTTAAAATTGTTTTTAAATCCCATTAATTTCCCTGATGTAGTGTAATGAAGGGTATATATCCTTAAATTTTAACACCCCATTACCTGCCTTTCTAAGCTACCTTAATTTCAAATAGAATAAATCTACCAAAAGGAGCAAAGCCAGGAAAAGTACTGTTTCAAATACAAAACACTATACATTCACCAGTACTAAATTTTAACGCTCCAAAATATTTCAGGTGGCAAATTCATTTTATCATAAATAGATATAATTTTACTAGAAAAGACTTTATCAAACCTGCCATAATTTCTAAACAGGAACTTTTTAAATCCACTCTACAACTTTTATGGAGGGGGGCCATTTTCTATCTCAAAAAAATTCATTTACATATTAAAATTGTTTTTACTATATTTCCAATTACCTCCATCTTTGTTGGAAATACTTTTGCATTTCAGTTCTTTTCCTCAAACAATTTTGCTTATACTACAGTTATTACAAGTCCCTTACTTTGTTACATGAGTCTCAGAAATTTACTGTTCACAGAAGTTTCTCTTCAAAAACATATTAATATTTACTTGTAAGAAGCTGTAAGTCTTAGCTGTAATATAGACCGATCTATTGTTTTATGGGAGTAGAGAAATAATTCATAGATAAATGAGATTCACAAATATATCAAAACCTCATTATGGTAAATATAATATACTCTTCATTTGAATAATTCCGAAATGGAAACCGTATGTAGTTAATGTGGTGGCTTTATGTTATTTATAATGCCAAGCCCACTCTGTTTAAAATACACAGTTAAAATAAACCAATAGTCCAATGGGTTAGAATCTAGTTAAAGAGACAACCACCTCCCCTCCCATGTGACTTCAATACTGGTGACTTGACTGAGCTGTGAGTGGACGCTGGAGGCTTCCCATCCGGTCCCATTGAAACAGCTTCGTTTTGCCCGGGCCCACATAGCTCTGCTGTTAGAAAGTCCTCCTGGGCACCAAAGGGTTCGCCTGTTTGATTCCAGTCAAGGGCATGCACCTCAGTTTCAGGCTTGACCCGCACATGTGGAAAGCGACCTCTCACATCAATGTTTATGTGTGTTTTTTTCCCCTCTCTCTCCCCCTTCCTACCTTCCATTCTCTAAAAAGCAATGGGAAAATATATCCTCCAATGATGATTAACAAACAAAATTAAATTAAATGTAAAAATAGCTTGGTTTAGCCTTTTGGCTAAATACCTAATAAAAGGTCCTGGTTAGTCCCTATCTTTAACCCTATGTATTTCTGTCCAACTTAAGAGCTAATTATTAGAGAAATGACCAAAGAAAAAAATAACTGCCGTGAAAACACAAATAAAGTAAAACAAACTGAGAAACCAAGTAGTGTCTATAATTCAAAAATAAGTGTATTAACTATTTTTATTTTCCTGTTGTAGGTTTTTAGCACAATTAGTTAATATTTCAAGGAGTCCATGACAAATGAAAGATCATCTGGTCCAACCCCTCATTTTATATACGAGGAAAGTGGAATCAAGAGAAACAAAGCTATCTGAGCATGAACATGGAGGTGGTTAACATTAGAGCTTGACTCAGAACCGCCCCCCCCCCCCCAAATATCCAGGAGTATGCTTGATACTGGCCTAACATTTTCTGGTTCTAGATTTCAAGAAGTTAATAACTACAATGCCACTTCTCCTCTCACAAAAATTACCTAACATGTTAAGTGTGGAGTATGTCTTCTGCCTTCCTTAAAAATACAGCACTCAGAAAAAAATACAGCCACAACATTTGGCAACTGCCATCTATGCTTCTCATCTACTCAAAACAAAGCCTGGAGTTTATATAATGTGGTGGCTTTATGTTACTTAGAATGCCAAGCCCACTCTGTTTAAAATACACACATGTGTGCACACACCCATGGA
Source organism: Lasiurus cinereus (assembly GCA_011751065.1). Classification (NCBI taxonomy): domain Eukaryota; kingdom Metazoa; phylum Chordata; class Mammalia; order Chiroptera; family Vespertilionidae; genus Lasiurus; species Lasiurus cinereus. The sequence continues at coordinate 4,303,431 of JAAGEH010000109.1, forward strand.
CACTGGAGTTTCAGAACTTCTAGTGTTGAAAGCAACCACCCCTGCCCAGCCTTCAATACTATGTAAAACTCAAACTTCCTATTACAGCAAATCAGCAAAAAAAATAAAAATAAAAATATATATATAATAATAATAATAATAATAATAAAAATAATCATCCTTTGGGAAATCTACACCCTGAATAGTACCAGGTCAAAAGACAGAAAGCTTATAAGCATTTCATTCCACCATAAAACCTTCACACCAATCCAATCGTATCTAGAAAGTAAGTTAGAACCCTTAGCTTACCTGGACCACAGGATACTGATAATCCATACAATATACACCATACATAGCAATGGGGGGGGGAATCTTCGGGTAAAGACAGTACGAAAAAGTGTCTAAGCTTTTGCCTTGTTTGAACTAGCTGTCCTATCCAAAGGAATTAGGCAGCACCAAAAAATCCTTGGCTGACTTCCAGTCTACGCAGAGAGGTATGCTGGCTCAGATGAGGCCGGAGCTGGGTTCAGCCCCGGCTTCCACCCCGGTAAGATTCAACACTACACGGAAGAAATGTTCAGGAGAAAGCAAAACGCGCTGACAACCCCACTCGCGATCTGCTGGTGCTGCTGGCTTTCCTGACAACTCCACCAAAAACTCCAGGCGGAGAATGCCAGCCAAGGAAGGGAACACGGGCTCCTTAAAGGGCCACGCAAAAACCAGTAGGAAGCACAAGGTATCCAGGATCCAAAACGATATATACGTTCCAGGTTTTAAGTGCGTCAGAGGGAACACTCCCAATCCAAGCACGGAAAGGCGGATGGGACTGGTATTATTTCTCTATTCCTTCTTGGGCAAGATTGCGCGCACGCGCAGACACACACACACACACACACACACACACACACACACACGCACACACACACACACCACCTCTTCTCAATGTCTCTGGCAGGGACAGGTGTTAGGATTAGCAGTATAAAACCCTCGTGTCATGAAAAGGAATGGGAGAAAAAAGAAGTTACACTGCGACATGCAGTAAAGGGATCCCTTTCATGACACTGTATGTTTGTGTATCATTTAACACCCCTTCCCTCTGCTTCGGCAGAGACTAGGACAGCTGGCAGGATCAGCGCTAGAAAAGAGGAAGGTGGCCCCAACTTGGAGGCAACATGAGTCTACTGGAGACCTTCAGATATGCGAGATACTCTCTCAGCTGTTCCAGTCAAACACGCAAGGATTAACTCTGGCTGCCTGCAAAAAGGTGGGGGTGGAAAGGTCTTTTCAGAAAAGCCAGTTGCTTTCCCGTTTTAGGAAGCTGCTATTAACCCCCCCCACACACACACACCACCACCATTATATAAAAACACACATGTGAGCACATATTTCTATAGCAGATATTAAAAGCACTAACAAACACGGGCAGGTGCTAAGTCAGGCAGGTTAAAGAGTTGGCTTTCAGAGCCTAAACGGCCCATCTGAAAACCAGACAACTGCTAAGAACAATTTTTAGAAAAGAGGACACAGAATGTGAAAATAAATGCAGAGTAAGAGACATACCACTAACAACTCTCGCTCCTAAGAAATCCCCTACTTGGGGCAATCACTCAAAGGTTCAAAATGATAAATAATTCTAAATTAGTTTCAGGGGTTACAGTCTCCCTTACCTTGGAGTGCTAGTGATATTATAACATGTTTTGGTAAGATTAAATGATGAAGATTAAACACAACTGTAAGGCATTTGTGAGATTTGTGAATTACTGTGTTCCACCCCCACCAGTGTAATTTTTTTTCTTTTTTCTTTTAAAAAAATTTATTTTATTGATTTTTTTACAGAGAGGAAGAGAGAGTGATAGAGAAACATCAATGAGAGAGAAACATTGATCAGCTACCTCCTGCTAACCTCCCACTGGGGATGTGCCTACAACCAAGGTATGTGTCCTTGACCAGAATTGAACCTGGGACCCTTGAGCCCGCAAGCTGATGCTCTATCCACTGAGCCAAACCAGTTAGGGTACAACACCCTTTCTTGATAAAAACTCTCAGCAAAGTGGGACTAGGGGGATCATCCATCAACATAATAAAAGCTTTATATGACAAATCTACAACCAAAATCATACTCAATGGGCAAAAACTAAACTCATTTCCCCTAAGAACTGGAACAAGACAAGGATGCCTACTTTTACCATTTCTGTTCGATATAGTACTGGAAGTGCTAGCCATAGCGATCAGAAAAGAATAAGAAATAAAAGGCATCTAAATTGGAAAAAAAAAACTGTCTTTATTACAGATGACATGATACTGTACATAGAAAAACCCCAAAGACTCCATCAAAACATTATTAGACCTAATAAATAAATTTGGCAATGTAACAAGATACAAAATTAACACCCAGAAATCTATGGCCTTTTTATACACCAATAATGAACTCACAGAAAAAGAAACTAAAAAAAAAATCCCATTTACCACTGCACCAAAAAAAATAAGATATCTAGGAATAAACTTAACTAAGGAGGAAAAAGACCTGTACTCAGAAAACTAGATAAGATTGCGAAAAGAGATAGAGGAAGACCTAAACAAATGGAAGAACATACCATGTTCATGGACTGGTAGAATCAATATCACTAAAATGTCTATACTACCTAAAGTAACCTATAGATTCAATGCAATACCTATTAAAATACTAATAGTATATTTCAAAGATCTAGAACAAACTCTCCAAAAATTCATCTGGAATAAAAAAAGACCACGAATAGCCATAGCAATCCTGAGAAAGAAGAACAAAGTTGGAGGGATCACAATACCAGATATCAAGCTATATTACACCAAGTCACGGTTCACAAAACTGTCTGATTCTGGCACAAGAGCACACATATACACCAATGGAACAGAACAGAGAACCTAGAAATTGACCCAAGCCATTATGCTCCATTATTTTTTTTACAAAGGAGGCAAGAGCATACAATGGACTCCAGACAGTATCTTAATAAATGGTGCTGGAGCCCTAGTTGGTTTGGCTCAGAGAGTAGAGTATTGGCCTGTGGACTGAGGGGTCCCAGGTGTGATTTTGGCCAAGGGCACATGCCCAGGTTTCGGGCTCAATCCCCAAGGTGGGGCATACAAGAGGCAGCCAATAAATGATTCTTTCTCATCATTGATGTTTCTATCTCTCTCTTCCTCTCCCTTCCTCTCTGAAATCAATAAAAATATATTTTAAAATAAGTAAATAAATAAATAAATAGTGCTGGGGAATTTATTTACATACATGCCACAAAAAAGAAAAGAAACTAGATCACCAACTTACACCATACCCAAAAACAAACTCAAAATGGCTAAAGAACTTAAATGTAAGATGAGAAACCATAAAAATCCCACAAGACTCCATAGGCAGCAAAACAGCAGACGTATGTTGCAGCAATATCTTTACCAACACAGCTCCTAGGGCAATGGTGACTGAGGAGAAAATAAACAAATGGGACTACATCAAAATAAAAAAGCTTATGTACAGCAAACGAAACCATCAACAAAACAATAAGAAAGCCCACTGCATGGGAGAACATATTTGCCAATGCTATTTCCGATAAGGGTTTAATCTCCAAAATTTACAGAGAACCCATACAACTTAACAAAAGGAAGATAAACAATTTAATAAAAAAGTGGGCAAATGATCTAAATAAATACTTTTCAAAAGAGGACATACAGAAGGCCGAGAGACATATGAAAACATGCCCAAAGTCACTAATCATCCGAGAGATACAAATCAAAACAACAATGAGGTACCATCTCACACCTGTCAGAATGGCTATCATCAACAAATCAACAAATGATAAGTGCTAGCGAGGAGGCAGAGAAAAAAGAACTCTCATGCACTGCTGATGGGAATGCAGACTGGTGCAGCCACTGTGGGAAACAATATGGAGTTTCCTCAAAAAACTAAAAATGGAACTCCCATTTGACCCAGCAATCCCACTTCTAGGAATTTATCCCAAGAAACTAAAAACACCAATCAGAAAGGATATATGCACCCCTATGTTCATAGCAGCACAATTTACCATAGCTAAGATTTGGAAACAGACTAAGTGCCCATCAGCAGATGCGTGGATTAAAAAAACCATGATACATCTACACAATGGAATGAATACTGCACTGCTATAAAAAAGAAGGAACTTTTACCATTTGCAATAGCATGGATGGAAACGGAGAGCATTACGCTAAGCAAAATAAGCCAGTTGGAAAAATATAAATATCACATGATTTCACTCAGATGTGGGATATAATCCTATATAATAAAGAGGTAATATGCAAATTGACCCTCACACCCTCACACAAGATGGCTGTTCCCATGTGGTCACAAGATGGCCACCACAAAGATGGCTGGCAGGGGAGGGCAATTGTGGGTGATCAGGCCAGCAGGGAAGGATAGTTGGGGGCAACCAGGCCTGCAGGGGAGGGAGGATAGTTGGGGCAGACCAGTCCAGCAGGAAAGGGCAGTTGGGGGCAATTGGGCTGGCAGGGGAGCAGTTAGGCACAATCAGGCTGGCAGGCAGAAGTGGTTAGGGGCAATCAGACAGGCAGGCAGGTGAGTGGTTGGGAGTCAGCAGTCCCTGATTGTGATTGTAGAGAGTAACCAAAGAACTTGTATACATGCATATTAGCATAACCATTGGACACAGACACTGGGGCCGTGGGGGCTTGCCGAAGGTGGAAATAGATGGGGGCATGGGGATCAATCGGGGAAAAAGGAGACATAGACATATGTAAAACTTTAGACAATTAAAAAAAAAGGATTTGGATAAGTCTATAAATTACAGATTCAAGAATACTCTCCAGTGTTTCTTATTAAATGTATATTTTAAGTAAAAAAGAAAATAAAAAGACTGCTAAGACTGCTGGTCTAAGGTACAAATTGGTTTTAGTTGCAATGATCTTAGAAGGGTCCAAAGACTTGGAATAATATAAAAGTTAGATGAGGATGGAGGAGGTGGAGGAAATAAAGGGGGTGCAGGCAAAATATGTAGTCAGAAATATACAAGACTTTTTTGGTCATCAGTATGATCTGTCTACTTGACTGGGAAAGAGTGCTACAAAAATAAGAGTTGGTGAAAATGGCTCTGGTGGCTGCAGGAAGAATGGGAAAGGGAACAACGTGAAAGCAGGGGAGGGTTTTAAGTTATAGCAGAATACCCAACAGGAAATGTCTAGCAAATACTCAGAGATGCAGGTGGGAGCCCCAGAAGAGAGAGGCCAGGGTTAGACAGGAAGATCCCACAGGAGTATGGGAGGAACAGCCAAGGCCAGAATGTGGTTGAGATTTTCTCCCATACTTATCACTGCACATTTTATAAACTCCAACTATGTACTTCAAAAAAGAAAAGACAGCCGTAGCTGGTTTGGCTCAGTGGATAGAGCATCAGCCTGTGGACTGAAGGGTCCCAGGTTTGATTCCGGTCAAGATCACATGCGTAGGTTGCGGGCTAGAGGGGCAACCGACCAATAGGGGGCGTGCAGGAGGCAACCGACCAATGACTCTCTTATCATTGATGTTTCTCTCTTTCCCTCTCACTTTCTCTCTGAAATCAAAAAAATATTTCTAAAAGATTTTTAAAAAGAAAAGACAAATACAAGAAAGTGGAAGGAGAAGAAGAAGAAGAAGAAGAAGAAGAAGAAGAAGCAGCAGCAGGAGGAGGAAGAGGAGGAGGAGGAGGAGGAGGAGGAGGAGGAGGAGAAGGAGGAGGAGGAGGAGGAGGAGGAGGAGGAGAGAGTGCAAGAGGAAAGAAAACAGAAGAGAGAACTATAGATACAAGGCAAAGGGCTGAAAATAGAACCTTTAGGAATCCTCCCTTCTAGAAGGGAGAAATGCAAGAGGACAAAAAGATTAAGCAGGATCGAGTACTATTCACAAAAGCCAGGACACAGAGGACATCTGCTACTTTTCTTCAATCCTGAGTTCTTTACACTGTGGAAAGTATTTCATAAATTGTTATCAGAGATGAGCATATAACAATGTCAAGTATATAACTAACAGAAAGGTTAAAGGACATATAAATTTAGAAAAGATGGCTGAATTTAGCAAACAGGAGATCAAGGTTAATTTTGAGAGACAGCTGTTCTAATAATATCAGTTAAAAGATGGCAGCAAAATTGATAAATTCGTGATCAGAATGAAAATAGACATGATGCTTAAACTTTAACATATACTTTAACAAAACTTTTTATCTTAGGATACTTCTTTGTATCCACAAAGACTTCTTTGTGTTCCAAGTAGCAATAAAGTACAAAGATAATTATAGATACTGTACTGTTGCCCCTATTAGAGTGGATTTTTATCTTGTTTTGTTTTTTGCCTCAGTGTTTTTCTTTGATCATTTTCTTATCCATATGAAAAGGTCCAAATCTTTAAATGGACCCCCTGGAAGTCTACCTTAAATGCTAATATGCTCCACAAAGCTCATCTTGATTGCTTCAAAAATATTCATGAGTCCTACTAGTTCCTAAGGTACTGTGAGAATTGAATTTTCAATGGAAATGTTTTAAACTATACCTACCAAAGAACAGCAAATCACAGTTAACTACTCCTTTGTATGACACAGTACATGCTCTGGCTGAAATGCATTATTCTAATTAAAACAAGAGACACAACATGCAAACTGTGAGGCCAGAAATGAGCACTTTTGTTACTAAAAGTATCTCTCCTTACTTTCATTCTGAATAAGTACTACTAAGAAGTAAAATGTATCCATAAATAATACAACAATAGAAATTCACTTTAAGCCCAGAAAAGACTGCACATAAAGGGTAAGGGTAAAGATGTAACTTAAAGCAGAAAATAACTGTAAATATTCTAATACTGTTAGGAAAATATGTTTACATATACAAGATGTATAACAGACCTGTAAGATTCCACATATATAATAAAGCTTTTAACTTCCACAGAAACTTTCATCTCGATTCACTCATATTTCTGAAGTAGGTTACAAAAAAGGTCACAATAGTTCACAGAACCTCCAACAAGATTTCCCTCCACCTCTTGAATGTGGTTTGGGATTTGCGACTTACATTGGCCTTTGACACATTAGCAAATGCGATGCAAGCAGAGGTTTGACAGGCACTTTTCACTGGGGCTTGCCCTCCCTTGCTGCTTTCTGGACCCCAGAGACCACTGTGTGCAGAACCATGAAGGACAGATGAGAAGGCAAGTGGAATGAAGAGGAACTATTTCAGTTGAGTCCCCAGACCAATCAATTTGCCAACAGCCAGACATGAAAGTGAGGTCATCCCAGACCACTAAGGCTCAGCCAGCTCAGACCGGAATGCCTAATTGGTGCACATAAGCAAGGCTGTGTGCAGTTAAGGGTTCGGGGATCTGAAGCCGGACCACTTGACTTCAAATCCCAGATCCATTACTTCCTAGCTGTGTAACTTTGGGAAAGTTATTTAACATATCCCTGCCTCAGCTCCTTCATCTTAAAAAAGGAGATATTAATACCTACCTCACATGACTGATGTGATGATTTAATCAGTCAAGATAGGCCTGCCATTAGTGAATATTAAGTTATACCTCTTGTCATCATTGCATCATCATAGTCGTCGTTGTCATCATCACCATCATCACCTCCAATAATTTAAGAAGAGCATTTAAAGGAAATTCAGGATCATCTGATGTGTGAAGCCAGCTCTATATCTGAGGCCTATGTGGCCTCAACAGGAAGCAGATAGTATATAAAGAGCGCTGGCACTGTGTTAGAAGGAGGAGAGTCAGCAGTGGAGGGGAAAAGAGAGAGGAAGCTCCTATGCTTACCGCGTGTTAGGGCAAGACATTGCTGTTGAATGAATAACTCGATCAAGTGAGAAGACCATGCTCGACCAAGAAGGGAATATTAAAATGTAAAGGAGCAGAGAACGTACAAGTGATCTGTATCCCAACGCAAACCTCCACAAGTGCAAAGCAGGTAACACGCACAATGAGAGACCATCGCGTGTTCCGAATGAAAAGATAACCAGCAGGAGAGGCCAGCGGGTCCTGGATGCGTAGCTGCCCCCTTCTTGGGCCGTGTTCACCGCGCTGTGCCTCGCAGATGAGCCATCAGACACCACCCGACTCTGCTCCCTACGGGGACAGGGATCCGGCTCTCCGAGAGCAGCAATGCGGCAGTGTGGGAATCCTGGGGCTGGCACCAGCCCCTCGCTCCATTCAGACCTAGAATCTCTTCTGACTTTGATTTAATGCAGCAATTACTGGTAATGTGCTTTGAAGGAGATAAATGCCCAGTATAGTCGGCTGTCGCTTACTCTGCTCGCGATGCAAGAACATTTTGTAATTAAAATTCTCTTTATGATAAAGGAGCTTCCCTGAGTGTTTCTGTGCAGCCCTGATACCGAGCTCCCCCAAAGAGGATTAGAAACCTCAGTTGCCTCTCCTCACTTCCAGCAAAGTACGCGCAGGCACACACACTCCACCTAAAGTGACTTCCCTAACCCTCAATTTTGTCCACTTACCGAATTAGATCCTGGTAAAGAACTTCTTTCCAGTTCTCACAGTCACAATGTCAGCGTTACAGTACTGCCAATAATAAAGGTAGCTCTCATTTTTTTTGCAAAGAAGTTCCCTTAATTTGCTTTTAGGTAAATATGCCAGGCCACCCAGCTGGTGTGGTTCAGTGGTTGAGCATCGACCCACGGACCAAGAGGTCACCAGCTTCATTCCCAATCAGGGCACATGCCTGGGTTGTGGGCGTGGTCTCCGGTTGGGGTGTGCAGGAAGCAGCTGATTGATATTTCCCACTCATCATTTCTTTTCCTTTCTCTCTCTCTAAAATAAATAAAAACATATTTAAAATAAATACATAAATAAATATACAAATATGCAAAGTAAACTTTCATCAACATTCATGTATAAAAAGACCCTGTATCCATTTCATTTGGAAAAAATACAGGATAGCTAAGTATAAAATATCAATAGTTCTAAAACGTATTTTATTTTAATTCACAATACAATGGTTCATTGTATCTTTCATATTTAGGAATCCTTGAGTAATTTTCAGAAGTGAAATAATTATAGGAAAATTAATATAGACATTTACCAGGGTTTTTTTCCCATGACATACAACCAACATGTCCTAGCAGTTTAAGGAATCTACATTAGTAACCCAATTGTTAGTTTAAAAAAAAACAACAGCAACAACCATTCAACAACTAATGAGAGAATAATAATCACATGGGGCTCCAAGAGAAATAATTTGCTATAAGTTTTACTGGTTCCTGAATCAATCTGCAAAAATTTGATCCAGTTACAAAACCTCACATACCTAAAAGTAGAAATAAGGAAATTTACAGGGTGTCCCGCCAAAAACGTATACACACTTTTAACAGTTGATAGTCCAATTTTGTATATGAACTGTATTTTTAATACATACTGCCTTTATAATTATTCAAAGTGTGTGTATACATTTGCAGGGGGACATATCTGGGGCCAGATACCTATTGTAATGTGGAATCTTAGATTTTAGAAAGGAAATGAAATATTGTGTATATATATGTGTGTGTGTGTGTGTGTGTGTGTGTGTGTGCGCGTGTATAGTTAGTTAGCTAGGAGAGGACAGTTGCTGACAATTATCCGAAGGGAGGGAGAGAGGAAGGGAGGGACGAAGGGAGGGAGGGAGGGAGGGAGGGGAAAGAGAAAAAAACCAAGTCCATCAGTTACATTTCACAAAGTGGAAGAAAAAGATCCAAGACCAAATGTGCATTTTCTTTTCTGAAGGCACACAGCACAGTTTCAATGTGAAGGTTGAGAGTTAAGAATTGATATTCTGTTCCACTATAAGAGAGTGGTGTCTCAATTATAATTATAATTAAAATTAAATTAAATTTTATTTTTTTTTTTCTAAAAGCTTTTGAACTCTAAATCCCTTTTTCAGAAGGGTGCCAGCCTTCTCGGGAAATCCAAGATGAAGAAGACGAGATTCCCTCTCAGGAGGCCCTGTCAAGACCTGTAACCTCAGGCCTAAGAATACAAAACTGACGTCCCCCGTGCAATGCCAATGCTACTCTGGAGAAGAGTGTGTGGCTCTCTGGCTCTTTGCGAGAAAAACTGTTTTCTTTTTCAGAGAGAAAGGTATCTCTGGGAAAACAACTATATGAATATTTACTTCTCTCTCTGACCCTGAGAAATTGGTCTGGCATAATTAACAAGATTAAAGACGGATTTAGAATACATAAGATGAAAGTTAGTCTGATCCTTACAGGATTAAACTCAAAATCCTAATACTAATCCAACGATTTTTAAGATCAACCCCGTAACTGGATTAAACCAAGAGGGGCTTCTGTTTTCATCCTGGAAACAATCACAGATGGCAAATCCGGGCCGAGAGAGAGAGAGAGAGAGAGAGAGAGAGAGAGAGAGAGAGACAGGTCTACTAATAGAGGCCCTTATTCCAACCCAGTTCGCTGACCGCCCTATTTCCACACGTCCCAAATTCCTTATGTGTAATTCCAAAATCCAAAAAAGCTTGGAAAACTCTTTCTTTCTTTCTTTTTCCTCCTGAACCCTCACTTTGGGGGGTGGTGGTGGTGGTGAAGGAAGAGGAATTCATCTGGCGATAAAATGTGACCTAAACACCAAAATCGATGTGAATACTCAAATACAGTTAGTTACAAATATATGAGAGTGTGATTAGAAGCTGTTACTAAATTCAGGGCACAATATTTCATTTCCTTTCTAAAATCCAAGATTCCACATTACAATAGGTATCTGGCCCCAAGCATTTCAGATAAAGAACTGTGGACTTTCCTTAACTTTCCCAATACGTAGTTCTTCAGCTTAAAAAAGGTAACCATGACATGAATGACAACAAAGCAGGAAACAAATTAAAACTGCTGATACACTAGGCCACGGCATGCCAAGTAACGGAGCCAGCGGGTCTAAGATGGGCATTCACAGGGATAAGTTAGAAGAGAGAGACCCAGCTGGAACCATACATGTTGCAGATTGACAGTTACTTTTGAAAAATAATTGATAGTTACATTTTATCCTCAGGTGAGGATTAAAAAAATACAATTATCACAGGATCCAGCAACGGCAGTCCTGGGCATTTGTCCCAGAGAAATGTTCCCATAAAAATCTACACACAATGTTTATAGCAGCCTTATTCATAATGGGCAAAAGCTTGAAAAACCCAGATGTCTTTCGCTGTGTGAATGTCTAAGCAAACTATGGCACATCCAAACCACAGAATATTACTAATCAAGAAAAAGGATTATGTGCAAGCACCATCAGGAGGACTCTCCGGAGAATCACGCCACGTTTAGAAATAAAACCTCAGAAGGTATATGCTCTGTGATTGCATTTATATGCCATCCTTGAAATGACAAAGTCACAGAAATGGAGAACTGGCTAGTGGTTGCTCCGAGTTAAAGAGAAGCAGGGGCAGGTGAGAAGTGCCTATGGCTTAAGTGGGAAACAGGAATCTTGCGGAGATGCTGGTTGTGACACTGTGCTCCAGTTTTACAAGATGCTACCACTGCGGGGACATTGTTGGAGGGGGTACATGGGATCTCTCTATACTGCATCTTACAAATGCATGCAAATCTCAATTATCTGAAAAGAAAAAGTTTCACGAAAAGGGAAGTCTATCTGTTGCCATAGAGAACATTATTGGGAGAAATGGCAAACTGGAAGGTGGGCTGCAGATGAGATAAAGGTATCAATATAATGTCCTGGTTTTTATAGCGGTACTGTGGCTGTGTGAGAGACTGCCCCTGGCCCGAGTGTTGCCAGTGGACTGAAGGATCCCAGGTTCGATTCCAGTCAAGGGCACATGCCCAGGTTGTGGGCTCGATCCTCAGTGGAGGGCATGCAGAAGGCAGCCGATCAATGATTCTCTCTCGTCTTCGATGTTTCTCTCTCTCTCCCTTCCTCTCTGAAATCAATATAAACATATTTTAGATTCTAATTAAAAAAAGAGAGAGACTGCCCCTGTTCTTAGAAAATAGTATGGAAGTACTATACTTTGAACTAAAGGGATGCCAACACACACACATATACATACACACATTTTTTCCCACATTTGCTGAATCTTTATTGCATTTTTATCACATTGTAAACTATTCCACATATTTTTAATTTACTCTCAAGTGGTTCAGAAAAATTATAGAAAGAAAATCGTAAAGCAAATGTAGCAAGATAATAAAGAAACTGGGAGTGATGAATATACTCATTATTTTGACTGTGTCACAGATATTCACCTATGTCAAAATTCCATCAAATACCACTTTAAATATGTGGAGTGCATCTATAATTATCTCAAAATAAAGCTTAATTAAAGGAAAACTTATTAGCGCCAAAATTCAGAATAATTTGATACATCTGCCTGCAGCTTTATATTTTGATGACACTCAGAACACCAAAATGATTATAACAAATATTTGCAATGATCATATCGTATGTTTCTTCTTATAAAATTACTGAAACATTTCATGGACTTTACAATGTATTCTTTGTGTTCACTTGACACATATTTCCCTCCATCATAAGACAAAATCAGTATGCAGACACCTGCTCATAACAGCCTCTCATTTATTACTCATGTTTCTTAACTGAAGGTTGTTGTGTTGGTAAGGGCTATTAGAACTTAAGAGATATTTCCTTTATTAATATGTTTAATTAGTTTTTTTTTAAAAATAGCATTCTTCGAAAGTTACTTAATGAAGAAAATGGCTCACACCTTCCATTTGATTATCAGTTTCAGAATTTAAAAATTTTTTTCTTTATTAACTCCAGAATAACTTTTCTTCAATCACTTCAGCCAAAAACAAAATATACACATCAAGCAAAAGACACAAACACTTTTAGATAATTATTTTACCAACGGAATATTCAACATTGTATATGATGCCACTTTTTAAAAACCAGGTTTTATATTATCCATATAAATTGTTAAAACTCAGTGGAAGGAAGTCAAGGAGGAAAGAAGGGAGGAAGGGAGAGCTGGTGAAAGGGAAGAAAGAAGAGAGAAAGGGAAGGAGGAAAGACTGATTAAGACAGAAGTTCCGATTCAAATTCTTTAAGGACCAATAAATACTAATATGACTAGAATCTTTCTAGATAGTCTAAGTTAATACTATAGTAGGTGTTACTTCCCAATGAAAACAACACAAATATTTCTGGGATCATCATTTAAAACTAAGATAACATGAATATGATTCCTGAAAAAGTGATCATCAAAAATCACGTTTCTTAGGAAGGAAACTGTATAAAAAAATATTCTTTACCACCAAAATAAAAAAAGCTGGTAAGTCAATCCCTAAGTTCTAAAATACTTGTGAGGGAGGAAGCAATAACTTTTATTTGCTGTCTCCTTCCTTTCAATCTAGCCAGGTTGTCTCACACTCTGCCAACTTCAGGCCAACAAATGTTAGGAATCCATTCCTCCCTTCACCCAAAACAGAGGGAGTTTGTGATGATGCGATGAACTGACTCAGCATCCAAATCAAGCCCACTGTGTATCCCCAGCACCTACTAGAGCTCCTGGCCCACAGTGGGTTTGCACAATATATTTACTGAATGCAAGGAAAAGAAATAACTAAATGGTATCCAAAACCTATCCCTTCAGGCATCTTACCCAAGAATCTTCTCTCTAAAAGACTGCCTGGGCTATTTGCCTCAACATCAAAATTTACCTGCTGCACTAGTCTGGATCTTCAGTATGCCCCGACCTTTCGGTATTTACTCAGCCCGTAAGCCCATTCTGGCTCTCGTTTTCCTATACACCGAGGCCTCGCTCCAAATACATTGCCTGGATCCAGCCAGCTATTTCCGGCTGACTACAAGCTGCCACGCACGGAACCATCCAATCCCACCTCTGCCTCCGTGATCTTGGTTCCCCATCTTGCAGCTCTTCCCTCGCTGTGGTTTTAGTGGCGAAGTTATGCGACTTGGAGCAATTCTGTTTGTTGCTTTTCCCTAGCCTACAATTTTAGTTTGCTAACAGTATCGTTTTATGATGTTTCCTTTTTGACAACAGGATAAATGACTTGTTCTGAGTCACAGAGAATGGCAGCACCTGGAATGCGGCCAGTTTTCCAGGACCTTCTGTCCAGCCCATCAAGTAGCATACCTCCTATTTCAGCTGTATCAATTATGTAATCTGTTTTTAATTCTAATCATCAGAAGAAAACGCATTTGATCCATTTGTAAGGACACTTTAAAGACAACCAACATTCTGCTTTTACTTTTATTAGCGTTTTTTTTTTTTTTTATGCTGAATTTACTCCTAGGCTTTAAGTTTTTGCGTCTTTAGTTTCTTCGGGGATATTTTTGTCATCTCTGCAGCCTCCTCTTCTGTTGTAGGAACCATGAGCTCTGTACCTTCTGCATTGCATCTTGGGAGTTCTATTCACCCGGATGCACTCAATGACCAGAGAACCTATATCTAAACCCTTCAGTTCAGCTCTCTGCCTCTTGAAGCAAGTGCAGCCAAAACTCAGCCTCTGTGGGCCACCGACCGACCGCCCGGCCACTGTTTGGCCTGCGCACACCTATCGGCCACTCCACCACTAACCACAGAATGGCACACATCATTCTGTAAAGTGACATCTTCAGATGCTCGGTGGCTTTTTGGATACATATGCCCTGATGGCCCTAGGTACTAAGTAAAAAGACATGAAAAAAAATTAAGTTCTTTAAAATCCAGATACTAATATTGTCTGGCCCAAGAGTACATATCTAGTAATGCACACATATATTTTTACCTTGAATGTAATTCATTCTTTATCTATATGCCAAACAAACTTAATCATCTTATAGCATCCAAATATTTTCTGTGGCACCAAGTTCACGACATTTTGGCTAAGTGAGCAGCAGCAGATGACAGAAGGGTTCACGCATTCTTCACGGGGCCCATGGCCCTCTCAAAACTGTGTGCAAAATGTAAAAATATACCCTGTTCTGGGGACCTGATCCAGCGCTTTCATTAGATACTCAATGAGGTTCAAGACCCGCAATAAAGTTTAAGAACCAATAGGCCAGAAAATTAACCGAGTTATTCAGTAATTCCTTCTTTTAAGGAGCCATTTCACTCAAACCTTCCTATTTTTCCCTGGTGAACAACTAATATTTCTAACTCAGGTATTTGCCCTAAGCTCACATCCTGATCCTACCTCTGCTGAAAGTTTCCCTTTGATTCAAGGGCCTTTACTTTCATTTCTAACCCTCATCTTCTTTAAAAACCCCACCTCCCTTCTCTTCCAAGCGCTAGGCCAGAGACCCAAATCCTAGGCTCCCAGTAATTCTTTCAAATCAGGAACCAACCGACAAGAAAGCGCCCCAGCTCCCACATTCCAACTATCTTACTAAGGGGCTGGTCCACAAAGAGAGGTCTTTGTTTATTTGTTGTGCGTGTTTTTGGTTTTCTGTTAAACAGTTGTTTGAACCAATCTGGCTTTAAATCCTCAAGGGAAAACCTGGGTCACGAATCTATTGTCCCTTTTTGGGCATGCCTGAATTTTCCTCAAGTCAACCCACATCTTTTAGTCTCCACAAGTGCTAATGACATACTTCTACTGCAGACTCACCCATGTGGCAATTCTTTTAGTCACTCAGAAAATTAGAGACTCTAAACCAGTATTTCTAAACCATTTAAAAATCCCTTGTTCTATAATACTGACTCACTTTGAGCTTCTGATCCTTCCATCAGTTCAGAATACCACAGTCTTACTTTCAAAAATGTCCATAATGACTCAGAAGTTTAAATATTCTTTCCTAAACTGTATAGTCTCTCTCCTCCCAACCCTGAGATTCTGATTTATACCTCCTCCTCATTGCTGACTGAGAGCATGGGTCTAAACATACAGAATGTAAATATGGACTTTTGTGGCAAGGTCCATTCAAAAGGTTCAAAAACAGTCATCTATAAACAAAAGGATAAGGATAATAGGAAGGGGCTTTACAACAACTTTTGTGTCATAAGAGAAACAATAAAATCAAATTTAAAACAATAGGAGTAATCATACACCTATGGATGAGGTCAACGGGAGGGAGGTAAGGGCAGAGGGAAGGGTGGGAGTTGAGTGGAGGGGAGCTATGGAGGGGAAAAAAGAGAAACAAATGTAATAATCTGAATAATAAAGATTTAATTTAAAAAAAACAATAGGAGTTTCTGGTTAGCTGAGAACTGTCATATGTGAGAATCAATAAAATAATACAGAACTACCCCAAAATATCTGGCTCACATCATGAACATCAACAATAATGCAGAATATAGGCGCACCGTGTAGGAGAGTTGGCTGCCGTTATACAGAGCATATGCTATTTTGGATAAACGGCTAATAAAAGCAGGTCTCAATTTCCTCTGAAAATAGTAGGGTAAGTTTTAGGTATTGACTTCCAGTCATTTGAACTTTTAGGATCTGTATGGAGGCAATAGGAATGGAATGAGCTATATTCTTTTGACCTTTTATTCAGAGATGTATAAAACACACACACACAATGCAGTCCACTTACTAATACCATGAGAATATGAAATTTAAAGAAAAAAACTGGGGCTTTCAACGTATTGTGAATTGCCTCTGTTATTATTATTTTAAAATCTTTTCCATATTGGAGCCAGCACCACTTTCTCTTTCCCTGCTTCCATTTAGTCCCTGGTTCCGAAACACTGACTTCTGTTTCACAGGCTCACTCCTCTGGCTTACTTCACGCCAGTCGGCTTCCAAGCTCAGCAGCGTCCTGGGGGAGTTGGTATGTTGCTACCTCCCTTGCAAGCTATTCTACAAGGTCACTATTTTCATTTGTGCTAATTACCTGGGGAGGGACCGACGAAGAGAAACTGAACTTGGGCAAGTACATAAACATATTTCCAAGACCCACGCTTTAAAATATAACTGGGTTTCCCTAAGTAATGTATGTTGTATAGTTCGAGGAGAGGGAAACAAAAGAAATCTGAAGGTAAGAGAAGGGATCATGTACTTATTTAGTTTATATTTTTATTGATTTCAGAGAGGAAGGAAGAGGGAGAGAGAGAGATAGAAACATTAATGAGAGAGAATCATTGGTCGGCTGCCTCCTGCAGACCCCCTCCCTACTGGGGATGGAGCGCAGGCAGGTGCCCTTGACTGGAATCTAAGCCAGGATCCTTCCATCGGCAGGCCAGTGCTCTGTCCACTGAGCCCAACCAGCTAGGGCTTTTTTTTTTTAATAGGAGGCTGAAAGAAAAAGCATTCTAAACAACAGTTAAGAGGAGCTTCAAAGTGAGGGTGACATTAGAATGCAACAACGAAAATAAAGGGAAATGGTGGAGTCCAGTGAGCAAGGAATTACTAAACTGAGAAAAAGACTTGTCAAGCTGGAAAACTGGGAAAAGATGTATCACCTCCGGAAAGGTCACGATCCAAATGATCAGGTCTTAAGGATATGTCAAACTAGCTTCTGGTTCAAGGGGTGCACTGTGAGAAGACAAGGCCAAGTTTGCTTTAACTAGTCCCACAGGAAGGAATACTGTAAAACTCAAACAAGAAAAAGGGAATCCAGGTCCAATCAATCTGTAAAAGGCACGAGCAAAACACATGGTTGAGAAAATCCTTTGTTAACGGAACTGGGGATCAGTGTCAGCCTCAGGTCCCAAGATAAAGTAGAATGCCTCCGTGCACCAGAACAAAAAGACAGGGAAAAAGACCAGACAATCTGATAAGGGTCATGGTTAACCCCTGGCACACGGGTAATGAGGCATCAAATTATTTAAAGACCATGCTGCCGAGACCGGTTTGGCTCAGTGGACGGAAAGGTCCCAGGTTCGATTCCGGTTGGGGGCATGTACCTTGCTTGCGGGCACATCGCCACTGTGGAGTGTGCAGGAGGCGGCTGATCCATGTCTCTCTCTCATCGATGTTTCTGACTTTTTATCTCTCTCCATTTCTCTCTGTAAAAAATCAATAAAATATATTTAAAGACCATGCTGACTAGTAGGAGAGTAGCTGCTTAACCTAAGGGCAGACTAAACTCTAATTTGGAGAACTTAACTTACAAGCCTTCTGTATCCATAGCTGGGCAGGGCATGGGCAGGCAAAGACTGACGCCTATAAACAAGACTAGCGTTCAAGTCAGTTCAACCTCTCCTACCTGGTCGGTGCTCAGCATTTCAGTAATTCATCCCTGATTTTAAAGAGTTTATAGGAGAAACCAGAGTGGTCAGTCCAAGACCCCTTACCATTGGGTTGCTGTTAGAATTCAATGTGTTAATGACTTTAAAATATTTGGTGTAAAGTCTGGCAAATGGTAAATATTCAAAAATCAGTAGCTGCTACTCAGCATCCTTATCATTATTACCAGCATCATTACAATACCTATTACTATGTTGTAGGAATGACGGATTTTAAATTCTAGCAGCAACATCTTTAAATTGTGAAGAATTGGTTTCTAAATAGTTTGTTTCTCAATGCTTTGCCATTCCCATTAAGAATTCCTGTTAAAACTAGGGCAAGACCTCTCCCCACTCATGATCTAGTTCCTGCAATAGTCTTAGTGACACTGTTTCGGCAAACTTTCTATTGCTAATCAGTCATGGACATGTTGACACCAACATAGTCTCGCACCCATGTTAACCACGTTTTTACATCCCGTGAAGCTGGCTTCATAGTTTGTTACTGATGTTCACAAAAGGAGAAACCCCAGAGGCTTTAGAAAAACTACTTTCAAATGTCACAGATCAAAAGGGAGAAATTAGAAGGGAAAGCACAAGTCTTTCCTTCCCCTTAAGAGTAAAAAAATACATCACTGTCATCATGTCAACCCATACTTACCCATCTCCCATAATGGATTAGATGTTTTAGTAAAAGTGTACAAGAAAACCAACATCCCTAGCCACCTTGGGATAAACTCTAAGAGAGAATGCTGTGAGAAAACTTGCCTAGCAAAGGGCAGTAGACTATAAGAATACAAACCAAATATGTTCTAAAAGTGCCTAAAAAGCAATTGAATTTAGAGTAAATTTAGTTTAAAGGTTTGCGGGTTATCTAACAGAAAGAAATATGAAATATTCTACCTACTGAAGATAAGTATATATATATAAAGGTAAAGGAAAGAAATAGATAATTTAAAATTTAAGAAAATTCTTTAATCATTCCAAAATGTTTATAAATCTAAAAATAAAAATGTTTTGTACTTATGGAGCAAAGATGACATCCATCCTCTCTTCAACAAAATAATGTACTGTAAATAGTTTAAAAAAATACTTTAAATATGATGCTTAGACTACATAAGAGACCCAGATGTATAAGAAGCTAGAACCTATTAGAGATCTATTTGGAATCTGGAACCAGAATTTACAAAATGCATATGTTCTAGGCTGATGCATGAAAGCTCATAAGCAATTAAATTACATTCGAAGAAGGTTGCCTTTTGAGGTGTATATGCTTTCAAAACCAGGAAAACAGGGCATAAAAAATGTGGACTGTATATGTCAGTGAAACATCACTTATTTGGAAGATTCAGATCTACACAGGGAGAGAGCTACAACAGGAGCAAGAGCACAACCAATGGTCAAAGCAGTGCAAGCACTGACACAGAAGCCAACACTCACCGCAAAAATGGGACAACTCTGGGATAAAGTTTGAGACTGGCTTGAGTACCGCTCAGCAAGAAACTTGGTTTGTACTATGAAGAAGAACAGGGTTGAATTTCAGATAGAAAAGGAAGAGAAATAAAGAACACATTATTTGGACTTCAAAGAGATTTAATGACTCTTTCTGTCCTAAGAAAAACTGTTAATACTCTTTTCTCAATATTTTCTTAACTATTAACATATTAAAAAACCCCTGTTAAAAAAAATACCTACAGTGATATTAACAAGAGTAAAGGCGATGGGGGGGAGGGGAGGAACAACAACACATTGATAGAGTTAGAATCTAGACTTGGAAATGAATGACTGGAAGATAACTTGTATCTATTTTCTTCAATATGGTTGACATTAGTACAGTGAATGCCTTCATTTTATAGGAAAAGCTTCAATGATAAGACTGCAAATTGATCAGATAGTTCCTCAGACATGTAGGAAATGAACTTGCAGGAATAAATACAGAACTAAAAAGACAATGTCTATAAGCA
Source organism: Lasiurus cinereus (assembly GCA_011751065.1). Taxonomy (NCBI): domain Eukaryota; kingdom Metazoa; phylum Chordata; class Mammalia; order Chiroptera; family Vespertilionidae; genus Lasiurus; species Lasiurus cinereus. The sequence goes on from JAAGEH010000109.1 coordinate 4,323,502, forward strand.
TGGACTCCTATAATAAAAAGCAAAAGCCCTGGCTGGTGTTGCTCAATGGTTAGAGTGTTGGCCTGTGCATCAGAAGGTCTCGTGTTCGATTCCTGGTCAAGGGCACATACCTGGGTTGCAGATCTGATCTTCGCCCCTTGACAGAGCCTGTGGGAGGCAACCAATTGATGTGTCCCTGTCACATTGATGTTATTTTTTTCTCTCTCTTAAAAAAAAAAAAATCAATGGAAAAACATCCTCACTCCTCCATGAGGATTAAAAAATAAAGTAAAAAAGAAAGAAAGAAAGAAAGAAAGAGAGGGAGGATACAAAAAGGGTTAAAGAAAACCATGAAGCATTGCCCTTACGATCCTACTAAAATAGTTAGAAGCCCTAGTGTTTGAGAAGCCTTTTCTGTGACTGTTAAAGTAGTACTACCTTTGATTTTTCTGTCTTACGATTTTACAGCCACACTCTCAGATCAATCTTTAGACTACCTCTCCTGGCAGTGGCCTTGAACGGATCTTTGCTAAGAACCCATGTCTTAACTTACCATCATTTGCCATGGAGAAAGGCTGAATTTTTCAAAATCAAGTCCTGGTTGCTTTTTTGTTTAACAGTCAGTCCTTCCTTCCGCTCATTCCTCTCCTCTCACACTTTACTATAAGCAGCAAGAAGCAGCCAGGGGGAAGCTTCCATGTTTTGCTTGGAAATTTACATAGCTAGATCTCCCAGTTCAGTAGGCACATTGCTGCTTTCCATAACTACAAACAATAGTGTTGCTAAACTTTGTCCTTTCTTCCAGTTTCTTTGCCTTTAAGCTCCTACGGCTCGCAAGTCACATGCGGCTCTTTGGTCCCTTCAGTGTGGTTCTTCCACAAAATACCATGGCCTGGACAAGTCTATTTTGAAGAAGTGGCATGAGAAGAAGTTTAAGTTTAAAAATTTCAGCTCTCAAAAGAAATTTCAGACAGAAACCAAGATGGCGGCATAAGTGAACACTCAAACTGCTGCCTCGCACAACAATTTCAAAACTACAGCTAAAAGACAGAACGGACATCATCCAGAACCACAGGAAAGCTGGCTGAGTTGGAATTCTACAACTTGAAGGAAAGAGAGGGGCTCACGGAGACTCAGAGGAGCTGCAAAAAGCTGAGGTGTGGAGAGGACGGACAGCAGAGTGCCTGGCTGGCTTCCTCTAGCGTAGTGGTTCTCAACCTTCCTAAGGCCGCGACCCTTGCATACAGTTCCTCATGTGGTGGTGACCCCCAACCATGACATTTTGCTACTGTTATGCATAGTGATGTAATTATCTGCATTTTTCGATGGTCTTAGGCGACCCCTATGAAAGGGTCGTTCGACCCCCAAAGGGGTCGCAACCCATAGGTTGAGAACCGCTGCTTTAGCGGGAGGGAGACAGAAACTCCTGACTGCACTGAACCCCAGTTCCAACTGCACTGAACCCCAGTTCTGGGCAAAAAGGGAGGAGTGCATAGAAACTCAGGGGAGCCACGAAAGGAAGAAGTCTGGAGGTGCGTGAGTGAGTGCATGCGGAGAGGACTGACTGCTGAGTGTGCCATTGGCTTTCTCTAGTGGAAGGAAGATGGAACCTCCCAACTACACTGAACTCCAGCTTTGACTGCACTGAACCCCAGTTTCGGGCAAGACCCTGGGGACACACACTCATATGGGTCCCTGGAGTGTACAGAAACTCAGGGGATCAGTGAAAGGCAAAGGTCTGGAGGCGCACGCGCAATTGCACACAGAGGGCTGCAGCAATTACCGAGGGGCACTGAGACCCAGGGGCCTCATAGGGCAGGGCTGACGGGAAGTCAAAGCTGTTTGCTCAGCCCTGAGACTTCGCTCCATCCAAGCTGAGCACAGAGGCTTTTACAATCTTGCAAGTCTTATCTCATAAGGCTGATTCCAGCACAGAAGCTCTCCCGGCACAGACACAGCTGATCCTCACAGCCAATTGGCCTGGAGGTCAATTCCCCCCAGTGATACCAACAACAGTCAAGACTTAGTTACAACAAGACTGCACATAACCCACAAAGGGGTGCACCAAGAGTGTCCACCTCTGGTAACTGGGGAGGCTGAGCCACTGGGCCTTTTAGGACAACTAGCACACTAAGCTACTCTACCAACTCAGGGAAGCAGTGAAAATGCAGAGACAAAGAAACAGATCACAAACGAAAGAAATGGAGGAAAACAAATGACTGGATATAGAGTTCAAAACCATGGTTATAAGGTTTCTCAAGAATTTCCTAGAAAATGTCAATAAATTTAGCAAGATCCAAATGGAGATGAAAAAGGACCAACTAGAAATTAAGTATACACTGACTGAAATAAAAAAGATTATACAGAGACCTATCAGCAGACTAGAGGAATGCAAGAATCAAGTCTAAGATTTGAAATACAAAGAAGCAGAAAACACTCAACTGGAAAAGCAAAAAGAAAAAGAATCCAAAAATGTGAAGACAGTGTAAGGAGCCTCTGGGACAACCTCAAGTGTACCAACATCAGAATTATGGGGATGCCAGAGAAGAGAGACAGCAAGATACTGAAAACCTATTTGAAGAAATAATGGCTGAAAACTTCCCCCACCAGGCAAAAGAAATGGACCTACAAGTCCAGGAAGCATACAGAACCCCAAACAAAAGGAATCCTAAGAGGACCACACCAAGTCACATCATAATTAAAAAAATTCCAAGAGCAAAAGACAAAGAGAGAATATTAAAAGCAGCAGGAGAAAAGCAGTTAGTTACCTACAAGGGGAACACCTATACAACTGTCAGCTGATTGCTCAACAGAAACTATGCAGGTCAGACGGGAGTGATAAAAAATAGTCAAAGTGATGAATAGCAAGAACCTACAACCACAATTACTCTACCCAGCAAATCTATCATTCAGAATTGAAGGTCAGATAGAGAGCTTCACAGACAAGAAAAAACTAAAGGAGTTCATCAATACCAAACCACTATTATATGAAATGCTGAAAGGTACCCTTTAAGAAGAGGAAGAAGAAAAAGATAAAGATAAAAATTATGAACAACAAATACATATCTATCAACAAGTTAATTAAAAATCTGATGAACAGAATAAACTGGTGAATATAATAGAATCAGGAGCACAGAAAGGGAGTGGACTGACAATTCTCAGGGGAAAAGGAGGGGGGTGTGGGAAGAGACTGGACACCTATGGATGAGGACAATGGGGGGGGGCAGAGGGTGGGGTAGGAGCTGTGGGGGAGGGAGGAAGAGGGACAATTGTAATAATCTGAACAATAAAGGTTTATTAACCTAAAAAAATTTTCAGTCGTCGTACTGTTGATATTTGGCTCTGTTGACTAATGAGTTTGCTGCTTTCAGCCTTCATGACAATCTCCTCAGAGTCTCAGATTTTACAAGCAACATGTTCAAGGTACTCTCAGTAACACTCTCCTCGAATTCCACTGCCCAGTTCCAAAGTCACTCCCGCATTTTAGATTTTTGCTGTAGGAGCAGCCCCTGCAGAAAGCGCTGGACAGGGCAAGCACCCCAGATGAAAGACAGTCTCTTTGTAACCAAATCTTGGGAGTAACATCTAATCACTCTGCTAACTTCTGTCACTTCCAAGTGCGTCCCGTCCCAAGGGCCAGCCTATACTCAATGCCAGGAGACTGCACAAGAGCAGGCACCCCAGAGAGGGAGTCTCTGGGGCCCTCTGAGCGGCTGTCTCCCCCAGACTAGAAGTGTTACAGCGTATTGTTGAAAGCACTGGCTGAAGCAAGACCATGCTCCAAGCGGAAGGCGCCCCTGATTCCTTCTTGCCACTTACGGTCAAGTGTGAGAGGAGAGAAGAGAATTGAAGGAAGGGCCGTTAAACAAAAAGCAGCCAGGACTTGATTTTGACAATTTTCAGCATTTCTGCATGGTTTGACTCTTGTTTCCACTTGATACAACTATTTCATAATAACGTAATATAATAATAGTTGTATGTAAAAGGACCTAACCCAGTGTCTCATACACAGGAGACCCCTGGGAATCTCTATTCCTTCTCCTTTCCAATCCCAAATGTTTTTTAACAAAATTGAAAATTTCTCTGGTATTGGATGAAATCTGCAAACATCTATTAATAGAGCAGTGGTCGGTAAACCTATCAGTCAACAGAGCAGCATACCATGGCTCGAGAGCCGCAGTTTGCTGACTACTGTGCTAGAGTAACATACAAAAATATGATGTAAGTACAGAAAACTTATTTTTATTAACTTAATCAAATTAAACAAGAAAACAAAAGAATAAAAATAATTATCTAGAATTAATGAATATAGCAGAGGGGAACACACACACAATAGCAACTGCTATCCCCCAAACACATGTCCCACCCACGCTGCCATCTGCTTTTACATTGTAATGTTTAGTGAGACTTTCAAAATAATCTTGGCAAAAAATATTACACTGCTTTTTATCTAACTGGCAACTGTAAGTACAATAAACAAGAAATAAATCATTAAGAATGTTTTTACTTAGATGTCATTTTATTTGAGGAATCACACTCCACAATGTGAGTGAAGTAACAGCATGGCCATCTTATGGATGAAACACAGAGCATAAAGATCTTATGACTGGTGATAATCGCAGAGTAGGTTAATGACTGAGCCTCGAACAGAACTGTAACCATCATATAATGTAATATTCAAAGAAGCTGTAATTGGTTATTGCTGATTTTCATGGATATGACAATTTGGCCAGTGATTAAAGGGTTCATCTCACACTCAGGAAAAATAACTTGATAGTTACTTTAAAGAATAAAAAGTAGGCTTTGATTTATTTTACCTCTGATTTAATGGTCTAGGTTCAAATAAGCAAGTAAAATATCATCTGCGTTACTACACAAACAAGAATACAGAACCTACCGTTGGAGTTAAGTGGAAACAAAACCAAGTATTTTAGTTGGACACTTTGCTACACAGACAATTCATTATATTAAGAACATCTAGCCCTAACCGGTTTGGCTCAGTGCATAGAGCGTCAGCCTGCGGACTCAAGGGTCCCAGGTTCGATTCCGGTCAAGGACATGTACCTGAGTTGCAGGCACATCCCCAGTGGGGAGTGTGCAGGATGCAGCTGATCCATGTTTCTCTCTCATTGATGTTTCTAACTCTCTATTCCTCTCCCTTCCTCTCTGTAAAAAAATCAATAAAATATATTTTTGAAAAAAGAATATTTAATTAACCTTTCAAACAATATTTGTGGAGTGCCTATTCAATGCTGGGCTTTTATTAAAAGTACTGTATGTTATTTCATTTCACCATAGTGAAGGATGCCAAAAAGCATGTGTGAGGAAGAGCAGCAAGCTCACATTCATCAGAGAAGGCTAACCGCAAACAAGGAGGCGATGCTTAAAACCAGATCTCAAGTTTTAAAGGCAGCACACACTTCCAGAACAAAGAGGGGGAAGGCAGCCAGGGAAGGAAGACCAGGACTCCTAGGATCTACATCAGTCATTGAAAAAGAAGCTAAAGGACCCGAGGTGATGGGCAGAGGTTTTCTCAGGACAGCTGTGTAAAGCATCTCTCTTTGGCACTTAGGAGGAAGGAAATATATGATCATTTCTCTTCAGGGATAGCCATTTCTAGAAGATGTTGAATGTTAGATCATTGCTCTGGTAGAAAGTCTGGTTATCAGCAAACATTTGTTAAATATCTACTTTGTGCAGCACATGAGAATATCAAGAATGCTGGGAGATACTGTAGCCCCCGTGTTCCCTCCCTTCACTGATATGTGCGCTTTGATCATGCTGATTTTTTACCCTTCCCAAACGTACAATTTAAAACCTACAGAACGAATACTTGCTTAATTGCTTACAAATGTATGCCCTAATTTATAAACTCGAAAACAATAAAAGCCCATATTCTGGTTTGAAACATGACAAGTTATATTGTTTCAGGTTAAGTGCCATATTAAAACATGTATCAAAACCAGGCAGCTTTTTTATACAACTGGAAACTTCATCTTTTAGCACTCATATGTAAGGCTTCAACTCTACTTAAAAAATGTTATCTACTTCCAAACCCTGATCCAAGGCCTCATTATCTCATCCCTGAACAGCTACAATAGTAATTGCTATTGCGGCTTCTAGTCCCTCCCCAAGCCATCCTATCCACAGAACCTAATTACAAAGCACTATTTCAAGAAAGTTAAATATTGGCTCACTGGATTTTAAAAAACATTTCCTATTTTCTACAAAAGTAATTATCTAACACTCAACATCTTCTGGTTTACCCATCAAACACTGCCTCCATTCCTGTCTCTTCCGATGAGATCGGCCTCTTCACTTTTCCCCAGAGTTTCCTTCCGCCCTTTTTTTCACTCCACAAATGCCCAATCAGTGCCCACTATGTACCAAGCAAGCACCTCTCTATGCACAGAGGCTAACCAGTGCCTTCATGGAGCTTACATTCTAGTTGGGGGAGAGAGACATGAAACAAATACACAGCAAAGCATATGGCGGTGGGTGCTGTGGAGAAAAATAAAGATGGGAAAAGGGGATGGGAAATGTCGCACGAAGAGGTAGGGAATTTCCATTTTCATAGGATGCTCATGATTGCATGACATCTGAGTAGAGATTCCTTGTATACAAGAGAGTTTACTGATACCTGCAGAAAGGGCAGGGGGTAGGCAAGTGGCAAGGCCCCGAGGCAAGAGCATGTTTGATATGTTCAAAGAATGGCCAGGGGTGTAGAACCTGAGTTCAAGAACTCAGCCAGGGAAGCAAGTCATACAAGAGCCTTTAAGGCCAGGGCATGGTGCTTGATTTTTACAGTGAGTAAGATAAGAAGCCCCTGGAAAGGTCTGGGCAGAGGAGCGATATAACGTGACATTTAAAAGGAGCATTTTGGCTGCTGTGTTGAGGACAGACTTTGGGCGGGGGGTGCAGAAGAACAGAAGCAGGGGGGCTAATTAGGAAATTACTATAATAATATAGGCAAGAGGTAATGGTGGCCTGGGCCAGGATGAAAGTAATGGGATTCTTGAGTAGTCGAGTTTCGTGTTCATACTTGACACCATACCTTTGCTTATGCCAGTTCTCCAGCTGGCTTGTCTCTATTTAGTCCTGCCAGAATCTAGCTTAAATTATACCTCCTTCAAGAAACCTTCCCAAGCAATCCCATCTTCAGTGATTGTCTATTTTTCTGAATTCCTCTTGACAACTGCCCATTATGGCCTGCAATGTAATCTTTATTACAATTTATTGTTATTTATCTATTTAACTTCTGTGCCCCTTTACCCCCGTTATTCTTGGGGGGGGGGGGAAGTGGTGGACTTTACAACTTTTAGTATTCTCATTGTGCTGCATAAAATAGACATTCAATTAATGTGTGATGATAACCAAACTGAACCATTTACAAACTGCTTTCTCACAAAGAAATGATCGTATCCTCGCTTCCTTCTTAAACTGCCAAGGTCAGAGAGATGCCTGCATATCCTCGCTTCCTTCTTAAACTGCCAAGGTCAGAGAGATGCCTGCATATCCTCACTTCCTTCTTAAACTGCCAAGGTCAGAGAGATGCCTGACCTAGCTGTCCGGAGGAAACCCCTGCCCGGCACCCAGGCCACACATTGTATTGGGCCACAACTATTTTCTTTGGAACGATAATTTTTGAAGTGTGGTCTCTGGCCCAGCTGCATCAGCATCACTTGGGCATTCATTAGAAATGTAAATACCCAGGTCCACCCAGACCTAATGAATCTAAAACTCAGGGGGCGGGCCCGGCATTCTGAGACACTATGAAGGTTGAGAACTATTGCTCTGGCTTCACTGTTTAACTAATGACCCAATTTTTCCAAGAGAACAGTTCCATCCTGACTTACAGCCTCATCTACCTCAATCATGATCAGAAGTCCCCTCCCTTCCAAATGGCTCGCCCCCTACAGCTCTGTCCGTCCACTCGTCTGACCTCATCCCTTGCTCGGTGCCCCAGAGGCCAGGAGCTCCCCTCCGCAAACTCTTTCACCCACTTACTCCTTTTCCTGTGACGTTCCCGTCACCTTTTGCTCTAACGGAAACCTGGCTGGCCCTGAGAATCCTGCCCCTTCCATGGTGGAAGACTTACTCCTACGCATCACATACCTCCAGCGGGGCAAGCATCCTCCTTGTTTTCCACTTAGTGTCGGACCTTACAAGCATCCTCTTTGCTTTTCAGTTCTGCTTCCACACCACGTCTCTTCTCTCTACCCAAACGGCAGATCCTTTAAACAGGTCTCTCTGCCAGTCTGCTCAAGTCTTAGGACAGGCTCCCTGTCTTCACCCTCTTTGTTAGTCTTATTCTTGATGACTTCAACCTCTACACAGGTGACTCATCCAATACCTTGGCCTCCTAGTTGTTTTAATATCTGTAGCATCAAGTATATATTTTTCCACTTACCCTAAACCATCCACCTAACTTCATGTCCTAGTACTGTCATCATCAATAACCATACCATCTCCAAAAATCTTAAGCATTTCAAGCATTCTACTTTCATACCATCAAGCTGGCTTGCTCTAGTTTGCCCACACCAGCATTTCTTCAACCCGCTTGAGCCTCTAATGTACAAGGTGATCCTACCACTTTTTCATCCTCCTCCAGTTCTTCCTCCCTCCTCCGCCTCCCTCTTCCTTCTCATGTTCTTATTTCCCTCCTAACCCAACTCAGATTCCAGGGTCCAATACTATATGTAGTTCTTTTCAAAAGTCTTATTTCCCTGATCCCTTTTTCTCTTAATCCAGCTTATTTGGTATAATCTCAACTCCTGGTTAAACCCAACTGTCTGCTTATTCCTGTCTCACATTTACACAGAAGATTGCTGGGTAAAAATCATGCATTGACTTGCAGCCACTCACATCAAGTTTATATGACCACAGATTTTAAGCCTACAGCGTCTCTTTAGTAAGTTCACTCCATTTTTTGAGATGACTATTTCACACTTGTTCTCTCTCCTCACATCTGCTCTATTTCTCTACTCTCTACATGTCCGGTTTCAGCTATGTCCATCTTACGTATTATAAAGAAAGCAGGCACAATCAGAAGACTCAGTCTTCTGCCTGAAACCAATGCCGCGAGCCTACCTGGCTCTAATCCCGCTGTGCCTCCAGCCTATTAAAGAGAAGAAAGTGCTTTGGCCCTGTCTATGGCCAATCCCTCCTCCGTGTGCTGGATGCAGCGGGCTTTGCTGCTCTGATCAGCCTCCTTCTTTTCAGCATCCTGGATGTTTCCTATTGACATAAAACATGCCTTAATGCCATCTATGTTTCTAAAATCCTCCCTTGAACTCACCTATCCATCCAGTTACTGTCCTAACTCATTGCTCTACTCCACAACTAAACAATATACACTGTGTCATCTCCACCTACCATGAAAACTCAAGCTACTCTGACTGGCTATTTATCCCCATCATTCCAGTGAAACAGCTTTTACCAAGTTTACCATGGCCGGTATCTTACAAGGCCAATGGACCATTATTTGGTCTTCAATGATGCAAACCCAGATTGTTCTTTTCTGAGTCGGTGATATCACATACTTGCCTTCTTTCTCTCTTACCCTACCGAAATCTAAGTGTCCTTCAGACCTCTGCTGAACTGCCTCAGCCCGATTCTCTAGTCACATTTCTCCCAAGGCTTTAAGTATGTACCGATGAATCTCAACCTTACATGCCCAGCTCACATCTGAACGCCACTCATAACAAATTGCCACTGAACTTCGTCTGCTTGTCTATCGGACATTTCAAAGTTTAACAAGTGCAAACCATAAGCACTGTTTCTGTGTACGCTCTGTTCTGTTGTAACTAGTTAACAGGAAACAAGCCCTCCACCCTAATTCCTCAAGCCAAAACCCAAATAACTCGGATCCCCTTTCACTTCACCAAGGCGCAAGCCCTCTTCAGTCCTATCAAACCTCGCTCAGAGCCTAAGCCGTCACCTCTCGCTTAGATACAGCAAGGGCTCCCTGGCTTGCTTTATCACTCTTCCTAAGAACGCCACTCTCCTGCTCCAATCGCCACGACCTCCCCATTTTAACCAGAACCAATTCAAACTGCTACCATAGGGGGAATGACTGGGTAGTACACATCTCCAACTTATTTATCTTCCTATGTTCTTTTTCTCTGCACTCCAACCGCACCACCCCTCTTTTCCAAACCCCAAATGTATTTCCATCGGAAGACTGTATTTGTTGCTCCGTCTGCTTGGAATGCTTTCCTTCCCTATGTGACAAGATGGTGTTTATCATTCAGGCTTTTTCTGCAGCCTATCCAAAGCACTCAGGTTCATATTACCTTCTCTTCTCTATAGCACTTATTATACTTTTCTAAAATTATCTTGTTTCCTTAAACATTTACAGTTTTCTTTTCTCAGTTAAAGAACACAAACTATGGGAAAAAAACTTAGTCTTACTCACGCTCTTTCCCTTTTAGGAAGCAATCAGCACACAGTAGTTGTCAATAAATGTGTTAACTGTTTGAGTCTCATATTATTAATATGATGATTTGGTTAGTCCCTTATAGTTTTTAGAGTTTTTAAAATATGCATCAAACCCATTTTACTCAAAGAATAAATATACATTCTGCAATAATAAAGCCTCTTGTGATTTTTCTAATATATAAATCTGATCATACCTGATCCTGCTTAAAATCTATCAGTGGTGCCCTATTGGAATAAACAAACAAATACCTTAAACTGTTCAAAAAATCTGGCCTCTGAATTTTAAATTTTATCCACCACTATTTTACTCATCCCATATGGAATTATATATGGTTCCCAAACATAAATACTTTTTCACTAATCTTTTCGTTTTTGGAAAATCAATGACCCTTTTCACACCTCACCCACTCTGCTGGTCTCCCTTCTCTCTGTGAAGACTTTTTGAACTCCTAAATGCCGTTAGCTCATCTGTCCTCATCTGCTTTGCCTCTTGTTAAATGGGAGAGTTCTCCCTCCTTCCCAAAAGTATAAAAGGATGTATCCCTCCTCTTATATAGTACACTTATTTTCAAATAAATTTATTCAATTCGCTTTTAAACATGGCTAAGTCTTTTTTATTTAAAATGAAACCAATAAACCTTTTCTACTCCTGATACTCTTCTAGCTATCCTCTACATTTCTTCCGAGTCAAACTTTTCCAACAATTGTCTACACCCACTAATTCATCTCCATTTCCTTGCTCCCCATGAACTCCTCAACTAACTCCCCTGCTCTCAGGCTTCTGCCCTCAATAGTCCAGAGAAACAACCCTTGAAAAGATTATCAATGTCCTCCAAGCTGTTAAGCTCATATTTTAGTTCTCTTCCTGCCATTCTTTTGTTTGTTTGTTTTGTTAATCCTCACCCAAGGATATTTTCCCATTTATTTTGAGAGAGAGAGAGAGAGAGAGAGAGAGAGAGAGAGAGAGATATGAGACACAAAGAATGGTTGTCTACTGCATGCACCCCAACCTGGGGCAGGGGATTGAGCCTGTAACTAAGGTATGTGCCCTTGACCCTTCAGTGCCCAGGGCCAACACTCTAACCACTGAGCTAATCTGGCTTGCGCTTCCTGACACTCTTTTATCTTAATTTCCTAGTGTCCTGGCTTTCTTCCTGAAGAACAAGTTCTCTGGAACCTTGTTCCCTGCCTCCTTTGACGGTTTATCTCCTATAACAGGCATAACTTCTCTCTCTCTTTTTTAAACATATTTTATTGATTTTTTACAGAGAGGAAAGGAGAGAGATAGAGTTAGAAACATCAATAAGAGGGAAACATCGATCAGCTGCCGCCTGCATACCCCTCACTGGGAATGTGCCCGCAACCAAGGTACATGCCCCTCACCGGAATCGAACCTGGGACCCTTCAGTCTGCAGGCCGACTCTCCATCCACTGAGCCAAACCGGTTTCGGCAACTTCTCTTTTTGTTCTACATTTTCTCCCTAAACATCATTCTACTCTTAAGCCATGATCATACCTACCTACAGGTTCAGTTACTATTGCCTGCGTATCTTTCCTTATATTCCACATGTAGATAGCCAACTATCTAAGCAGTATTTTTTCCTGAACATCTCAAACTTACCCCTAAATCAAACTCATCACCCCCTTCACCTTTATTCTTATAAAAAAATAAACAAACAAAAATCCACAATCCTGGTCCTCTCCAAAGCATGGCAATATCTTGTCAATTTCACCTTCTGAGTGTCTCTCCTCTTCCAAACCCTGACAATACCCTGTCACTTTCACCTGTGAGCAAGGGTCACACAGTTCTAGTTCTCTCTAGCACATGTTGTCATTATCATTCGCTGTCACTTAGACTGTTACACAACAACCACCTAACTTCTTTCTGCAGCTTACTCCCCTCTAATCCGTGTAGATAACTTTTAAAAAACAAATCTAATTATAAACTCCACTCCAGCCTGCTCCAATCTTACTTAAAATCTTTTAATGGCTTTTCACTGCCAAGTATCTGGTGACAGTATCTGGCCTCCGATGTTAGCTGAACAAAACTGTTCCTACTTTTATGATGACTTAATTTACTATTAAGTCTAGTTCGCTAACTATGTAGAACGATTAGAATGGCAAAATAGCAATAAACAGTGAGCATTAATTGAAAGATCAGCCTGACGGTAACTTGAATAATAGCTGCTGTTATGATCATTACCTTATTTTTGGCTTAGTACAAAATGCTTCCGAAAAACTTGAACACAGATTATCTCAATAATCTGTTAGGTAGTAACAGTCCCAATATAAAGAGTAAAAAAACTAACGTTAGAAAGGTCATAAACTGACAAGTGGCACCACCAAGACCAAAACTGTCTTCTGACTCACAGTGCGTGATTCCCATGTTTTATGATAAAGCCAGCAGCTACTACTTTATTTCTAAAATGGCTGAAAGACATTTTTCTAAGATCACTCCATTAATGTTTTCCTAAGAACTATCATATCCTTTTTACAACCTGGAAAATCGAGATACATACAGTTTAGTAACTTGTCTCGAGTAATTAATGGCTATGGAAACAGAATTCAGGTTACCTCATCTTCACTTCTCTATTCTGCCTGTACCATGCTGAGTAAACTTGACACTATTGAACAAAGAAAAGAAAATGTGGTGCAATAAGCTCTCAGGCCAGGCAGACCAGAGTTCAGATCTCACCTCTGTCAATTCTAGATTGTGTGACTGTAGCAAGTTACTGAAGGTTCTGCTTTCTCATCTGTAAAATTCAATAATAGCTAACTCCCAGGTGTGTTGAGGACTAAGTAAGATATAAGCCTAACATAAAGGTTACCGCTCATTAATGGTTTAAAGTTAACATAACGAAAACATTAGCTTCTCTCCAAAAAGCAGTGTGGAAAGAAAAGCCAGAGTTAAAAAAGAAAAGAGAAGATAATGCTAAAAGTTTTCAGCTCTGCCATTTACTGTCATGCACTCTCTATCCGTCTCCTCGTTTGTACAATAGAGATAATGAGACTCAGCCCTTAGCACTGCTGCGGCTAAGTATCATAAAAGCACTTTCTTAATTGAATAGCATCATATGAAAGTCATTATTATCTGTGTATGCACAATTGCTATCACTGTTATAAATTTTTCGAGGGCATGAGATATCTTAAATCATCTTTGCGTATGTTAACAGCTGGGGGCACAGTCTTCTACCCATTATAGGTATCCATCAAATGTTGGCTGAATTGATTAGGAAGACAGGATTGCCCTGGCGAGTGTTGCCAAGTAGTTGGAGCACTGGCCTGTGCACCGAAGGATCTCAGGTTCAATTCCTGGTCAAAGGCACATACCTGAGTTGCAGGTTCGAGCCCCAGCCCTACTCAGGGCAGTATGCAGGAGGCAACCAAATTGATGTGTCATTCTCACATTGATGCATCTCTGTCTCTCTCTCTGTCTCAAAATCAATGGGAAAAATAACAGAAGAAGAAGAAGGAAGAAGAAGAAGACAGGATTAAACTATGATAAAGCAACAATTCAAATGAGCTCCAAAAGTTCATCCATATAAGTAAAGGGAGCCTGCTAAGATAAACGCAGACAGGGAGAACACGTGTCTTCTGGGAATTTAAATAAATAGTCTGCAATTTTGTTTACTGAGTAAAAATTATACAATGAAATAAGTAAGTTCAGGAGTCATGTGTTAAGTGCTACCCTCCCTGTTTTAGACAATGAAGAGGAGGGAATAAATGACATAATGAATACTTCGGAGATATTTACTGAGTATCTATGTGCCATCCACTCTGGTAAGCATGTTTCTGAGATTACCTGGTATCTTCACAATAATCCTGAATGACAGGCATTATTTTCCCCGTGTGATAAATGAAGAAACTGAGGTTTGGAGAGGCTAAGTAATTTGTTCACAGCCACACAACTGGAAATGACAGAGGTGGGATTGGCATCTAGTAAAGTCTCTAAAAGCCATATTCTTTCCACCACACCGTGCCGCCCACTGATGCCACCACATTCACTCAAAAGAAGGGCGACTCAATAGGAAAGTGGGGAGAAGAACTGGCAAAGAGCCACATACAGAGCGCAGGATGGCATTCTAGCTCAGAGTTTAACACACAGGAGCAAGTCAATGAGCAGCACCGAACTATACAAACCAAAATGCGTGGGAGAACTATAACGTTTACTCCCCAGCTCTGCAGGTCTTAAAAAGGTCGACACCACTCATTGGTATTAACAACCGAACACAGGTCAGTAGTTTTTCTAGAATACTCAGGAACAGTACCTTTCACTCACTGCCAGGACCAAAACAAGCAGGCAAGGGAGGTGAGATATTTCACAGCTTGCTCGTGTCTTCCAGGACCCAAACATGCTTGCACAGCTGAGTGTTTCTCTGGCAAACGCACTGCTCTAGAACATTCACTTCACAGAACTTTAGAATTAGGAGAGGGTCTTTTCGTTTATGGCGGCTCAGAGAGTTAAATGATTGCTCATTGTCCAATGGCGAGGCACTGGCCTAGACAAACTCATCTCCTGTTCCCCCTCTAGCACCTCCTCAACACCTGCCACTGAATGCTCAACCGCCTAGCATTCCTTCTCTATAACTGGGTGTCATACAGCTACCTCCTCCTGGACATTTTCAATGACTTCAACAAATGTGCAGGGCACTGGGCTAGACAACGCAGATAACAAAGAGATAGAGCGAACACACTTTTTACTCTCTAGAAAAAGCTACTCAAACATTCCATTGTCTTGGGTATGCAGTATCTGTATGCACCCGAACATACTAGAGTACACGTGGTCCGAGTGACCAGGGAAACCCTAGGCCCCACCTGACTGCGCCCAGGGTGGAGATACATGTATCTCAGTCCCACATGTGGGTATGTGGCTGGGAAGCTCTGTTCTAGGGCTAATAAGGGAAGGGACTGAAACAAATCTACAAATAACTGTGATTTAAGCACAAAGGAAAGAACTGAGGAGACGGTCCCTGTCTGCTTTCTTCAAACGTGAGTGAGTGGAAATGAAATTAATTCAACTTGCTTCCTTTCATAACTCCTCTTCCAAACAAATCCAAAGACGGAATATCCCCTCCTCTGGTCAACAGACAGCTGAATGGCCCACCAACAAGGCTGCAAAGACGCTGGACACAGATGTCAAGTTCACAGGGAGATGACAAGCACTTAAAGCACATAGTGTGCCAGAAAAGTTCTTTTGACTGCTCACAAATAATACAAAAAATAATCGAGAGAGGGAGGAAATTACATTTCAAGGTCATATTCAAAGATAGAGGAAGAAGCAGGAAAAGTCCCTCCCAACCTCTACCCCCACCCACCCGCACACCCTCTGCAACCACGCACAATCTCTCTAAACCTACTTAAAACTCTGCCTCCTGATATTTATAAATTTAGCCTGCCTGAGCCAAGTAGGTTTCTGCAATTCCAGACATCTAGGCTGAAGGGCAAAGGGCAAAGTGAAACTTCCAAAGCTGGCTAGGAGCCAAGGGCATCGCATCCAGGAGGCTCCCTTAGCGACACCCAACAGCTGTCCGCTCAAGAGAGCATACGGCCATCTTTGCAAGAAACTAGAGACGTTTTTGTTTGCACAACTAAAGGCGGCGTTTATTTCTGCCCTCCATTATTCTCCTTGTCATTCTCTTAAAAGTTATCACATTTCATAATTGAAAAACCTTTCCAACCCCAGGATGTTCCCCTTTATCCCAAATTACAATGTCATCGCTAACAATAAATTAACATAACATAAGGTGTGAAGTTCTTGGCAACTAGAAGATGTTTTAAAACGTCTGGTTATTAATTACTATTCTAGCTGCTATAGATTGGGTGCCTGACTACGAGCAAGTCACTCTTTGCGCCTTCATTACGTCCCTGATAAAAATTTGATGACAATGACCTACTTCCCACGACGATGGTGAAGGACAATAAAAAATGATCAGATCAAAAAACTATCGAAGTTTAGTCCTTATTAAGAATCGTGCCACCTACTGGCTGGCTTTCAAGATCGAAAGAGACAGTTTGATGATCAAAGTCAGTGTTCCTCCCTCCCTCGCCCCCACCCCCAAAAAAAGAAAAACACAGGTGGATCCTGACCAACCAGGAAGACTGCAGCTGCTCGAGGGACCAGCTCAGCTCACCTGCCCAGGCTGCCTTCTGCCAACCGACCGGCAAGGCCGGAGGATGGCACTGCACTGAGCTCGCGCGTCTGCCTCAGTCTCATTAGATAAACAACATTAAAAACAACAACAACCACCCACCCTGCCAGGCTCTCACCCCAGCACCTGGGAGGAGAAGGGGACCCGCGGCCCTGCTCCGTGGGGAGGCCGGTGGTGCGAGAGCAGAACCTCGCAGCTTTCCACTCCTTATATGAGCAAGTGCAAGCCCTCACCCACAGCGCTCCGTACTCACCCAGAGGTACATCATGTCAGACCCGGCTGCCCAGCTCAGCGGGCGCTGATCCTGGGCTGCAAAAAGGCACTTTCAGGAGGTAAGGAGGTGTCGGGAGAGGGGACTAGGGTTCGGGGTGGGGAGAAACTCCCCCCCAGAATTACTTGAGTTTCAAAACACGACCAGTCTCCTCCTCCCCCTCCTCCCTCCTCTCCAGCTGACTGTTCTGTTGTTCTCTCTTCTCCTCTCTCTCTCTCTGCCTCTCTCTCTCCCTCTCTCTCTCTCTCTCTCTCTCTGGGAGTTACCAGCCCCGTGTGTCCGACCTGGAGTGTGCAGCACACTCTGTATTTGCCTTTAGGGAATCTCTCTCTCTCTCTCTCTCTCTCTCTCTCTCTCTCTCTCTCTCTCTCTCTCGCATTCTACTTCTACAATCATCACTCAGAAATTACTGCAAGAGGCAGGGATGGGAAGGGGTAGTATACACCACCAGCACCGGTTTCTGGAGACACACTAGCTGAAGACGGGCTCTTTAAACATGAGTGAAGCAATCAAAACTCTGACCTCCGAGATCCAGGGAAGGGAGCCAACCCTCCTCTCCGCCCCAGTTCCTCCCGAGCCCCTTGCCCAGGCCGGGCGGCGACACAGAACCTGCTCGGGGCCTGCCTCCCTCCCCGAAGCGCCGGCCTGGCATCGCCGTGCTTCATAAAGTTTCTCCACAAATAATTCTGCACCCTAGATTTTAAAACAGACATTATACATAAACTGAAGCAAGTTTTCGCCTTTTTTATCACTACTTCTGAGCTCAGATCAAGTCTCCCTTCTGGAAGGAAAAGAAGGGTTTCAGTGTCCGGTGGGTTTTTAGCCCCTGGAAATGGCAACAGAACAAGATACAAAGCCTGGGTTTGCAATCCGGGTCTCCAATTACTCACATCATGGCCTAGGGCAGTGATCCTCAACCTGTGGGGGGGTCGAACGACACTTTCACAGGGGTAGCCTAAGATCATCGGAAAACACAGGTATTTACATTATGATTCATAGCAATAGCAAAATTACAGTTATGAAGTATGGTTGGGGGTCACCACAACATGAGGAAGTGTATTAAAGGGTCGCGGCTTTAGAAAGGTTGAGAACCACTGACCTAGGGAAAATTATTTAACCTGCCTAGGCCTCTGTTTCCTCCACCAAAAACTGGGTACACAATACTACTCCTTTTGAAGTTGTAACTAGATCAAAGGCTATAACTCTGGAAACTATCTGCCATGTTCCTGGAGACCACATTTTCTAATTCAGTTCAGTTCCACCATTTACTAAGTGCCTCCTGTATGCCAGATATATATTTATCCATTATGTTCGATGATGAAGATCAAATCATCTGTTTTTGGTGATAATAATAATAAGTGGTTTTTATTCAGAAAATAACTAACTTCTCCATATGCCCATGCTCATGATTGCTCCTTGCTTGTCTACCCATTTCTCCATGTTCAAATGCAAAAACCCAGGCCCGCTACCACTGATCTCTCCCTCCTGTGCGATCCTGGTGTCGGTACCAAGACAGTCACCACCTCTGCCAGTTTCTACCATAGGTGTTCCTGTGTTTACCCATCTTGTCTCCTTTATCCACCTCTTTCAGGACACAGTTCACTGATTTTAGGCCGGGGAGTCGTTAGCATAGTGCCATGCGCATAGTAGGTGCACAGTTCTCAAAGGTTTGTGTGTTTTGAGGAACGTGTCACTCCTTCAACTCATTAAACTGAAACAAGAGCCCCACCGCCTTCCAGCTGCCTCAGGGTTCCGTCTCCCTCAGACATGCTGGCACAGCTCTCCCCTGCGAGAGTCTCACATCCAAGGCAGGCAGGCCCTGGGTAGGTGGTATGTTCATCCCGGGTCTGAGTTCCCTGCCGGGTGCAGTTTCTTTTTCTCTCGGGGTAGAAGTCAAGTCCCTTTTCCTTTGCTTCCGCACCGAGATGTGCCTCTTCTCTCCCACCTTCAACTCCCAACCACGGAAACTCGAAGAGGTGGGGCAGTAAGCTCAGCCTCACCCAAACCTTTTCTTTTTTTTTTTTAGGCAGAACTTCTCTGCTTCCTCCGAAGGCAAGATGACCTCATTTCCAGTACAAAAGAACTTCTGAGACAGCCTTTTCCATCTTAATGGAAAAACAAATCTTGATTCTCTATAAACTATGATTTAGAGTGTGTTATGTATCCACAGTCAGTGTTTACATGCAACTTCGCTCTAGCCCATGACCTAAAGCTTATGTCACCTAGCCCATGGCCTAAAGCTTATGTCACCAGAACTCGCTATCCTCCATCCTAAGTAACTGTATTAAAACCACACTAAGAGATTATAGTTCTTTCACGCTCCTTGGGAACATGAAATTGTTAATATTCGTTTTTAAGCAAGTATCAAAACACAATACAATAAAATTTCACACACTGTCACTTTAATGGTCTGATCTTTTCATCAAGCCTAAGGTAAGATAAAGATATTCCGGCTTTCCTCCATCCAAGCAGGAGAAAATGCACAGAGAAAAGAGAGCCTTGAAATGAAATAAAAACTAAAATATGTCACAGAAACCCTCACACCTCCAAAACGCCCATGGGTACAACCATTATAAACTTTGGAACCCCAGCAAGAGTTACTAAGTTCCTACTCTAAATGCATCTCTTCCTTTCCTGGTTTTAATATTAAAAACTGGGGAATAGTCTGGTCAAAAATCAAATGCTTCTGTGTGTTTTCTTCACACACACACACACACACACACACACCCTCCAAAAACCCACGGGCAAGCTAAATAAATCTTTTTCTTCATGCTCCTGCATGTCCACATTTCCCTACCTTAAAAAAAAAGGGGAGGGGGGATGAAAAGAATCAAAGACGTAACAGAAAAAAAAATTGTCTCAAGTCATCAAAGTCAAATAAGGAAATGTACGCTTTACAGCCACACATGGTTCAGACTGAGAGACACAAAGGTCTGATAGTTCCACAGTAGGAAGACACCCTGGAAAGGATCAGTCTTCCACAAAGGATTAAGATACTAATTCTATCAGAGCATTTTATCAGACTGTGATACTGTACTGGGAAGCTTATCAGCCTTTACATTAGTTTGGGGGGTGGCGGAGGGGGATGTGTGAATTTGAGCATCAGAAAAGGAAGTCTTCTAGGGAGGGCCCACAGAGGAAGTCTGGCATACTTACTTCCGAGAAAGGAAAATCAGATTATCTAGGACAGCATTAAGGTGCTGCCAGGAATTCTAACCTTACTAGTACGATGTATCCTGTAACCCCGCTTCTGAAAATGCTGGATTTTCCCATGTGAAGAGCATGGTAGGTAGAAAGGGTTTTAGAGCCACACTTTAAAGAATTAAAAAAATGTCTTTCCTCTCACCATCCGGGCCCCCTAGCCCCTCTCCCACCTCCCGCAATCATCACACAGTTGTCTAAGTCAATGAGCTCTTTATCTTCTTTTTTCTTTTTCTGCTCAATCCCTCCACCTCTCCAGCCACCCTCCCCAGCTGTCAGTTTGCTCTCTTATCTATGAGGCTGCCTCTATTTTGCTTAGTAGTTCAGTTTTTTCATTAGGTTCAATATATGCGTGAAGTCCTGTGGTACCTGTCTTTCTTTGACCGTCTTCTTTCGCTCAGCCTAATGTTCTCCAGGTCCCCCCATGCTGTCATAAGGGATAGAATTCCCTTCTTTTTTATGGCTGAGGAGTATTTCTTTGTGCACTTATACCACCGCTATCTCGTCCACTCATCTACTGATGGTCACCAGGGCTACTTCCAAGTCTCTGGAGCCACATTTTAGACTCCCTGCCTCATAGTCTAAAAATTCAAGAGACTGCTGTGTTTTATGCAAGTTTCTCTGTGGGTGTATAAGATTGGTAAGGGAACTATGGACATTTGAGGAGCCAACACAATTTCCAAAAATATTCCTGGGAAGTCAGGCACTGAAAATTTTTCAAGAGAAATCACAGGCAACCCTCTATACATAACTGATACCCCTTCACTTTCAGGATTGGTAGAGACAGTACAGACTTACCACAAATACTGAGCTATAGAAACGGGCCATCTGAGGTCCAACTGAATTTTACTTTTGCAAAAAGTTGAAAGAATGAGGCTCTTTAAACTTTGTTTCCTCTCAGCTTAAAATCACGGGCAAGCTAAATGAATCTTTTTATTCATGCGCCTGCATGTCCACATTTCCCTACCTTAAAAAAAAAAGAAAGGAAGAATGAAAGGAAACAAAGAAGTAACAACAACAAAAAATTGTCTCAAATCATCAAAGTCAAATAAGGAAATCTACACTAAGATTCCCAGAGGGCAGTTCTCTATTGGAATCTTGCTAACTCAAAATGTGGACCGTGGCCGAAACCGGTTTGGCTCGGTGGATAGAGCGTCATCCAGCAGACTGAAGGGTCCCAGGTTCGATTCCAGTCAAGGGCATTTACCTTGGTTGCGGGCACATCCCAAATTGGAGGGGTGCAGGAGGCGGCTGATTGATGTCTCTCTCTCATCGATGTTTCTAACTTTCTATCCCTCTCCCTTCCTCTCTGTAGAAAATCAATAAAACATATTTTTAAAAAATATGTGGACCATGGAGCAGCAGCAGGAGAGAAGCATTAACTGGGGGCTTCTTAGATATGGACAATCTCAGGCTCCATCCTAAACTCACAGAATCAAAATCAGCCCAATAACCAAAGCCCAGGTGATCCCACGCACAGGAAAGTCTGAGGCGCTGGTGAAGACAGGGGCTGTTGTCAGCAGCACAGACACTCAGTGAGGAAAGGGCAGATGTGGTTCCATTTTCCAGTTAGGGGATCTGTTAGTTAACTAAGCACCTTGCTTGCTGATTTCAATATAAGAAACCAGCTACTGCGGAAACCGGTTTGGCTCAGTGGATAGAGCGTCGTCCTGTGGACTGAAGGGTCCCAGGTTCGATTCCGATCAAGGGCATGTACCTTGGTTGAGGGCACATCCCCAGGGAGGTCGTGCAGGAGGCAGCTGATCGATGTTTCTGACTCTCTATCCCTCTCCCTTCCTCTCTGTAAAAAATCAATAAAATATATTAGAAAAGAAAGAAAGAAAGAAAGAAAGAAAGAAAGAAAGAAAGAAAGAAACCAGTTACTATTTACTGAGGACACGTGTGCAGGAACTCTGCATGGTTATCTCATTGGATCTTCACAATCTCTGTAAAGTAAGTTCTATGTTCTCTTTTTCACACATAAAAACAAACTGGGGCTTAAAATGGTCAAATAATTTGCCCATTGTCTCAGAGCAAATGAGCAGAGAAGCCAAAAGTTGAAAACAAGTTGTTAAGAGTCCAAGATCATTTCAATGACAACACACTTGTTCCCTGATAAAAATTAAATCAAGACTACCAGAATCATTGGAAATTTTGTCCTGGATAGAACCCCGCAGTCTGCCTCTGCCCCTTACCAAGACTGCACACAATCAGCGATGGAGAAGGAGGACTCCATGTACACACCCTGTACCTGAGCTTCCAAAGGCTGGGACTCTGGTCTAGTACCGCTGCCATGACTGCTGTCATTCAGAGAATGATTCCAGAAACCTTGTTATTATTGCCCTCTATGATGTCTAAAGTAAGCTCCACAAAAGGGTACATCTCAAAGCTCACCTCGAGGAATGATTTGTTAGAGCTCTTACCCCCATTTTTAGAAAACCCAGAGGGACCATTCTTAAAAGAGGAAAATGTATTATCTTAAGTGCTCTGCTTTTCTTTAGTATGTTTCCATCATACTTTCAAACAACCTACCATATTTCTAACTAACTGGCATCCCCTCTCCTACAATTTTTGAGTTCAGGAAATCCCCTATCCCAACCACATTTTCATTTATCCATTCCAGTCCTGTCTTCCACTCACCCCATGGTCCATAATTACAACCCCTCCCTTGTGAATAACCACAATAATTTGTCTTCTCCATTACTACCATCTGTCAGTACTCCCATCCTGATTAAATACAAGTATCTGCCTTCTCTGTGCCAGGGCACAATCAGCTGCATGTTACGGAGATAAATCATACAACCTAGTTGACTGACTTCCTTATATATTCACTAGAGGCCCAGTGTACAAAATTTGTGCATGGGGGGTAAGTATGGGGGGTGATGTCCTTCAGCCCAGCCTGCTCCCCCTCCAGTCTGGGACCCCTTGAGGGATATCTGCCTGTTTAGGTCCAATCCTACCTGGACATCCCTCTCACAATGCAGGACTGCTGGCTCCCAACTGCTCACCTGCCTGCCTTCCTGTCCCTAATGCTTCTGCCTGCCAGCCTGATCACTCCCTAATCACTCCCCTGCCAGCCTGATTGATGCCTAACTGCTTCTCTGCCAGCCTGTTTGCCCCTAACTGCCCTCTCCTGCAGGCTTGATCACCCCCAACTGCCCTCCTTTGCAGGCCTGATCCCTGACAACTGCCCTCCCCTGCTGGCCATCTTGTGGTGGGCATCTTGTGTCCACATGGGGGCAGGATCTTTTGACTACACAGGGGCAGTCATCTTGTGTGTTGGAGTGATGTCAATCTACATATTACTCTTTTATTAGATAGGACAGAGGCCTGCTGCACGGGTGGGGGCCAGCTGGTTTGCCCTGAAGGGTCTCCCGTATCAGGTTAAATGTTCCCTTGGGGCATGAGGCGGCCTGGGCAAGGGGCTTGTGGTGGTTTGCAGGCCAGCCACGCCCCCCAGCAACCCAAGTGGAAGCCCTAGTATCTGGGATTTATTTATCTTCTACAATTGAAACTTTGTAGCCTGGAGCAGAGCCAAGCCTTCTGCTCCCACAGCCACTGAAACTTTGTTGCCTTCAGCGGAGGCCTGAGCTGGCCAGCGTGTGTGGAAAGCTTGGCTTCCTCCATCGCCAGGGGTAACTCAAGCCTCGCTCAGTGGCAGCAGCTATTGAAACTTCGTTGCCTTAAGCGGAGGCCTCCATGGCCAGGCTTTCAGAAAGCTTGGCTTCCTCCATAGCCAGGGGCAACCCAAGCCTCCCCCCTGCTACTGTGGCCACAGCCATCTTGGTTGGGTTAATTTGCATACTTACTCAGATTGGCTGAAGGGCATGGCTAGTGGGCATGGCTTGTGAGTGTATCGGAGGTACAGTCAATTTGCATATTACTCTTTTATTAGATAGGGTAACACAAACCTCAATTGGGCACTTGACATTGAATGCCAAACAATCCTATCAAAGCTCCTTTTTAAGCCTTTGGGCTCATCACTATTACTATTTCTTAGCTACTCCTCAAACTTACTTCATTCTCTCCTTACCACGTAACTCTGAGTGGTTGCTCTATCTAGATATTTCATTTTAGAAAAGAGAAGCATTCAGACAGGCTCTTCTGTACACCAAATCTACAATCCTATCTAGAAATGCATGCATCTCCTCGTCCTTACATTCTGTTAGAATGAAAAATGCATCCCTAGCACCAAAGGCCCATGTCACCACTTGCGCTCATAGGGGAGAACTGTGCTGCTGATTATCATCCGCTGTCTCCCTCTCTAATCATTACTGTCATGCCAGCAAATAAACACATGTCCATCTTCAGAAAACCTCCAATTTGCCTCATCTACTGCAGACCCTGGTAACCAACCTGGAAGTCAGATTGGAAATACCCAGTTTTGAAATGTGCAGGGCCTATGGCTCAGCAATCCACCTCCAACCAGCAAACTTAGACAATCCCCACCGGAGTAGAAAGAAGTACACGGTAGCAATCTGTAAAAGGAAGGGGGAAACCGTCAAAAGTACAAATGTCCAGTAATAGGTGGCTGACTGACCATGGTTTTTAAACAGTCTCCGTCAACCCTTTTCCTCCTTTTAGCTGCCTACCATTTCTCTGCTCGCCCCTTCACAGGAAAACTTCTTTTAAAGTTGTCTCCACTTCACCTCTCATTTCTTCTTCAATCTGCTAAACAGAAAGTCTCTAAGCTCCCCACTCTATGGAAGCACTTCCACGTTCCTTAAACCAATGGACACCGTGCTGTCCTCAGCTTATCTGACCTCACAGCAGGACTCAACAAAGTTGGCAGCCTTCTTAAAGCATTCCCTTCTAGCTTCTGAGATACTGCAATCCTGGTTTTTTTCCTGCATCACTGATTACTTCCCAGTATCTTTTTCTGGCTGCTTCCTCAACAGCTCTCTCACAAGAAGTGTTCCTGGGGGCTCATCCTGGCCTCTCTTTTTCAGCTGTCTCATCCATTCCCTACACTTCCAATACCACCATAGGCTCACCATGACCAGTTATATCTCTGCCTAAACCTCTTCTCATGCTCCAATATGACTATGGAGTTGTCTCACAGGCGAGTCAAACATACATGTGCAAAACTGGGCTCTTCAATCTCTGCTGCCACCACCCTTGATACCGGGTTTACCCCTGGCTTTCCCCACCTCAGTAAGTGCCATTATGAAAGCCAGAGACCCTTCCCTTTTCCCTCACCTCTCATATCAAACCCATTAGTAAGTCCTGTGCGTCTGGCTTCTCTTGAACTTCACTGCCACCACTTTAACCCAAGCTAGCATCACTCTTTCCCGGACATCGCAATAGTTCCTCCATGCTATGAAAGCATTCAGGACAACAGCCAGAAGGAACGTCATAAAATGAAAATCAGATCATATCACTTCTCTGATTCTGTAAGTTCACATGGCACTCAATTTTTTTTTCTATCTGAAGTCTGTATAATGGCCTGTAAGGTCCTTGATGATCGGCTAAGTGCCTGCTCTCCAGCCTCATTTCATATCATTATCTCCCTTTCAATCACGATGCTTTAAATATACCGATCTTGTGTCGGGGCAGTTCCTGGTCTAGAGCAAATCCATCCATCTCCCTGGCATCCCTGTAACCCTCTCCCCCCTCTTCTTGAAATCCCTCCTCATCCTGCCTTCATTCTTTGCAAGGCTGGCTCCTGCTTATCTTTCAGACCTCAGCTTAAATAACACCTCCTAAATTAAACTCCAGACTCTATCTAGTTGGAGATCCTTCCCCACAAGTCCATATTCTCTATGACAGTGCTCTGTTTATTTTCCTCCTAACAGTTATAAAATGCCATAATTTACTTATTGGTTTTTCTGATTTGTTATAGATATATCTATTAGGACATAATATCCTGTGTATATCACATACAACTAAGATCTACTGTGGAACATTTTACCCCTTGACTTTTATTAGGGAAGGTCAAAGTTATTTGTAGGCGTTTCTGGCATTCAGGCAACTGTCTAACCAAGTCCTATAAATAAAGTTAGAGTGCCACTAATTTTTCCCTACTTACCAAAAGGACAAAAGGATAAAAGTTTTACCCTAGCTACAAATCATAACTACAAGCCAGCACCAACGGCTTTATAATACTAGTTTGAAAAAATCATAATATTAATATAGAAAAGCAGTTCTAATCTAATCATTTACTTAAGCTAATTTGAGCATGAACAGTCCGAACTGTCTCCCTCCCAATACAATAAAGTTGCTCAGCACAATAAAATAATAGCATCTCAATCCAAGTTCCATTACAAGTTAATTGTCTAGAGTCTAGAACCATGTTCCTACACAGTGGCCACTTGTTTACTATATTGCCTCATTTTGACATGTTTACTTTTTGTGGTTGACTTTCATTTCATTTAAATTAAAAATGAATATTAAGATTTCCTCAGCCTTAATATTAAAATTTTAATTCCTCAGTCCCATTAGCCACATTTCAGAGACTCAAGTACCACATGAGGCTTGTGGCTATTACAATGGACAGGGCAGATGTGACACATTTCCATTGACCCAACAATCTCTATTGGACAGAACTGGTGTAGAACATGTTAATAACCAGGAAGCAAAAGGCCCTCTAAGCACCCCGAATATCAAAATGTTCATGCACTTTCATCAGCAGAAAAACTCCACCAGGCTTTCCCTCTAAATCTATTTATTTTTATTTTAGAAATATTTCTGTACTGATTATCTGGCTGCTTGCCCACCAAATTATTAAAGCAAATTAGGAAAGGGAGGTAGGAAGCAGTAGGGAATAAGTACCAGAGGAAAGAGGAATATTTTATTGGAAGCAGCCACATCAGAAACAAGCGAGGACCAAGAGAAAAAAATCTAAACAAGCAGATATCAAAAAGTATAGTAATAAAAAAACGAACAAAAGCTCCTGAAATATCTATCAGTCTTTTACAGTCCTCAACAATAACTGATGTTGACAATTGTGTTAAACCATTAAGAAAAGCATCTAGCATTATACTATTAAGAACACAGATTATATAGTTATATAGCACATTTTATAAGGACTTATTTCATCATAGAATGGAATACTATATAGCCTTTGGGCAGAGATGAGGATGCTCTTAAAATATTAATATGAAATGCTATACTACATGTCTTTACGTGTTTTTTTTAAAAGCTTCAGAACAATGTATAGCACAATACCACTGAATTAAAAAGGGGGAGGGGGAAGAATAATTATATATAAAAAGGTACCCCTTGACTTTAGGGGAAAGATACTGGGGAACTCAAGACAGGGATGCAGAAGCAACTTTTCACTGTGTGACCATTTTGTACCTTTTGAATAAAGTCATATAAAGTTTTTTTATTAAAAAAAAGAAGGGAAAAATTATTAAATTTAAGGGAGGGGGGGGTGAAAAGAAAGTTCTCTAATCCCCAAGAAATATAATCTAATGCTTATCTGGGCATCAAAAAAAAAAGACTCAAGGAAAAAAATTACTTTTTCCTTTACCAATGACTAGTCACCTAAATATTTAACACATTTATTAAGAATATTCTTAAAAAACTATTTGAAATCCCAATAACTGATTTCTAAAAACATGAAGTTGAACTTCTAAATCTATCCCCCTAATCTACTGTCCTTAAACCATTCAACACCAAAATAATAGAAATAAACTTTTCACTTAACAATTACTGATTTCTATTAATGAAAAGAAGTAAAACACACACACATTTTCATCATCTGCAAAATAGGTAGTAATGCCCACAACACTATGAAGTCAGACCCAAATAAAATCGAGTATGCTAACTATTTAGGAAAAAGAGCATTAACACTTCAAGAGGCCAGTGCACAAAATTCGTGCAAAGGTAGGGTCCCTGGGCCTGGCTGGTGATCAGGGCCGATTAGGGCTTTCCCTCCCTCTGCTGCCAGCCGGGAGCAGGGGCCTTGTTTCATTCTACGCCGCCCCCTGCTGATCAGCACCGTCATAGCAGGCGATCAACTCCTGGCCGGTCTAATTCCCAAGGGGACAATTTGTATATCAGCCTTTTTTTTTTTTATATACGATCATTACCATTACAATCACCACTATAACAGCATGTGAGTTAAACAAAAATGAGATGAAAGTAATTAAATAAACAGAAATTTGGGCTTCGAGCCCCAAGAATGCTGTGAACTTGTTAAGCCTCTTCCACCAACTTTATTATCTCTTATTTGCAGAAAATATTACCCTTCATGAAGAAGAAATGGGAGTTAAGTGGTTGTGAGAACAAGAGTAGTAAAAGGTTTAAAGCAATTAGGGGATAAACGTATTTGAAATATATACCCTCTTTTAGCATTTTACAAGTTGTCAATATGTAGTCAACAAATGTTTAACTGATGTTAACAGTACAGTATTTCTCTTCTACAAATTATTCATTCAAAATAAAAATACTAAACACGTGTATATTACTTCTACTGAGTATACACTAATCTACTGTTGAAAAGTGGGATGCCATTTTGAGAAATAAAGATAGTAAGTGAGATCCTGTGATGCACTAAGGCATAGGCAGTATATCTGAAACAAAAATGACTTAATCTTTTTCATTTTTTGCACTTAGAAATGATTTAACTTCTCCAAAACGTGCTTTGAAGACTGAAGCAAATGAATTTACTTCTTGAAGCCATTAACTCATCTCTGAAACTATTTCTGGTGATGACTTTAATCCATACCCACATTTGTGCGTGAGTCATACTACACTGTACTGTTCAATGCAGTCTATTCTGAGAAGTATTCATGGTCAAATAATTTTGAGTAACATACATTAAGCAATTTCACTATTTGTCAAATTTCAGCTTTCCATAATCTCCTAACAGCATACTAAAATTAATAGATGCTTTTTACTAATTTCAAATATACTGTCAGGAAGAAAAATCCAGGCGTTTAAGAGATTAGCTGACAGGCAGATAGATGCCAAGAATTAGTTGCACAATTTAAAGAGTTACGATCAGGATAATGGTGAGTATTAGAAACAGACAGTTTGAAAGTTTATACCAAAGGTATTACTGATTTATATACCCCTCTGCTCTTACTTCAAGCAGTTTTAAGTAAGCAGTAAGATTTCTGGAAAATTAGAACTCTGCCTTCCCTAGATGATACACTTAGAATGCCTATTTATGAGTCTAAATGCATGATGCGGTTGAGAGTCTCCTGAACTAACAGGAGAGAAAACCTATCGAATCCATGCTGGACTGGACTAGACCATTCTATCCCAGACCTAACTGATGGTTTCAATATCAAAGTTCTCCCACAAGTTAGCACATAACAAACTCTAGACACTTACTTTCAGGCTGTGACTACACTTTTAATAACGTGACTTCTGTGGGACTTAATCATTTCAGAAACATAGTTTATTTTTAGTAAATATAATAGTCCCCCACATGGGAAGCTACAACCATGCCAAAAATTTCTATGAGGAGATAAAGCCCTATTTATAGACCTATCAGTTGCTCCTTGCTTAGGTGGTAACATAGTTTCCACTTTAATCCCGACATGACCTCCCTGACTTCTCAGGTCTCTAATGTTCTTTTCACCCTGAAGTTGCTCACATTTATCTTTATCTCCACAGGGCACTTAAGTTAAGCTACTAGGGAGTGGGGTGGGGGGAGTGAGGGAGGACAGAATGGAAGCTTTCTCCTTTTCTGGAGACTTTTAGGTAAGTTTCAGAAAAAAAAGGAGAAGAGAGTTGTTCTTCATTTGGTGAGTTTGAGGGGAAGAAACATTCAGCAATCATCAAGATTACTGCTACTCAGGTGAGCAATGTATGTGGCAAATGGGGCTACTGATGTCTTTAACTGTGTGTGGTTTAGCTTCAAGTCTTCCATCTTGTTAAAAAAAAAAACACAACGGTTTCTAATGTACAGAATACTGTACTCAAAGCTAACCAGGAAACCAGAAGATAAATACCCCGTTTCCCCGAAAATAAGACAGTGTTTTATATTAATTTTTGCTCCCAAAGATGTGCTAGGTCTTATTTTCAGGGGATGTCTTATTTTTCCATGAAGAAGAAGACGGTACACATTTATTGTTGAACAAAAAGAAAAAGGAACTTTATTACCTGTCTACGGTACGGTAGTCGTTGCCATCACAAACCAGCTCACTGATGGGCCGCAGCACAGCCGGAGCTGTTCAGGCACCGTGAGGTCTCTTTATATCAGGAGTCAGACACCTTATGGTGGCTTCGGGGGCCTTATATTCTGGGGAGGCCTTATGTTCAGGGAGGCCTTATTATCCGGGAGGTCTTATTTTCAGGGGAATGCCTTATATTACAGCAAGAGGCAAACTGGAAATAGGTCTTATTTTCGGGGATGTCTTATTTTCGGGGAAACAGGGTACTGAGATTAAATTTTTCTTAAAAACTGTGATCTCCTCAGAAATTGGGCTGTTGTTTTACATTAGCTGCTGGCATCTTTACATGTTCCACTTAAAATGCTATGGAAATTATCACCCCCATTCCACCCGGTTTCTGGATGTGACTCCATCCACAATGCTATAAGGGCATCTTATCTAACTTGGTGAACCATTTTCATTGTTTCCTTTCACTCACAGTGGCACGACCCAGCCCCATCTCACCCCAGCCCTGCCCCACGCCTACTCCCGATGCAACTGTAAATAAACCCTAACCCCCTTCATCTCTGAACACCAGTAATTTACTGTCCCTGGTTCACTTCTTTTTTCTCCTTTACAATCTTAAGCACATGCTGCCTTTTGTTATTAACTGCATGCTTGCAGGTCTTATATCCTGAATGAAACTGCAAACTCCATTCAGTGATGAGCTCCTCAATGGCAATGACCATGTCTTATGTGTCTCAGTATCGTCAGTGTCATGTCAAATGGCTGGCATATAATAGGCACACAGTTGAAATATCTGCACGGCTGATCCGGATGGTGAAACCAGTGCAGTGATTACATTTCACTTAGTGAATCTCACATTGCACACAACCGGAAGCCCAATAGAACTGCAGCAGAACTGAGTCACAAGCACTTCCTGAAAGGAAGGAGCACAGGGCCATTAAGTAACACCAGCACACCTTCCATTGGATTCTCCCATCTTTCTCAGGTGATTTCAGAGATCATGAACACAGAATGTACCAAATGAGGGGCCAAGGGTAACATTTCCTTACCACAAGAACACTCTAACTCTTTGCTCCCTACATATTACTTACCCTCTAAGGCTGACCTCCTCCTGCCCACCCCAGTCCACAGTAAAACCCCTCACCCTCCAATACCTGATGTAGTTACTTAGCATTTTTACTTGTAACAACAAGGGATGGATGGCTTTAAGTCTCAAGAAAAATAAATCAAATTAAACATGGTAGCAGTCATCTTGACTTGGGTGGTTAACACAAAATACACAGGTGATGTTTTGTAGAATTATATGCCTGAAACCCATATAATTTTATTAACCAATGTCACCCCAATAATTTAAATCAATCAATTGATAGATAAATAATGTTAGCAACCACCAGAAAATACTTCTTTAAAAATATTTTTTAACTGTGAAGTTTATCATATAAAATGGCATTTCCCTTTTTTAAAAAATTCATTTGAGAGAAAGAGAGAGATTTGAGAGAAACATCGATGGGTTGCCTCCTGTACACACCTGGACCAGAGACTGGTCCAAAAATCACACCTGCCACCTTTGAGTGTGTGGGATGATGCGTCCTTTTTAAAAGAAGACATATGGAAGTCCTGAAGAAAGAACTGAGAGTTTGGAAGTGAAACAGAACAGGAATCAAATTGCCAAATCACCATTCCCTAGCTGTGACCTTGAGCAAGTGCTTTAACCTCTCTTAATCTGTTTTCAACTAAATCTGTTCTTCATCTATAAATGCAGGGTTATTAGGAAAATTAGAAATAATGAATTAAAACACCTAGATTCGTGCCCAGCTTAATAAATTATAATTGTTCGTAGCTGTGCTTATTGTCACTTTCCTTAGCTCACAATAAACAGCAGAAAATGACTCCTTGGAAAATAGGACATCTGAAGGCTATCAATATCATTTATTTTCAACAGATAACAAGAGAATATCAGTAAGATCCACCTAAAGAGAGCTAATTTCTCCGAATTTAAAAGTAAAATCTGCAGGCCCTGGCGTCGTCCTTTGCACAAAAAGGTTGTTGGTTAGATCCCCGGTCATGGGTTGTGGGCTAAGGGGGGCGAGTTGGCATGCAGGAGGAAGCCAATAGAGGTTGCACCCTCATATCGGTGTTTCTCCCCTTCTCTCTAAAAATCAACAAATATATATATATATATATAAATTAAAAACTGCAGGAAGAGAAACACAAAGTGTTCCACTGGGCAAGATGTCCCTATTAAGCCAGATGGTAGGCTAATTTTTAAAGACGGTAATGACAACAAAGCTCTTAGCGGGGAGGGGGGCCATCTAATGGGAGATAGCTACCGTAGAGACTCCGGGTGGGGGAAATCCAATATTGCAGTAGCTGTGTCACTGCAAGCTTTGAGTAAAGGAGATGTTTTTTAATCCCCTCAAAATTCTCCCTTAAACCAGGGATACTTACCTGATCACTGTAAACACAAGGCAAAGAGAGAAGGAAGTCCCTGGGCTGTGTGAGAAAGGGGGTGCTGAGGAAGGGGGAGATGCTGGTGACCGGGATGAGAACCGTGTTATGGAGGAAAGAACACTGGCCACACCGTTTTCTGCTCTGCTTTCAGGAGGTGGCCGGGATGTGTATGTCACTCACCTGCTCTAGGGAAAGGGGAGACGGTAGAGTGTGGTCTTCCTACAGGGCAGGATGGAAAACGACGAAGGAGTTAAAGCTTTCCTGTTAGAGTGAAATGCTGGAAGGACTTCAGGGATTTTCTCGCCAGCCCAGCGAAATGGAAGAAAGTGTGAGCATTAGAGCCAGATGGGCCTTCCTAGGTATTTGACCTTGGGCGAGTTGGACGGCCTCTGCAGCCTTCCCTCTTCTCATCTACAAAATCGGCTGGGCAGCTTTTGCCCTGCAGAGGACACACTGTGAAAAGCAAACTGTCTCAGAATTGGCACTCCATGCGGGTTAAATGGGGCTCTTGCCCCAACCTCGGGCCAGCCGTACATAAAATCCGCTGATGGCTGGCATATAGAGCGATATCATAAATATTTGTTCCCTCCCTTTCCTTTTCTGCTCACTTAGCAGAAAGGGGATCAAAGCCAGTCCAAGGAGGGAAAGTGACTTTCCCAAGGTTACGCTGGCAGAATGAGGGCTTCCCATCAGTTTCTTCAAGCTCAATGCCCCGCGCCTGTGCCCCATCGGTGACATTCCTTTGGGGACACGGCCAGCTTAGCTTAGTATTTATTGGATGGGTGCAGAGAGTCTATTTGAACGAGAGAACAAACTAACTGCCATGCCAGCTGCTCCCTGTGACTCAGACACCCAAGAGTTAAAGGCTCAGCCTGAGCCAAAGCCCCAGAGAGCTGCGGTTGGGCAGGCTTCTTATGGGAGGAGGCCAGGGAGGCACTGAGATCCATTCCTCGGCTCGATTGGTCGGTCCTCAGAGGAGGGTGGCTGGGGGAGACAGGAAAAGGGAGAAGAATGTCACCCGATCCCCACGGTAAACAACAGCAGGAGCATCTGCTCGGGTTTTCACCTAACTCCGTAAAATATTTCTGAACACTTGACCACCACACTCACCATACCGCC
Organism: Lasiurus cinereus; assembly: GCA_011751065.1. Taxonomy (NCBI): domain Eukaryota; kingdom Metazoa; phylum Chordata; class Mammalia; order Chiroptera; family Vespertilionidae; genus Lasiurus; species Lasiurus cinereus. The sequence goes on from JAAGEH010000109.1 coordinate 4,357,188, forward strand.
ACCTCTGACCTTCACACACAACAGAGCCCTTGTTCCGTGGTGACCAGGTTCTCAGTAATACAATCTGGACGAACAAATGCAGAAGGACAGTGTAATATTTCTCCAGCACAAAATCAGTAGCCGACGCTTGTGCCCCGGGTGCTTGAAATCAACGCAGCCATCATATTCCGCCTCACCCCCTTGCTGCTCCACAAAGGGACCAGCCTGCTCCCCTCCTGCCCTGCCACGTTGCTCCAGCCCTGCCGTTCAAATACGGGGTGCGACGGCACAATCACGCCCCCTCCTCTGAGTCTCTCTCCAGCCTCTTTAAGAGGAGTCCCCTCCTTTTTAAAAAGGGTATCTTATTGCAAGATGCAACCTCTCTGTAATTATGTTAGCACACATGTGCAAAGCGGAGAGGGGGGCGGGATGGGCAGAGAGAAACCCAATACCTTGCCAAATCCACTGGGAAGTCTGCCCAAGTTATTAATCCAGGCCGGGGCCACTTAGCAGAATTGGTTGAGGCAATGCCCTTCAATCCTGGCTACATTCTTCCCCCCGGGGGGATAGTGCAGGAAGGGCCGTCTCAAAATCTCATTATCCCCAACCACACTCCGTGTCCTCAGAAGTTTCTCGCTCCCACTTCAAAGGTACACACACCACATTTCAGTTCTGAGCAGAGAACGAGAGAGGCAGGCCCTCACCCCCAATGCACTTCTGGGACTCGGCAGACTCGAAAAGTGCATTCTCTTTGTCCTTACATATGAAGACTTACATACATTCTCTTTGTCTTTACATAGGAAGACTTACATGCATTCTCTTTGTCCTTACATAGGAAGACTTACATACAAAAGCCCCAATGACTGAACCCCAGGGTCGATAGCACTAAAGACAGACTAAAGAGAACACCTCCTCCTGAATGACTAAACCGGAAGGACCTTTAAGAAACCAAGTCAGTCCAGGGACCACCTTGAGTCCGCCTTAGTGTGGCTCCAGGGACCAGACAGCCCGAAAGACCCATCTCTCCGGACGGTCTGGACCAGGGGTGACCTGAAACAATGGCGGACTCAAAGAGCAAAGGCGCCCCATCAGTGGGCCACACGAAGCAAACCGGTTTCAGGAAGTGGCAACGCTCCTTCCGTCTCCTCTTTGTTTCTGCTCGGTAATACTAACGCCAGATTTAATCTACACTATGCTGCTAATGCCCTGGGCTGACACATGTCTCATTTATAAATCTCAGGGACCGTAAGTGACTCAGCTCTCTTTTGCAGGAATGTTCAGGAAATTAATTATTCAAGGGGATTCCACGTGGCCACTGAACACACAGGCTTCAGTGTCAGATCAGGCCTACGTTTAAATACCTGCTCCACCTCTCCCTAGCTCCCGCCTAAACCTCTCCAAATCACAGTTCTTTCTTCTGTCAAATACCTCTCCAAGTCACAGTTCCTTCTTCTGTCAAATACGGCTTCTACTGTCTGCCTCATACAGAGCTGTGAAGAATAATGAGGCACAGAGGGGGTGTGTGTACTTAACACAGTACTGGATGCATTACGAAGCATCCGATAAATAGGAGCTGTCACTATACATTGTTACGGAGGATTATGAAACAATTCCTATAAAGAAACAATATTGCCAGCTGACAACGGTTTTATCAGCCTGCCCCTTAGCCATCCCATCAGAGTGGTAAACAGCAGGAAAACGCCAAAGATGACTTAGCGACTCTCTCTGGACCAGAGGGAAGAACACAACCTCTGCGTGTAGAGCATCTCACGCCGAGGATCGACACAACAGAAAGGACGTCAGAGGAGGATGTCAGGTACCAAGGGGTGGGGGGCTCAGTAGGGACGAGTACTCAGTGTTGTGTCCCACTGCGGAAGGGTTCTGTGGAATTCTAGTCGCCGCAGACTGGGTCGTGTTGAACAGATCTACGAAGGTCAAGGGGCGGGGGGGGGGGCAGGAAAGGAAAGCAAAGTCCATTCTGGAACTCTGCACACTCAGTGTGAGAGGAGGGAGAGTGGGCCTATGTTCAGGGGGAGAATGTTGGTATTTTCTCTTCACATTCTACCAAGCAAGAGTAATGCCAAGCCTGGAGTTGGCAACCATGACCAAGCGTTTTCAGGAGGCACTACACCATCACTGCTTACTGGCTTAGCGCAGCAGTACGTACGTTTTTTAGCAAACAGACATGGAGCTCTCAAAGAATTACACTCGTGTATTAAGAAATATACATACTCACTGGGAACCATGTCCTGGGGAAGACCAGAAGGGCTGGATGCTACCAGTCAGTGGCAGCCAAACTCACATTAGTGCTCTTTCTCTCTTACAAATTCTCATCGTCACAATCCCAACCTGGTACTCTCTCAACACACCTTAAGGTGGGCACTGCTGATAGAGTAGAGAAGGGCTAGGCCACTCCTTGGTCCTGACAGCATCCATCCATCAGGTGACAAACAACATTGGGGGAAAGCACCGAGCTAAGAATGAACGCCCGATGTCACAGACCCAGCCCTGCCACTACCAGGAGCTCTAAGAATATAGTACGATGATGGCCTTGGGAAAGTCGCCTGATCTCGCTGCGACTCAGTTCCCCCCATGCAAAACAAGGGCGATGTGATGAAATCCAGCGCTGACATTCAATAATTTAGGACCTGAGGGCCAAGTGGATGTCCCCTACCCTGTTCTTGTTTCAATGTTAGGGCAGACATGCCACAGAGAAGCCAGGGTATTATAACTCTCTCCAAACTAGATGAAAGTTCAGGCCCAGGAGGGAGCCAGCACACATTTCTGAAATATAAACTAAAAGGTTTGGGGACTTACAGTCCTGGCCTAGACCTGTGGTCGGCAAACTGCGGCTCGCGAGCCACATGCGGCTCTTTGGCCCCTTGAGTGTGGCTCTTCTACAAAATACCACGGCCTGGGCGAGTCTATTTTGAAGAAGTGGCGTTAAAAGAAGTTTAAGTTTAAAAAAATTGGGCTCTCAAAAGAAATTTTGATTGTTATCCTACTGGTATTTGGCTCTGTTGACTCATGAGTTTGCCGACCACTGGCCTAGACCATTCATTTTATGAAGGTCAGGACTTTTCCTTCTTGGATGTTAAACCAGGCAAGACAGCACCAGAAAGCAATGCGACAACAGTAAAGGACCTGGCAACTGGAAGGCCACGTCATTTGCCTGCTAAAGGAGCCTTCCCCACACCACACTGAGAAGGACATGCTGGAGCCTTAGAGAATGCATCCATTCCAAAAATACAGGAACGACGGCTGCTATTTCTGGCCAATGGGTCAGGACCTGAAAGGTGGGTGTAATCTTCCCTGCGCAAATCCTCCAGTCAGAAATAATCTGCAACTGGCAGCACTCAACCAACTGGCAGCTCTTTAGAGAGAACTCTCGAGGGACCCCGCGCTGCAGTAACCAAGGGAAATGTGTCCAGATTAGATCAGCCCGGGCTTCTCTGGTTCCACATGAAGTATTGTAGGGGGCAAAGGCACTGGCCAACACACAAGACTTACACAATGAGCTCCCTGCGGGCTGCACGTGTGCAGGTCAGCAGAGCTGCCACTTTGCTACAAATGCCTCAGGGGCAGCAGATGCCAAGGATCCTGTTTACCTATTGATACCTTCAGCTACAATTCCTCGGGAGAGTCTGATAGGTTTGTTTTTCGGCACAGTTGCTCATCCTGAGCATTTTAAGTTAGGAAGAAGAATTCTTACTTACTGTCCCATTCATCCCCTTTACCTTTGTCTAACTAAAATCAAATCCTAAATAAGATGTGGCGGTCTGTGAGGTCCGAAAGGTTGGTGACAGCGGCAATGGAGTATTATCTTATATAATAAAGAGGTAATATGCAAAGTGACCATCACGCCAACACACAAGATGGCCATCCCCATGTGGACATAAGATGGCCACCACAAGATGGCCAGCAGGGGAGGGCAGTTGGGGGTGATTAGGCCTGCAGGGGAGAGCAGTTGTGAGGGACAACACCTGCAGGGGAGGGCAGTTGGCGGGGACCAGGCCTGCAGGGGAGGGCAGTTGGGAACAACCAGGCCTGCAGGGGAGGACAGTTGGGAGGGGGACCAGACTTGCAGGGGAGGGCAGTTAGGAGTGACAGGGCAGTTAGGGGTGACCAGGCCAGCAAGGGAGGGCAGTTAGGGCCGACCAGGCTGGCAAGGGAGAGCAGTTGGGGGGAACCAGGCCTGCAGGGGAGGGCAGTTGGGAGCCACCAGGTCTGCAGGGGAGGGCAGTTGGGGGGACCAGGCCTTCAGAAGAGGGCTGTTAGGAGTGATAGGGCAGTTAGGAGTGACCGGGCCAGCAGGCAAGGGCAGTTGGGGGTGACCAGGCCTGCAGGGGAGAACAGTTAGGGGTGACCAGGCCTGCAGGGGAAGGAAGTTGGGGGTGACTAGGCCACAGGGTTGGGCAGTTAGGGGCAACAAGGCAATTGGGCTGGCAGGAGAGCAGTTAGGTATCAATTAGGCTGGAAGGGGAGTGGTTACTTATCAGGTTGGCAGGCAGAAGCAGTTAGGGGCAATCAGGCAGGCAAACGGTTGGGAGCCAGCAGTCCTGGATTATGAGAGGGATGTCTGACTGCCCGTTTAGGCCCAATCCCACCACCGGGATTGGGCCAAAACAGGCAGTCGGACATCCCTTGAGGGGTCCCAGATTGGAAAGGGTGCAGGCTGGGCTGAAGGACACACACACACACACACACACACACACTCTCTCTCTCTCTCCCTCTCTCTCTCTCTTGCATGAATTTCGTGCACCAGGCCTCTAATTTGGCTATAAAAAAGAATGGAGTACTGACGCATGCTACAACATCAAGGAACCTTGAGAACATTACACTCAATGAAAGAAGCCAGACCATCTATCTATATAAAAGGCTAAGCAACAATCGCATCCGAAACAATGGAACGGACAACCAAACAAGCTCTGTAGGGTGACCAGGCTGGCAGGGGGGTTAGTGAGGGACAACCAAACAACTGAACAGCAGGCTGTGTAGGGCAACCAGGGCTGTGGGGGGGCGGGGGGGAACAGTTGGGGGTGACCATGTTGGCAGGGGTGTCAGTAAGGGGTGACCAGGCTGAGGTGGGGGGGAAGTTGGGGAAGACCAGGCCAGCGAGGGGTGGGGCAGTTGGGGACTATGAGGCTGACAGAGGGGGGGCACTAACAAGCAACCAGGCTGGTGGGAGATGGAGTGGGGGGCAGTTAGGGCAACCAGGCTGGCAGGCAGGCAGGTGAGCAGTTAGGAGCCAGTGGTCTTGGATTGTGAGAGGAATGTCTGAAGGGTCCCGGATTGGAAAGGGTGCAGACTTGGCGGAAGGGAACCGCCCCACTGTGCACAAATTTCATGCACAAAGCAGGGAGGTGTCCCTTAGCCCGGCCTGCACCCTCTCCAATCTGGAATCCCTCAGGGGATGTACACGGCTGGTTTAGGCCTGATCTCTGTGGTTTGAACTGGCAGTTGGACATCCCTCTTGCAATCCAGGATTGCTGGCTCCTAACCACTCATCTGCCTGCTGTCTGATCACCCCTAACCACTCTGTCTGCTGATGTGATCACCCCAACTGCCCCCCCTGCTGGCCTGCTCACCCCCAACTGCCCTCCTTTCCTGGCCTGATCTCCCCTAACCACCTCTGCCTCGGCCCCCCACCATGGCTTTGTCCGGAAGGTCTCTGGTCTAATTAGCTTATTAGCCTTTTATTAGTATAGATTGAGTGCATTTATATGAAATATTCAGAAAAGGCAAATCTATAGGGACAAAACGTAGACTAGTGGTTTCTTAGGACTTGGAGGGGTACGGAGGATAGAGGAACTAGAAAATGATGACTAAGGGGTACGTGGCTTTTTTTTGGAGTGATCAAATGTTCTAAAATTGGTTGTGGTGACAGCTGAACAACTGTGAATGTAAAAGCTGTGAATATACTAAAAGCCAATGAACTGTCTACTTTAAATGAGTGAACTGTACACTTTAAATGGGTAAATTGTATAATATCAACTTATATCTCAATAATGGTGTTAAAAATGCCTCAAAGAAATGCAACTCCCACTAGCAAGGGAAATTTAATGAGAGAGATTAAAAGTTAAATATACTTAATTTTTTATTTTATTTTATTTTATTCCGGCCATAATTTGTTTCTAGAGGCTCCTCACACCTTCTTAGCAACTGCTCATTTTGCTGTTTCCATCCCTTGCTCTACTGCAATCTCCAGCTCAGGCTTACGCTCTTCCCAAGATAACTAGCTGGAGGTAGCACTGCTTGGGTCTTAAAGTCTACCCCAGCTCTATCTTCACTTTAGTGCCCTTCCTTTTACATATAGTTTCCCTCTGTCCCTGAAGAGATAGTAAAATCACCCCCGGCCCGCCCTCCCCATCGGAAGCTAATGACCTGCTGCATGATGAAAAAAGAATGAACATAAATGACACTATAAAAGCACAAGTTTGGGAATTTCAACAAATCTGGATTCCAATCAAGGCATCTCAACAAGTTACTCTAAGTCTCACTCGCAGTTTCCACTTCTGTAAGATTGGGGGAGGGGCGCACGACCTTGTTTTGTCCTAATGCATCTAATGCATGGGGTCAGAATAAAAATTAAATGGGAAAATCCATGTAAATGATTACTATGATGCCTGGCACACAGAAGGTATTTAATAATTAATAACCATTATTTATAGAAGCCTTCAGCCCAGTCTTTGCAGAATGTCATCCAGCACATCAGCCTGTGTGTTAAAAAGGAGGAACAAAGCAGGCCATTCGTACATCACCTTGTTTATAAGCATTCTTCTGTTTATAAACTATTTATTTTGACCCCTCTCACTCACTCATCACTAATCCAGTCTTAATACTTTTGGAGTTTTTACTTCAATTATTTTTTTCTAGACTCACTTTGACCTCAAATGTCAGACTCAGTATTGTCTCTCCAGCTCCGTGTTCCCTCCTCAAACATAATCTGTATGTATCACCTTAATTATAACACTTAAAGCTACTGTGGGTGAATTGTTTACCCAGAGTAGCCAAGCACTCAGTATCCTGTTCCTCATAAAAGCTTATCATCGAATCAAAACAACTTCAGATGGAGTTTAGAAGAAATTATGACAGAATCTTATAATAGAATACAAGGCAGCCATGAAAATGGTGCTATAGAAATAGTTAATGGCATGAGAAGATATTTAAAATGGAATAGGGAAGAGCTGGAAGCACATTACAAAATTTTGTACAATGTGATGACGTTTTAAAATGTGTACATATGCCAATACAGCTGTACAGAAATAAGATTAGACCAACAAACAATAAAAATATCAAGTTGAATATATCAAATAAATTCTTTGGTCTGCTATATTTTATAAATTGTCTTTTATGAATGTATATTGAATTAAGAAAAAGAATTTAAAACAGAAATTTAAATACTACAATGTTTCTTATCATTTTCTGAGCAGACAGGATAGCATGGCTCTGGAGTCAAAAAGACCAGGGTTCAAGTCTCTACTCTACCACTCATTGTATGTACACCGTCAGCGGTCACTGGGACCTTTTAGCCTTGGCGTTCTCATCTGGAAAAAGCAGATGAAGATGAACATCCCAGTGGAATGCTCAGCACATGGTCTTCAGTAAGTCTCAGTGTCCAGTTTCTGGCAGCGGTTCTCTAAGGGATCAGAGTCACCTGGAGAGCCTCTGAGCCGGAGAGCTGGTCCCATCCCCAGTGTTTCTGACCCAATAGGTGAGGGAGGAGGAGATCATGAATTTGCATAAGTTTCAAGGTGATACTGATGCTTCTGGTCCGCAAACCATATTTTGAGGATCACTGCTCTGTGTAATAAGTCTCCTTAGAATATGCTACGCAGATATTAATTACGTACTCTTTCAGAGTAATACTATTTCAGAAATATTTGCTCAGTGGATACTGAATTAAATTAGAGCCTAATTCTGCTCATTCACTTAAAATCTCAGACTTGACAAGATGGGATAATTCAACTCCAAGACATTGAGGGAATTGGTTTTCCACTTACATTGGAAGCAAATAATTACAAGGATTGAATTTAGCATATCCGACTTCAGCATGGGACAAAATGTCTGAGAGTGTGGACACGGATACAACAAAATTCAAGAGACAGACACGGTGACTGCACCGTGGGGAGGGGGGGGGAGTGTCAGAGCACTTGCTTTGCTCCAGGCGCCCTCTGTTGACGGAAACAGGCATAGCCACTTGCTCCCCGCTCCCTCCCCTTTCTCCTCCCCTCCCAGGAGAGCCGAGTCCTCGGAGTGTGACTCAGACGTGAGGAAAGGTTTGCAGTGATGACATTTTCCTGAGCCCACACAGTCAGGATAGACCTTTCTTCTGCCAGTTCCCCAGCCCCCTTTTCTCTGTACCCGCGGCTTATCGCCCCAACAGTTTCACTCGGCAGGACGGCGGCGCAAGAAGTGACCAGCGGTTATCAGAAAGGGGCTGGAGGTGGCATTTGCATCGCAACTGCATTTCACTTCAAAAAAGGCCAGCCTTTAGCACAGCGGAAAGAATTCCTTTTGTAAACCATCTCCGATGCGATGCGAAACCCTGTTGGCATTAAAAAATACGAACCGATGAAGTATTTGGTTTCTTTCAATGAAAACTGTCTGATAGCACCATTCCAGGCAACTACCAGTAGTTTGAGAAAATTTTAGAGATCTCTAACATTATCATCTCCAACTTCCTCGTGGATATGAGGGAACTGAAGGACTGAAGAGGTAGAGTGACATATACAAAGTCACAGACTCGGGGACCAAGCCCAGTTCCGACTCCTGCATGACTCATGCTCTTTCCACTATATTATAGTCCTTATTTAGAAAACGCTTCCATTTAGTCATTTACCAAGACAACGATAACGGAACGGTAACCACTACATAAAGTGTAAGAAACTAATGAAAACGTGTAACTATTCCTGAAAGGAGAGGGAGAAAAAAAAATCTACCTTTTTCTTCTGTAAAAATTAAGTCTTTGCTACTATCGATGCTTTCTTAACAGCAATCATTTTTAAATTAAGTTCATCTTCACAGGGTCAGAAACTGCACTGATCATCAGCAGTTTAGATGTCTAAATCAGGAGTAGGCAAACTATGGTCCATGGGCCAAAGCTAGCCTGTGGCTTCTTTTCATAATACCCATAAACTAAGACGGATTTTACATTTTTTAATGGGGTGTGGGTATCAAAAGAAGCATAATCATGTGACAGTTTTATGAAATTCTAATTGCAGTGCCCAAAAATAAAATTTGTGAGAACACAAAGCCGTCCTCATTCCTTTTTACTAGTACATGAACTATGGCTGCTTGCTTACTACAGCAGCAGAGCGGAATAGCTGTACCAGAGACCGGATGGCCCCAAAAACCTAAAATATCTCTCTGATCCTTCACATGAAAGGTCTGCCCATCCCTGTGCTAAACTGTTGATAAATGTGATATGTGAACCTTTGTTCAAGTCCAAGTATTGGGTCATTCGTTCAATGGAGATCCGGTCTCAGTCGTGAGCTCCCCACAAATTTAGCAGGAGGCCTGCTCAGGGTGGATGGCCTGGATGGCCTGGCAACCTGACCCCTCCTCCAGACAAGCAGAGTGCTCTGTGCGAGGCGTTGGCATGGTTTTTAATTGCTATTCGCCAGCAATGCTATAAAAGTGTTCCCGCTTTATGAAAGAGGAACCAAGCACAAGAGGTAAGACAGGTTAAAGATCAGGCCTAAACTAGAATTTGCATCCGGACCAGTCTGACACCACAGTTCTCTGGTCACTCCGCAGTGTTTTTTAAACTGTGTCCCAGTCAACTGAGAGGCTCACGGGCAAAAGGAAGTCCAGTGGGCGCGGCTCCACTTACATTTTTTTTTTATATATTGTGTCCATATAATTTGTTTGAAAGGGAATTCGCTGTTAGAAAATAAAGTGAGATGGTGAACGTACCTCTTCAAAAGCTAAACTCTATGCCGCTTATTATCACCTTTGACAAATCTCTCACAAACCTGGAAAGCTTGATGTCCTCATCTACCAATGGAGATGAAAACTCTGAGCCCCTACACACTGACCACACTGGGGTCTCACCAAGAACAAATGGGAGTGAACGTGAAGCCGTTACACGAGATTACAGAAATAGAGAATTATCATCTCAGAAAAGTGCTGGAGAGGGGAGCAAAGAGGGAAATAATACTTGTTGCCAACTGAAGAAAAATCAAACAGGTAAGTAAAATGTAAAGTAAAAAAAAAAAAAACCTACTCAAGTAAAAGTAAGTAAAAGAAATATACACAGTAGAAATATCATAAACTCTGAAATCTTGATGGTTGCCAGATTGGAGTGAGGGGAAAGATTTGGGGGAATGGGAAAAAAATGGGACGAGATTAAGCTGTTAATCTTATAACAAACTGCCAGTTATAAAAACAGTCACAAGTATAGGAATTATAGTGAATAATATTATTATAACTATGTGTGGTGTCAGATGGTTATTGCACTTATTGGGGTGATGACTTCATAAAGTATATAAATGCCTAATTACTACCTTGTACACCTGAAACTAATATAACATCATATGTCAACGGTAATTAAAAATCTTAACAATTATTTTAAAAATAATAAACTTTGAAATCCAGCACATTTAAAATTCAAACCCAGCTTCCCAATTAATAGCTACATAGCTTTGGGCAATGACTTAAATTTCCTTGAGCTTGGTTTCCTCACCTGCAAACGGGATGAAGTAAAATAATACTCACTAAATGCTTTATGCAAGGTAAGTGCACAATCAGTGTTCAATTCGTGTTAGCTCTCTTTTCATTGGGATCTTCCACCACTTGTTACTCTGAAAGTAACCCATACCTGCTAGAAGTAATGTATGAGTTCCCTGTACCAATAACGAAATAATGGCATTAAGAAGCTAGAAACATCTTCAGCAGAGATGATTCTGTGATCCACATGCCACCCCAAAGCTTGTTAGTATAGGCTAGTGGTCGGTGAACTGCGGCTCGCGAGCCGTGGTTTGCCCCTCTATTGACTAATGAGTTTGCTGACCACTGGCATAGGCTAACAGAGCTAAAGGAACAATGAAAGATCCTAACAGTGGGAGGTACACAGTCCCCGATGAAAAATTCTACTGCTCCAATGAGGATATTTACTGAGTGTTGTAAGAGCCTTCTATGGGCTCCATAAAACGACAGATTTACATTTAATATCCACTTGACCAAACCCATTAAACTTGTAAGAGATCCTCTCTTGCTGAAGATCAGATACCTAGCTTCTTACGTATTCACTTTTCATATCACTCTGGAAAAGCAAAGGCAATAAAAACCTAGCAAAAGTCTAAACAAAGTTTTTTTCTTTGTCCACAGGAAAAAAATCCCAATAGAATAAGCTATTTCAAGAAGGCTGAAGATAAGCTTACTTTTTAATTTGTCCCTTTACCAAATTCTTACTGAGCACTTACTTTGTGCAAAGTATCTATATATATAAAAGGCTAAGTGACCATCGCATCCAAAACAACCAAATGGGGCAACCAGGCTGGCAGGGGGGTTAGTGAGGGGCGAGCAAATGACTGAGCAGCAGGTTGCATGGGGAGACCAGGCCAGTGAGGGGAAGGGGGGGAGTATGACCACACTGGCTGGGGGGGGCACTAAGGGGCAACCAGACCAGTGGGGTGGGGGTGCTGATAGGGGCGATCAGGCTGGTGGGGTGGGGTATAGTTGGGGGCAACTATGCCGGCAGAGAGGGCAGTTGGAGGTGACCAAGCCAGCAAGGGGGGCAGTTAGGGGCAATCAGGTGGACAGGTTAGCAGTTAGGAGCCAGTGGTCCTGGATTATGAAAGGGATGTCCAAATATCAGTTTAGGCCTAAACTGGCAGTTGGACGTCCCCTGAGGGGTCCCGGATTGGAGAGGGTGCAGGCTGGGCTGAGGGGACCCCCACCCCTGCACGAACGTTGTGCCCTGGGCCTCTAGTAAAAGAATAAGAAGAAGCATGACAGGGTCCTTGTTCTCAGAGAACTGTACAGGTCATCCAACCTGTTCTCCATAAGCTAGCAGGCAGTGAGTGATAAAATGTCATTACAGAGAAGAATGTGCGTGGGAGCTCAGTGGACATTAAGAGTCAATTCCCAAATAAGTGCTTCAGGCAAGGCTTCATGGAGGAAGTGGAATTTACGATGAGATTCAAAGATAGACTGTGTTTAAATGGAAAAAATACCATAACAAATTAGAATTTTAAAAAATTAGAATTAAAATCTATATCCAATTTCAAAGCTATACTGCCCTGTCCCATAGTGTGTCTAAAACATGAAATACCTTCTATGATACAGAAGGAAAACGACTGGGGCCAGCTCATGGGAGGTGAAGAATATCCATCAGACTGAGTTTCCAGCAGACAAAAGCTAAGCAGAGTAATGAAATCCCAGTCAGAGTAGAGCTGTGTCTTTATTTAAATACATAATTACATAGAACTGGCCGAAATTATTTTCTGTTGGCACCACATTTTTTAACAAAGATCTTAAGTCATTTGTTGTATTCCTTTGCCTCTCCAACTCAAACCTAAATCAGCTCAGGATAATGGTATACAGCTAATGCTACTAATTACAATATTTAATTTATAACTGAAACACACACCTATATTGTTTGTCAACTATGAGACCTTTTGCCTTATCTTTTACTTACCTAGTTAGTTTCATTCTAAACCATCTGATGAATGATTTAGATTCATGTTGACTTAGATGGTTGTCTGCTGAAGAACAAAGAATTGAGGAGACATAGGAAGCTTCTAAAAAGTAGCTCACATAATGGTGGTCAGGGCTGGTTGTGAGAAGACCATCTGCTGTTTGCTGGTACTAACCACTACAGCAAGAATACAGCCCACTAACTAGTTGGCTACCCTAAGCAACTGAAGACAGAGTTCCTAATTTTGAAAATTGCTAATAAAAGAAATTCTATAATTTTCCTTTTTAAATAGTCCCAGTGATTAACAAAATTGAGACAGATAATTCGGATGGCCACAGTAAAACCTCTCATTCTAATATAAATCAATTGCCTGGATACAAAGTATCAGGTCAATCTACTAGAAAGCCAAGCAGTGAAGCTATGATCCATCCAATAAATGCTTAAGCAATTGGATCAAGAATCAAATACAGACTGTCCTGACAGCCTAAAATCACAGCAACCCGACATGGAGCAAAACCGGGCAAAGCTGGGGGTAGAAGTCAAACTGTGGCATAAGACACGAGGTGTGACCAAGAAACCAGATACAAAAGAGACGAGATGAAAAGCCAGATATGCTTCTGCGCTTCTGGCTCAAGTCACTCTAGCCACAGGCCCATGGCGGTCCTGCTGGATTCAGAGGCAAGAGGGTCAGTGATAAAAGCTCCTTCCCTTCCCACAGCGGAAGTGTGACACGCCCAGGATGCATGAAATCACACCCAGGAGAGCCAGAGAGCTCTCCAAGGAAAAATAAGAAACGTGGGCCCAGAGATGAGAAAGACTCTGTAGATTACATGCAAAGCTACAGGCAGGTCAGCGCAACATCACAGCATCCGCCAATAAGCCACTCTTGACCCAGAACGTTTTTTAAAATGTAATCCTTACAACCACCTTACAAAAGTACTATTATCCTCTCTTTCACAGATGAGAAAACTGTGAAACAGTGTCATGTTACAAACACGGTAAATGAGTTCCAATAATTAGAGGCAATTAGGAAACATTTCCTAAAGGAAGTTAAGGTGTAGCCAGGGACGCCTAGAATTCTGCTGGGAAATGGAGAAATATTGCAAACAAAAGGCAACAGGAAGAAATAAATATCCAAGACAGATCTTTGAAGACTGTGAGGAGACACGCAGAGCTGAATAAATATGCGAACAGGTAATAATGAGCCAGGGAAATTTGGAGAGATCTGAATGTCTGGCTCAGTTTGGACCTGATTCTGTTAAAGTCATAGAAAAGCCTCAAAAATTACTCTTATTCTGTTGACACTGCCGAGACCTGTAATAAATTAGGTAAATAAACTGACACATATTTCATTTCCCTCACACACAAATTTTTCTTGACAATATGGCAAAGCTAGAAATTTCAAATCTATAAATATAATTCATTTCCTAAGCTAGAAATTTCAAGTCTATAGACATCATTCATTTCAAATGGTGAATAATAACTAAGAATCAAAAAGAGAATGATGAACAAGACAAAGAGAGACTGTGGGAACCAAGCATTTCCTTATAAAGCTTCCCAGAGGCCTCTTTTCTATAAAATAAATGAGAAAAATGACTATTTGACCCTATTACATGCCTGGAAATGTATATATGTTATCACTAATTCCACATAACCTTTCAGAGTAGATACTCCTCCTATTTTACAGAAGAAGGGACTGAGGCTTGGAGAGGGGAAACTTTGCCCCAAGTCATAGAGCCTGCAATGGCAGAGCTGATATTTAAACCTGAAGGCCAGGGATGGGTGGGGGGATGAGTGGGTGTGTATGGATGTATCTACAGGGAAATTTCCATGAAACAAACTTACATAGAAGATACAGTATCTTTTTTAAAAAAATATATTTTATTGATTTTTTTACAGAGAGGGAGGCAGAGGGATAGAGAGTTAGAAACATGGATCAGCTGCCTCCCACACGCCCCCTACTGGGGATGTGCCCGCAACCAAGATACATGCCCTTGACTGGAATCGAACCTGGGACCTTTCAGTCCGCAGGCCAACGCTCTATCCACTGAGCCAAACCGGTTTCGGCAAAGATACAGTGTCTTAAATGGAAAATATACGCCAATGAACCCGATCCTCTGCCATGCCACATCCCTTAGAACAGCATTGCCAACCGGTGGTCTGTGAGGTCCGAGAGGTTGGTGACCGCTGGTTTAAGGAAACCTTTGGAGCAGCGGGCGCCCATCAGTGGTCCATGAGGTCCGAAAGACTGGCGACTGTTGCCTTAGGACAGTGGTCAGCAAACCGTGGCTCGCAAGCCACGTGTGCTACTCGCGAGTCAATCATGCTTTCTGCATGTCCTCAGCAGTGGTCGGCAAACCGCGGCTCGTGAGCCACAGTTCGCTGACCACTGATTAGGACATGCAGAAAGTAGCATCATTTGTCCTGACTACATGAAGAGCTTTCTTGCCCAAACATGCCTGTTGCTAAGTGTCTGGAGAAGGCTGTGTCAGCCAAAGACAAAGCCACTATAAACCTGCCAATATTCTTGAAGGAATCACTAGGCTTGAACACAGACAGTCAATGCCTCTTTTCATAGTCTCTTTCATATGATAGTTATGTGGAGTTTATCCAATCATAGCAAACAGTTTGTTCTGTCTTATTGGGGCAAGGGGGAAAGATACAGCTTGTGAAATCTGATAACTGAGAAAAAATATTTACAAACTGTAAATCTAACCAAGAACCTGTATTTAGCCTGGCTGGTGTGACTCAGTGGTTGAGCACCCATGAACCAAGAAATCACCAGTTCGATTTCTGGTCAGGGCACAAGCCAGGTTTCAGGCTCGATCTCCAGAAGGGGGTGTGAAGGAGGCAGCTAATTGATGTTTCTTATCTGTGTTTGTATCTTTCTATCCCACTCCCTTCCTCTCTCTCTAAAATCAATAAAAACATATATTTTTTAAAAGAACCTGCATTTTAAAAATTCTTACAACTCATTAAGGAGACAAACCAAATGAAAAGTGGGCAAAGACTTGAACAGATGTCTCAACAAAGACATATAAATAGCTAATAATAAGCACACAAAAAGGTACTCCAAAATGTTAATCATTAGGGAAATGCGAAATTAAAACCACATTGAGCCCTGGCCAGGTGCCTCAGTTGGTTGGAGTGTCATCCTGAACACCAAAAAGTTACAGGTTCAATTCCCAGTTAAGGCATACACCTAGGTTTCGGGTTCAATCCCTGGTTGGGGAGCATATGGGAGGCAACTGATGCATGTTTCTCTCTCCCTTACTCTCTAACATCAATAAAAACATATTCTCAAGTGAAGATTAAAAAGTTTTAAAGCACAATGAGAAATCATTACACACTCACTACAATAAAAAAAAAAGGGGGGGGGTCAATAAAACCAAGCCACTTTGGAAAATAGTTTGACAGATTCTTTAAAAGTTTAACATAAGCTTACCATAAACCCCAACATTTCCACTCCTATAAGTCTACCCAAGAGAAATTAAGACATATGTCCATGCAAGACTGTATGCAAACGTTCATAATAACATTATTCAGAACAGCCAAACTGGAAACAGTCCAAATATCTATCATCTGGTAAGTAATAAAATGTGGTACATCATATAATGGAATACTATTCAACAATAATATAGTGCTACTTAATAAAAGTAATAATATAGTGATACTGCAACACAGACAAACCTCAAAAACCCTATGTTAAATGAAAGAAGTCAAACACAAGACTACATACATAACATATGATTCCATTTAAATGAAATACCCAGAAAAGACAATTTTATGGATCAGAAAGCAGATCAATGGTTGCCTAGGGTTGGAGTGGGAGTGGAGACTGAGTACAAAAGAATTAAAGAGAATTTGGTGGGAGAGGGGATAGTGGAAATGTTCTAAAACTGAACTGTAGTGATGATGGCACAACTCTATAAATTTAATAAAGTCACTGAATAAATACAATGAGTGAACTTTTTGGTATGGAATTCATATAGTGCCATTTTAAAAAGTAATTATTAAATATATATTTACTCCTATATTTTTATGTATATGTTTACTAACTCCAGGGGAAACAAAAAACATATAAAAGAATGTAGACATAATATTTTATGATTCAACTATAAAAATATTCAATCGATAATATAATTATTATGTAATCATAAATCAATAATGAGTCCAAATTTAACCAAAAAATGGCTTTATTTGAAAAGAGAAAGTGTCTGTAAAACTTAATTTCTGGTCTCTAATAATAGGAAATCAAAGGGTAAGGTGATGTCTAAAACTAATAAATCAAGAAATAGCAAAATAAGCATATTATTTAAATACACAGAAGCAAGCAGCAGAAGAAATAAAACGGCCTTTCCCGGGAGGGAAAAGCTTATAAACTATCTGCAGAAGGCAGTCTGAAGCCTGACTCATTACATGGTCTGAGAAAAGTGCCCGGAACACTAGATAGAGTTACCAGCCCTTTGTCCACTAGAGGGTGTAAGGCAACACCACAGAAGGACCTCAACCACCGATGTGAGATACTGGAGAGAAGCAACCTCAAATATAACCTTGCACGAAGACTGAAAGTGGGGTTCTAGGCAACCTACTAGAAAGAAAAGAAAATGATTTCATACTTTTTATAATTGGGAAGCAAAAATTTTAGTTAATAAAATCACTGAATAAATACAATGAATATAGGGGGCCAGTAAGAAAATTATTATACATTATGAGATACAAAAAGAGGTATGAAACATTTTTGCTTCTAAACCAGTCCTTTTAACCTAGGCTCCACTTGGGAGAGGGGGGTGAAAAAGAATTCCTCATTCAACAAATAAGTTCTGGCTGGAATCAATATTTAGCACAGCAAATGATAAATTTATTGCCTAGGCTGCATTTGAGGGAGGGGATCCCTTCTAAAATTCATTCTTCACAGCCACCAGAATGTTGTTTTTATAAAAATGTAAAATAGATCGGGTCACTTCCCTGCTTAAACCTTTTAAAGGCTTAGCATTAAATTGAGGGCAATATTCATTCATTCATTCAACAAGCATTTATTGATCTTCCTACACACTAGGCTCTGCTCTAATCAAAGTCACAGCTTGCACCGAGCTTCTATTTTTTGTGGGAGAGACAGACAATAAAGTACCTGCTCTACACAACCTCAGATAACGATTAGAAATGTGAAGAAGATAACAAACACTGAACTGTCAGTTAGGCGGACGACTTTGGGTTGGTGCAGTCAGAAAAGGCTTTTCTCTGTGACCTGAGGAAGAAGGAGGTAAGGATCTGGGTGAAGATTACTGCAGGTCTGATGGTGGGGGAGACAGGGATTCCACAGGCCTGAAGCTAGGACCAAGTTTGATGAGTTCAAGAAAGAAAAGACTGGACAATGAGGCTGAAGCCAATGATAAGAGCCGTAGGAGTCAGAATTACAGAGAAAGGCAATAGGTTCCCCTAAGGATGCTCAGAGGCTTAATCACAAGGAACAACAGCAGCCTGTAGTTTTTGGAATCGAGAGTCTAGGTCAGTGGTCAGCAAACTCATTAGTCAACAGAGCGGCAAACCGCGGCTTGCGAGCCACATGTGGCTCGAGAACTGCAGTTTGCCGACCACTGTCCTATACCAACCCATATGATGGGATAGTATTCTACCCCCCCTGCCCCCGCAAAAGAAATGAGTACTGACTCATGCTAGTGTATGATGAAACTTGAAAACACTATGCCAAATGAAAGAAGCCGGTCATAAAAGACCAGATATTGTATGATTCTATTTATATGAAATATCCAGAATAGGCAAATCCACAGAGACAGAAGATTAGCAGTTACTTAGGGCTAAGGTGAAGGGATAGGAAATAGGGAAAGGGTATGAGGTTTCTCCAAGGCTACATTTTTAAGGACAACAATTATTAGAGTCTTGTTTGCAAAACAACACATTGCAATTTATTAGTAGGTCCAGGACGGAAATCAATTTTAGTCAATCATTCATTAGTCATATCAACTATTTTTTAATGCAATTAAAATATCACAATGCTTAGAGTTTAGTATTACTTAGTAAGACTAATGCTAAGTTATATTCACACAGATGTGTGCGTGCACAACGGATCACGATATAAAAGGTCTTGCTTACAAGTGGTTGCCGTCTTTTTTTAAATTGGAAAGAAAAAAAAAAAAAAACCTTGCCAAAACCGGTTTGGCTCAGTGGATAGAGCCTTGGTCTGCGGACTGAAAGGTCCCAGCTTCGATTCCAGTCAAGGGCATGTACCTTCGTTTCGGGCACATCCCCAGTAGGGGGCGTGCAAGAGGCAGCTGATTGATGCCTCTCTCTCATCAATGTTTCTAACTCTCTATTCCTCTCCCTTCCTCTCTGTAAAAAAAAATCAATAAAATATATTAAAAAAAACAAAAAAACAAAAAACCTTGAAGATCCTCATTGCATCTTCCATTGTAACTCTCCCCAAGGGAAGAAAAGTAGCCATCATTTCCTTGCCACCAAAACAAATGAGCATGAAATAAAATGCATTTGACATTGTCTACGGCTCATAATCAAAATAACTAAACATCCTTAGAAGTTCGTTTACAAAAAAAATTGGACTAAAATAAAGTCCATTCTGGGAAGAAAGTGGAGAACTGATTATAAAAGGGGAATTAAAAATTCTTAAGAGAAAAATAATTTGGAAAAATGTATCCCGTATCATTTAAAATTTATCCTCTAAATTAAAAGGCTTCCCCGCTGAAATTAAATATCTAAGTGTTTAAGTTGCATCTGACAACTTAAAACACATCTGTTTTTACATCCCCACTTTGTTTCTGTGACTCATCTGAACATGTCCATACTGTGGATTTCAACAGAATTCTAGAAAATTGAAGGGGGAAAACTGACTTGGCATTTTTAAAAAATCAGATCAAAGGCTTGACACCATGCCATTAATTTATTTCTCTATATTTAAAATATAAAAAGATAAAGTGTGGACTATAAGATATTCTAACAAATAAGAAAACTTGACAGAAATAAGTTATTCAAGGGACCTCTAGGTCATATGAAGACTTTTCAGGCTGCCATATTCTCCAAAGATTCCATATTATCTTATCTTGACACACTAGCAAGAGAGCACCTGCAATTCAAAAATAGAACACTGACAGAAGAACACAAAAGAAAAATATAAGAAAGATATAAGACACTGGAGGACCAGTGCGTGGATGCATGGGTCCTTCGGCCTGGCCAGAAGGGATCAGGTCAAAACTGGCTCTCTGACATCCCCAGGGGTCCCAGATTGTGAGAGGGTGGTTCTCAGGTGACACACCCCAGAATAGGACTCCCTCCTCTCTAGTTCTGGGTGCGTCACCTGAGAACCACAGCTACCAAGTCACTGCAGTTCGGCAGCTCCCTCGTTGAGCATCTGCCCATGGTGGTCAGTGCGCGTCATAGCTCCTGGTCGGTCAGTGGGACAGTCACTTAGGCTTTTATATATAGAGATGGAGGCTGAAAATCCAAGGTTCAAGGCCAATTTTTTCACTTACTATCTATGTAACATTGAGAAGTTCACTTGAAAATCTCTGCTTTGGTTTTCTTATCTATAAAATCTGGGTAAAAAAGCCCAATCCACCAGGCAGAGCTATTGTGAAGATCACATTAATTGTAAAGTGCTTTTACAAACATTAGTTTTTATAATTTACTAATATTGCCATTCCCATAGCTAATTTCATACCTGAGCCCAACCAAGAGTCTGTGCAATCACCTCTTCCCTCAAATGTGAATGCCAAAGTTTCATCCCCACAAAGTGTTAGCACTGTGCCCTGACTCTAAATCCTCATTGCTGTACTTGAAAGTTCACTATATCTTATTTATAACAGAGTGACCATACATTCCATTGAGCCAGGATTCCTAGGATTATTTCAACATTAGCATCCCTTTTTACTCTCAAAAGCACCCCAACTTGAATGATAAATTACAAGGTCACCCTCATTGTATCAGACATAAAGCTGTAGCAGCAAGAGGTGGCAAGGGGTTGGCCTTAGGATTCCCATTGTATGTTCCAGGAGCCCCTGACAGCCATCACAAATAAACCATGTTAGCAAAAACAGTAAGCTTGCTCTGCAGAACTAACCCTCATCGGATTGCTACTCCTAAACCTCTCAGATATAAAAACTCTGGAGCTAATGCACACAAATACTCTCTCATTTAAAACATATTACAAACCCCCCAAATATTCCAGCCTTAGTCAACACTTGAGAGCTCACGTAAGCACATGCATAGACACATAAATCCCGAAGAAACAGCCAGTGAGGAATCTAAACCATTACCTTGTACCAACTAAAATCCTGCAGAGCCTTAAATAAAACATTCAGCCTTCGGAGCTGGTTTGCACCTCAGTAAATCCGGAACAATGTTTGTCTCCTCCACTTCCATAAAGAGATCACATTAGCATGCACAGTAAAGTGCTTGGAGTGCTTCCTAAAAGCAATGGACTGAGAACTCATAAAGCTTGTTAATTCATTGGGAAAGAAGACCAAGGTGACCTTGCATGAAAAAGCAAAACCTTTACAAGGTGCTGGGTCGTTCTCCCCCTCCTTTCCTTCACAGGTTTTCATTCAAGTGTGTTGCCAGGGACTTCAAAATAGGATGAAAAGGGTCATTAAAGCAGTGAAATGTTAGTCCACTTCGTGCTAAAGAACTTGGGTGTAATCATCTTTAATCATGGGCCATACACTCTTAGATCTAAGGTTGACCTTCAAAGGGTCTATGAAGCCCCTAAATGGTAATGTTGAGTGAGAGGACACACATGCACATGACTATATTTTTCCCTGTGTCAATCAATAATTCCCCATATAGAGGAAGGGGCAAATAGTAGTTCTTATTCAGCTACTACCTTGCATTGTTACCTTGAATAAATCATTTTAATCTGTGCGCCTCAGTTTCCTTATCTTTCCAAAGGCAATATTTGTTTTTATTCACTTCAAAAGGTGGTTGTGAGGCTGAGATGAGAAAATATTGATGAAAGTGCTCTGCACCAATAAAAAAAAACCTGTAATTGTTATCTCTTTGACAATCACTAGTAGATGATGCTAAAAAGCTTGCCGGGGATGGCTCTATCTACCTAGAAAGGACCAGTAAAAGAATTAAAGAATGCAAATAATGACAACAATTAAAATTCACCTCCCCCGCCCTCCCCAGCTCCTGGATTTGCTGGGCCAAACCACTCGGGGAGATGTAAACATCACAAGTTCAGTGTCTGCCCAGCTCAGGCTGCTCAGTGACCAGTGTTTCACACTGACAAACGCTTCCCAAACCTCCGAGCACAGAGTGAGAGTTCGCAAGGTTAGGCGCATTAATTAGCAGTGCTCATTGGGATTCTATCTTCATCAAATAAAACACGCAGCTAGTCAATATTTGCTTATTCACACTACTCTAAGATCTCGGATTCAAAGGTTTGGCCAGAGAACAAGAAAAAGGCAGGAAAACAAACTGAAATAAACCTGTCACCACCAGAAGGTGCCTCCGATTGAAGGAGTGGCTTTAAACATGGCAAAGGGTTTGCGTAGACCTGTGGTAGAAATAGTGTAAGCAATGAACGCACAGGTTACAGAATGACCCCGGCTGCAAAAGAAGAGAAGAGTAGTTCCATTCAAAGCCTCTACTTCCTGTGCTTTAACACATTCCTCTTCATCCCTTTTGCTTCACTCCTTATGGATCAGTAATGCCCACAGGAGGAGCGGAGCATTATACAGTACCCTTTCGGATTCTTTTAAACGCAGTAAGTCTGTTCCCATGCTTTACACTTCAATTAGTTTTACCTTCCTGTATTTAAAATCAGCCTGTATGCAAAATAATCAGCACTTTATAAATAATTAAATACATGCATCAGTATGCAAGATTAGATTAAGAGACTTCCCGTGACCCCTTCTACTTTAAGAGTCACAGGCGAAAAGCACAGAAATAGAAAATATCCCTCCTTTAAAGCAGCACCACAGACCTTGACTGCTTAACAGAATCCCCTTTAGGAACTGCTATATATCTGAATGACGGAGCCCAATCTTAGACCTACCCAATCAGACGCTTGAGGGCTAGACTTTCAGGCAACAATATTTTCCTGATATATGAACATGATCTAGAACTACTATCAAAGGGCATATATTTTAAAGCTTACAGAAGCTCTAGAGCAGTGGTTCTCAACCTTGCTAATGCCGCCACCTTTTAATACAGTTCCTCATGTTGTGGTGACCCCAATCACAAAATTATTTTCGTTGCTACTTCATAACTGTAATTTTGCTACTGTTAATGAATCGTAATGTAAATATCTGTAATGTTGCTACTGTTAATGAATTGTAATGTAAATATCTCTACAGCAGCGGTTCACAACCTGTGGGTCGAGAACCACTAGCAGGGTCGCCTAAGACCATTGGAAACACAGATATTTACATTACGACTCATTAACAGTAGCACAATTACAGTTATGAAGTAAAAACGAAAATAATTTTATGGTTGGGGTCACCACAACATGAGGAACTGTATTAAAGGGTCGTGGCATCAGAAAGGTTGAGAACCACTGCTCTAGGGCAGTGGTTGGCAAACTCGTAAGTCAACAGAGCCAAATATCAACAGTACGATTGCAATTTCTTTTGAGAGCCAAATTTTTTAAGCTTAAACTAAATGGTAGGTACATTGTTATTAACTTAATTAGGGTACTCCTTCAATTGCACTGTATGTGTGCGCCCGCACGTGGCATTTTGTGGAAGAGCCACACTCAAGGGGGCCAAAGAGCCGCATGTGGCTTGTGAGTCGCAGTTTGCCGACCGTTAGTCCAGAGCAAACTCAAACTGAAAAGAAGGGGAAAAAACCTCTATGCTCTTTAGATTTGGGGTAAATGACCCCATCTTCTACTGAAAACTCCCACAGAAACCATCCTAAATTCCAGCGGTACTGAGGAGCTAAACAAAGGTGAGCGACTTTCTCTCCCTGGTTCTCCAGTCCTCCCTGTGACCACAACCCAGCACGGAAAGTGTAAGAATTGGGCAAATACTCTCAAATCTAGAAGCCCCTCCCCGAGAGGTGACTACTGATTATGGGGCCATCCTAGTTTTTAAAATCAGCTTCGGGGGCTTTGATGAGGTTCAATTAATTTCTAGAAAGGGGAACTGTGTCAACTTTGGGTTAGCATTCTGATGACACGTATCCCTTGCACAGCCTACTAATGGTGGCACATACAAAAATCAACCAATGAATGCGTAAGTAGAACAACACCTCTCTCTCTCTCTCTCTCTCTCTCTCTCTCTCTCTCTCTCTCTCTTTCTCTCTCTCTTCCTCTCTCTCCTTCTCACTCTAAGTAAATAAGATTTTTTTAAAAAAAGAATGTCAAGGAGGTAAATTTCAAAGGCGAGGTGTCTTAAGCCATACCATCTGTCTGAAGCAGCCTTACCCATTCTTCTGCCCTAACTCTGCTCCAGCCTCATCTGCCCAGCGCTTCAAAGAGCAAAGAAAGGATAGGAAGGCATTTTACACACTCACCGAGAGCAGGCAGGCAGAGGATGGCCGGAGGATGCAGTTCTGCTCCAGCCCACAATAGGGCCTGGGCTCTTTCCAGCCGTCCCCCCTATCTAACAAAGAAAGACAGCAGAAACCCCCCTTTCACAAGCAAGCCTTCCCTGATTAAAGCCATACGGCTGAATTCCCCGGGGAGGAGAATGGAATTTTCTTGTTGCAGATTATTGCAGGACGAAAAAAATTTGTGCAAGCAGGAGCTAAGTGACAGAGAATAAAAGAGACAAATCCAGCATTTAGAATTATGAGGCACCAAGAAAACCTGGTTAAAAATGATCATATAGCCTGGAGAAGAAAAATAAAAGCAATTACGATTGCACGTCAGTGATTTTCCCCCTATGATATCCACAATTTCAATAAGGTAATGACAGTACTTTTAACCACAGCACTCTCCAAAATAAATAATTTCAGGACATGCCAGCTATCATAGCATCCTTAGTTACACACACACAGGGAAACACACACATCATCTGAGTTATAAATAGCAGATACCAACCTGGCTGTCCCGTGCTGGGAATCCATGATAACCTGGGGTCAGAGGCTCGTTCTACAAGAAGGAAAAGAAAGGAAAACTATAAGAAAAAGAAAATGTTAAGAATAATCCAAACTGATCAAATATAAGTCCCTGCACCAGACCCTAAGGTGTTCTGTTGCTATATTCCACATTTCCCAGTTCAGCTTCTACAAAATCAAACGCACAAGAAAACCATAATTTGCTTACAAATACTATTTTCCTCCTTGTACAGCTAAATCTATTTCCTTCCCAGTACACTAGTATATCAACCAGGTAGCTACTGGGATTTGGGGCCAAACCATTCCTAAGCTCACACACGGTGGGACTTTAGCATCCCTGGCCCCTAACCACGAAAGCCAGTAGCAGTACTGGACACCAGGACAACCCAAAATGTCCACACATTGCCAAAAGTCTCTGGTTGGAAAGGCGACAGTACTACCTCTATTGAGAACTACTTCTAGCCCCGAAAAGTTTTAGCCCTTCCTTCTACTAATCTGCTCTTTCAAACCTAGATGAAATCTCACCTCTGTTCCAGACTTCCTCTACCACCCTGTATATTATCTTGTGGACTCCAATGTATAATTGTTAAAATTTGTTTAGGTTACTTAGACATTTTAATTTCCATATTACTTATGACTCAATAAACCTTATTTTTATAAAGGTGTATCATATTCAGTGTCTCATATTCACATAATCAATGAATCTAGATCTTTGAGGGCAAGAATGATAGCTAATACAAGCTATACAAACCCTAACTTAGTATAAGGTCATACAATATGAGCACTTATTTATGACTAACTGGACCCATTCAATCATTAGGTCAACATATATTGAATACCTAATATCTTCAAAACACTCTTAGATGGCTCAAAGTAAGAAAGATGAAAAACAAAACAAAACAAACAAATAACAACAACAAAAAAACACAAGTCCCTTGACTTCAAGGGAACTTTTTTTTTTTAATATATTTTATTGATTTTTTACATAGAGGAAGGGAGAGGCATAGAAAGTCAGAAACATCGATGAGAGAGAGACATCGATCTGCCACCTCCTGCACGCCCCACACTGGAGATGTGCCTGCAAGCAAGGTACATGCCCCCGACCGGAATTGAACCTGGGACCCCTCAGTCCGCAGGCCGACGCTCTATCCACTGAGCCAAACCGGTCTCGGCAAGGGTACTTTTTTAAATGGGAGGAGATATATATGCACACAAAGGTGTAAATAAGAGCATATGATGCTTTTGGAATTTTTTCTTCAAAGTCCTCAACACAGCTAACCTGAAAGACCCTCATCCCCTTCCATCCATTTGTACTTTCATTCCTACTAGCAGAATAACAAGAATTTTCATTGATAGGGTTTTCATAAAAAGAGTGTAAGCTTTCTACCTAATGGTTCATCTGCTTTCTTTATATCCAGAGCATATATAATCAAAGTCCACACTCCTTTCAAAAACTTGAAAGCCAGGATTCAACTTAAGCTCATATGCCGACCCCACGTCTTGTTCATCATGGTTTTCCTACAATTTAGCAGTGTCTAACACATGATGAACACCCAAAATAATGTGTAAGTAAATAAATGGAGAAATTATCTAGGCATTGAATCACTGATTCAATCATAGATGATCTGGTGCTCTTTTTTTCTTCCTAAATCTTTATCTGGACATTTATAAATTAAGTATCTCCACAGAAAACACACAAAAAGGTAACTGCCTTAAAAAAGCACAGGTGCCAAAACAATCTTGAGAATCAAGTGCAAAGTTCAAAGGATTCGTACTTTCTGATTTCAAAGTTTACTACAAAGTTCAGGAATCAAGGTAGTGACATACAGACCAATGAAACACTATTGGCACAAGGACATACAGACCAATGAAACCTTACTGAAAGTCCCCAAATAAACCTTTAGTTAAAATAAATGGATTTTTGAAAGGTTGCCAAGAAAGAAAGAAAAAAAAATCAATGGAGGACAAAGTATCCTTTCAACAAATGGTGCTAGGACAACTGAATATTCACAGGTAAAAGGATGAAGTTGGTACTCTATCTCAGAACATATACAAAATTAATTCAAAGTACATCATAGACTTAAAACCACAGAACTCTTAAACACAGGAGTAAATCTTCATGACCTCTGATTAGTAATAGTTCCTTCATTATGACACCAAAACCAGAAATAAAGGAAAAAATAGGTTAAATTGGACTTAACCAAAATTTTGCATATTAGCCTTTTATTGTACAGGATAATATTCAATTATAGATATACTAGAGGCCTAGTGCACAAAATTCATGTGTGTGGGGTGCGGGAGGGGGAGTTGTCCCTCAGCCCAGCCTGCACCCTCTCCAATCTGGGATCCCTCTCACAATCCAGGACTGCTAGCTCCCAACTCTTCACCTGCCTGCCTGCCTGATTGCCCCTAACCACTTCTGCCTTCCAGCCTGTTCACCTCCTAATCACTCCCCTGCCAGCCTGATTGATGCCTAACTGCTCCCCTGCCAGATCAATTGTCCTTAACTGCCCTCCCCTGCAAGCCTTGTCCCTCCCAACTGCCCTCCTCTGCCTGCCTGGTCAACCCCAACTGCCCTCCCCTACAAGCCTGACTGCCCCCAACTTCCCTCCCTTGCAGGCCTGGTTCCTCCCAACTGCCCTCCCCTGCTGGCCTGATCGCCCACAACTGCCCTTCCCTGCTGGCCATCTTGTGGGAGCCATCTTTGACCACATGGGGCAGCCATCTTGTGTGTTGGAATGATTGTCCATTTGCACATTACCTCTTTTTTTTTGAATTTTTTAAATTTAATAAATCTTTATTGTTCCTCTCCACCCCTCCCAATAGCTCCCTTCCACCGACTCCCACCGCTCCCTCTGCCCTTACCTGCCTCCCCCATTGTCCTCATCCATAGGTGTATGCTTTTTGTCCAGTCTCTCCCTGCACTCCCCTCACCCTTTTCCCCCTGAGAATTGTCAGTCCACTCCCTTTCTGTGTTCCTGATTCTATTATATTCACCAGTTCATCAGATTTTTAATTCACTTGATTTTTAGATTCACTTGTTGATAGATATGTATTTGTTGTTCATAATTTTTATCTTTACCTTTTTCTTCTTCCTCTTCTTCTTAAAGAGTACCTTTCAGCATTTCATATAATACTGGTTTGGTATTGATGAACTCCCTCATTTTTTTCTTATCTGTGTAGTTCTTTATCTGACCTTCAATTCTGAATGATAGAGTAATCTTGGTTGTAGGTTCTTGCTATTCATCACTTTGAATATTTCTTGCCACTCCTTTCTGGCCTGCATAGTTTCTGTTGAGAAATCAGCTGACAATTGTATGAGTGCTTCCTTGTAGGTAATTAACTGTTTTTCTCTTGCTGCTTTTAATATTCTCTCTTTGTCTTTTGCTTTTGGTATTTTCATTATGATGTGTCTTGGTGTGGTCCTCTTTGGATTCCTTTTATTTGGGGTTCTGTGTGCTTCCTGGACTTGTAAGTCTATTTCTGTCACCAGGTGAGGGAAGTTTTCAGTCATTATTTCTTCAAATAGGTTTTCAGTATCTTGCTCTCTCTCTTCTTCTGGCACCCCCATAATTCTGATGTTGGTACGCTTCAAATTGTCCCAGAGGCTCCTTACACTATCTTCACATTTTTGGATTCTTTTTTCTTTTTGCTTTTCCAGTAGAGTGTTTTCTGCTTCTTTGTATTTCAAATCTTTGACTTGATTCTTGCACTCCTCTAATCTGCTGTTAGGTCTCTGTATAATATTTTTTATTGCAGTCAGTGTATGTTTAATTTCTAGTTGGTCCTTTTTCATCTCTAGTTGGTCCTTTTTCATCTCTATTTGGGTCTTGCTAAATTTATCCATCTTTTCTAGGAAATTCTTGAAAAATCTTATAACCATGGTTTTTAACTCTATATCAGTGGTTCTCAACCTTTCTAATGCCGCGACCGTTTAATACAATTCCTCATGTTGTGGTGACCCCCAACCATTAAATTATTTTTGTTGCTACTTCATAACTGTAATTTTGCAACTGTTATGAATCGTATCTGTGTTTTCCAATGGTCTTAGGCGACCCCTGTGAAAGTGTTGTTCGGCCACCAAAGGGGTCACAACCCACAGGTTGAGAACCGCTGCTCTATATCCAGTCGTTTGTTTTCCTCCATTTCTTTTGTTTGTGATCTGTTCCTTTGTCTGCGCATTTTCGCTGCTTCCCTGAGTTGGTAGAGTAGCTTTGTGTGCTAGGTGTCCTATATGGCCCAGTAGCTCTGCCTCTCCAGTTACCTGAGGTGGACTCTCTTGATGCACCCCTTTGTGGACTGTGTGGACTGCCTTGTTGTAGTTAAGTCTTGATTGTTGTTGGTATCACTGGGGGGAATTGACCTCCAAGCCAATTGGTTGTGAGGATCAGCTGTGTCTATGCCGGGAGAGCTTCTGTGCTGGAGTCAGCTTTATGATACAAGACTTGCAAAATTGTAAAAGTCTCTGTGCTCAGCTTGGATGGAGTGGAGTCTTAGGTCTGAGCAGACAGCAATGGCTTCCCATCAGCACTGCTCTATGAGGCCCCTGGGTCTCATTGTCCCTCGGTAATCACTGCAGCCCTCTCTGTGTGCAATTGCGCATGAGCCTCCAGATCTCTGCCTTTCACTGATCCCCCTGAGTTTCTGTGCACTCTGGGGACCCATATGAGTCTAGGTCCCCAGGGTCTTGCCCAAAACTGGCGTTCAGTGCAGTCAGAAGTGGATTTTAGCACAGTTGGGAGGTTCTGTCTTCCTCCCGCTAGAGAAAGCCAGTGGCACAATCAGCAGTCAGCCCTCTGTGTGCACACTCGACTCGTGCACCTCTAGACCTCTGTCTTTTGTAGCTCCCCTGAGTTTCCATGCATTCCTCCCTTTTCACAACAGTCCAGACTCCCCCATATGAGTCTCGTCTGGAACTAGAGTTCCAGGTAGTCGGGAATGGGGTTCAATGAAGTCGGGAGTTTCTGTCTCCCTCCCACAAGAGGAAGCCAGCCAGGTACTCCGCCCATCCTCTCCACTCGTGTCTTTGTACCTCAGTTTTTTTCAGCTCCTCTGAATCTCCGTGTGCCCCTCTCTTTTCCTCTAGTTGTAGAATTTCCACTCAGCCAGCTTTCCTGTGGTTCTGGATGATGTCTGTTCCATCTATTAGTTGTAGTTTTGCAATTGTTGTGCAAGGCAGCAGTTTAGGTGTTCACCCATGCCGTCATCTTGGTTTCTCCCTGCATATTACCTCTTTATTATATAGGATACCACGTTGTCCATTATCAGCTCATGGACATTTGGATTGTTTCTACTTTTTGTCTATTATAAAAGAATGCTGCTGTGAACATCTGTGTACAATGTTTTGGGTGGACATACAGTTCCATTTTCTTGCTTATATCTAAGTGTGGAATTGCTGGGTCATATGGTAATTCTGTTTTAACATTTTCAGGGGCTATCAAACTGTTTCCAAAGTGTCTGTACCACTTTACATTCCTACCAGCAATGTATGAGGTTACAATTTCTCCATATCCTTTTCAATACCTGTTATTGGCCAACTTTTTTATTACAGGGGGTGTGAAATGTTCTCACTGGGTGTGTGATTTGCATTTCCCTAATGACTAATGCTGTTGAGCTTCTTTTCATGTCTGTATTCACCATTTGTATGGAGAACTTCCTGTTTAAACCCTTTGCTCATTTTAAAATTTGGGTTGTCTTTTTGTTGTTAAGTTGTAAGAGTTCTTTACACTATATTCTGAATACAAGTCCCTTATCAGATATACAATTTACAAATATTTTCTCTCATTCTGTGGGTTTTCTTTTCACTTGGTGGTGTCTTCCTCCATCCCCAGCTTTATTGGGTTATTATTGATGTATAACATCGTGTAAGTTTAAGGTGTACAATATGTTCATTTGATACATATTATAAAGTGATTACCACCACAGCCTTAGCTAATACCTGCATTATACCATATAATAATAAAAAAAATTTTGTGTGTGAGAACATCTAAGATCTCCTTTCTTAGCAATGTTCAAGAATATAATACAGTACACCAGGCCTCTAGTTCAGCAATAAACAGGAATACATTACTGATACAACATGGGTGAATCTTGAAAACATCAATGTTAAGTGAAAAAATAGGGAAAGGGTAAGGGAGAGGAAGAGGGAGAGAGAGAGAGAGATGGCTATAAATTATATAATTCCATTTATATGAAATATCCAGAATGGGCAAATCCATGGAGAAAGATAGTAAATTAGTCATTCCAGAAGCTAAAGGGGAGGAATGGAAAGTGATCTGCTGATGGGTACTAAGCTTATTTTAGTAAGGAAAATATTCTGGAAATAGAGAATGGTAATAGATGCATAACACTATAATTATATACTAAAATCCACCAAATCACTAAAAGAAAATATAAGGGCATGATTTATGGCCTGTGAATTATGTCAATAAACCTATTTAAAAA
The DNA here is from genome assembly GCA_011751065.1 of Lasiurus cinereus. Classification (NCBI taxonomy): domain Eukaryota; kingdom Metazoa; phylum Chordata; class Mammalia; order Chiroptera; family Vespertilionidae; genus Lasiurus; species Lasiurus cinereus. The sequence goes on from JAAGEH010000109.1 coordinate 4,388,287, forward strand.
TAATAATTGCAGGCAATTTTGGCTATCATCAGACAAATTTTTACAGGGGAGACACAGATAGCTTAGACCAGTGGTCGCCCAACTCATTAGTCAACAGAGCGGCAAACCGTGGCTCGCGAGCCGCATGTGATAACACTAGATATTAAGCTACTGATCAGGTATAGTTTCAAGAAGGAGGTTACAAAGAGAAGATGATAAAGTATAGCAATTAAGTAGAAAAGCAAACTTTCAACCCAGGTCTGTTGGAATCCAAAGCCCCTGCTCTTTCCATTTTATCAAGTTCTCTTCTCTAATAACCTTTCCACATTATTCTTTTATAATGAGTATTTCAAGATTGTCTGAAAAAAGAATTACATAATTAAGAAAGTAATCAAAAACATCCAAAAGCATAATTAACAGAGATTCATCACTCCCAGAGAATATGCATGTTTATACTCTATTCTTAGGTACAACAATGCACAAAATTTCTTATAAGGAAAAAAAAATCATAGTCCTACAAGCCAGTATTGTCAAAACTTGAATAGCAAGGATAAAATAGCACGGAGATTTACCAGAGGAAATGGATTTTACTACACTTGCTTCACAAGCAGTACTCTTCTATGTCTCCATCTATCTAATAGGCTATTTGGAAGTCTCCAGCCCTCCGGAAATTTCCTGGCTCTCTGAAAGTGGTCTATGCTTAATGACAAAGGCTTGCTTTCCTTTTTAACTTTGTCATGCATATCTCTCTCTCCCTTCAAAATACATTACCTTTGCATGTCTTTGAAGTTGATAAAAATGGATCCTATTTTATGTATTCTTTAGCAATTTCCTTTTTTTACTCAACACTAAAGATCAATTTCACTACTTCGGACTACTGTTTAGTATTCTAGTTTATGAACATGTCACTATTTACCTTATTTTCTTGTTAATATACATTTAAATTGTTTCCAGGTCTTTGTGTTTGCACTCAAACAATACTCCTATAAATGTTCTTTCAGATTTGAGATATTTTTTACTCATGAGATTGGTGAAAATAATACACAAATTGTCAAGAAGAATACATAGATATCTTCACATCTAACAGTAGGAATTTAAATATATTGGGACCACTGTTTTGGAAAGCAGTGACAATAATTATTAAAATATTAGTGCACATATCTTCCTATAATTTCACATCTTTGATTTCTATCTAAAGAATCATTTGCACATGTGCTCAAAAAAGCATGTGCAAAAATTTTCAATAGTTTGTAACAATGAAAAACTATAAAGAACCTCAAGTCTCCATTAATAGTAGGAAAATAGTATCAACTATTATTTCAACATCTTCTGTACAAGTTTTTAAAAAGGTAAAATCTCTAGAAACATCTAAGTCATATTAATTTAGAGCAAGACATTTATTTTTTAATTACAATACAAAAAGAGGCATTTCTACATACATATAAAACAGTAAATAAGCCAAAACCAGTTTGGCTCAATGGATAGAGCGTTGGTCTGCGGACTGAAAGGTCCCAGGTTCAATTCCGGTCAAGGGCATGTACCTTGGTTGCGGGCACATCCCCAGTAGGGGGCGTGCAAGAGGCAGCGGATCGATGTCTCTCATCGATGTTTCTAACTCTCTATGCCTCTCCCTTCCTCTCTGTAAAAAAATCAATAAAATATATATATTTTTAAAAAGTAAATAAATGCACAAAGACATAGAAGGATATATAACAAACTTGTAACTTCTAATAGTGGTTATCTCTAGGGAGAAGAATAAGATCTGTGGAAGGTAAAGAGGGCAATACTTTATCTGAATTGTTTAAATTTTACAAATTGTAAAATTCATGTATTCCTTGTGTACAAAAAAATAAATCACAACTAGTAGTGTCTCATATTTTTAGAAACTTACAATAACATCTTCACATCATCTTATTTAATCCTCACAATGCAGAAAATAGATTTGATAACCCTCATTTTACAGATGACAAAACTAAATTTCAGGAAGATTGAGTGACCTGCTCAAGGACAAATAATAGCGGTTGAGCTGTCATCAAACCTTGGTCTTAAACTCTACACCCAGCACTTCTGCTGCTTCAAGACAAGTAGTGAAAAACATTCCCCTGGTGCAGGTAGGGAATAATCATGATTGTCTAAAGCAGTGATCGGCAAACTCATTAGTCAACAGTGCAGCAAACCGTACGTAGCTCACGAGCCGACCACTCGTCTAAAGACATGCAGATCTGATTTTTAATCGGTGTAAAAACAATAATTGACATTTAAAGCCAAGATGAAATCACAAGACAAGCTAACAAAGCTGATAGGATACAAATCAGGTATGTTAAACTCTAAAGAGGAAGGAAAGCCGTTAGCAGCTATGTGCCTATAAGCAAGACCTACTGGCCTAGACCAGTGGTCGGCAAACTCATTAGTCAACAGAGCAGCAAGCCGTGGCTCGCGAGCCACAGTTTGCCGACCACTGGCCTAGAATGAAAGAGTTAAAAACTGACTCTGCCTAAGCAAAGCACAGAGAACGCTCAAAAATAAAATGGCCTCGGCCAGGAGGCTCAGTCCCGAACACCAAAAGGCTACAGGCTTGATTCTGGGTCAGGACACATAAGGGAGGCAACCAATTGAAGTTCCTCTCTCAAGTGGATGTTTCTCCCTCTCCCTCTCCCTTTTTCTTTCTCTAAAATCAATAAAAAAAATAAAAAATAAACATGTGCTCAGGTGGGGATTTAAAATAATATTAAATAAATGAAATTGATACCAACCATAAGAATCCTTGCTAACTGCAGAGGACAGCAATTAAACCAGTTTGGGAGTTTTCGATTAGTGAACATGTGAAAGAGTAACAGAAGAGTCCTTAAGTAACTGTCCAATATGGCAACGCAATGGATTGTGTGTGTACAGTGGAAACAGAGAAGTGAAGGAAAATATCATCGGACAAAGGAAAATATTCTTCACTGGCTGCTTGGAAGCTCCAACTGCAGCTGTGTTAGAAAAATCAATTTAAGCAGAAAAATCCTTCATTCAACAATTGCTTTATTACAAGTCCTGTGCTGGTATACTTGCCCTTGAGGAGCTCAGGGTCATAATAATTACAAGATAATGTGACTGATGCCTTAACTAAAGTCTGTTTAAAAAAAAAAACAAAAAAACTGCAGGACTCCAGAAAATACCAGAAGATCTTTTTTAAAAGTGGAGGAAGGAGTGGGAAGAATAACCTCTAACTTTTACCAGAGGACAAGATCCCAATACTGTAATGGACTGAAGCATGCTAAAAAGACCATTTCTAAAGCCCTTTTTCTAAATGCATTTGGAAAATCATCAATAGCATCTATTGCTATATATGCAAACTGTCCCCTCAAGCAGGAGTTTGACCAACCAGGAGTTCAACCAGGGGTGGGGGTGGCGGTGGCTGGCCAACCAACTGCAGCACCTCCCCCCAGCCAGTCCCATCCCCCGATCAGTCCTACCCCCACCCCAATCGAGGGCAGGGCCAGCCCACCAACCTCCCATGTCCCCTCCCCAAGGCCGGCCCAGCCCAATCAGACCCTATCAGGGTGAGCTCACCTGTGCACAAATTCGTGCACCGGGCCTATAGTATATATAAAAGACTAAGCGACCAGCTGACCGGCTGACCAACCAATAGCTATGATGCACACTGGCAAATTGAGCCTTCATGTTACAAAAAAATAATTTACCCCACCTCCCCATCAAGACAACTGATGATAGTCCTTTGTGACATTCACCACTCCATCACAAACACCAGTCTCTCTTTTTCTTTCTTAAGTTACAAATGCCCTAGTATAAATATTTTTTTTACATCTGACACAAGAATTGGTTGGGTCTTCAAAACCCACCTTTGGAACACACTAAAGTTCTCCTTTTCAGTAATAGTCACAGGTTTCTAAGAGATAACCAATCAAATCCCTTTCTTGCTAGGTGAGGAAACTGAGATTTAGGGAAGTGCCCTGTTGATAGTCAGTCAACTAAGCAGACATAAAAAAGAAACCAGGACCTAGATCTCTTGATTCTCAAATCATGTAAGCTATTCATGCCTCAGACCCTGCTAATGGCAGATACAGCCAGCTCCTTTCATGATGCAACAGAGAAAGCAAGAACTTTGGGAGTCAAGGAGCTGTAGATTCAAACACTAGCTGTGTCACTTTCTAACTATATGACTCTGGTCAAATTACTTAATCTCTCTGAACCTCAATTTTCTCAATTGTGTAATAGATAATCTCTACCTCATAAAGTTGAGAGGATTAAATGAGAACTCGGGTGAAATTTATCTGGCACAGAATTTAACATACAGGAGAAGCTCCATTAAGCATTCCTTCCCCATCCCTATGTCTATCAGTTGCAAATTACTTGAGAGAGAAATTGAATCTTTCTAATGGAATTCATTCTCAAAAAGTAACTCATTTCCAAATAACTGAACTTCAATTTTTTTTAGCTTATTCTAAAGTCAGGCCAAATGACCATCTGGCCTCACTAGATATTAAAAATGACGGTAGAGTAAGTGGATGCTGCATGGATATGCTCCCAGGAGCAAACTGGTATTACAACTAAAATACAGAAAAACTTCCTGAACAATCAACGGAAAACTCGCAGGAGGGAACCCTGCTACGGGCAGACATAAAATGGAGACCGCATAGACTGATGTTCTCAGAGGAGAATGATGCAAAATTGTAAAATAAATAACGTGTTAAAATAAATTTAGTGATGTTGGAAACTGATTCCAGCATTCAAAGAGAAAATGAATGAGAGCACCTCTAAGGTGACGGAAGCAATGTTTTGCCTTTTGTGATATAGATACCTCAAACAGGGAAGCAGTTCATTCTGGCGGATCAACTATTGGCTAACATTCTCAGTTCTTAAATTACCTTTACAAATCTTTTCTGTTCTTGTTTTTTACTTAAAATGTAATCATGTAACAAAATGATATTTTGAAGTATATAAATAATGAATAAAACTCTCCTTCAATATAACCCTTCCAATACGAAGGTTTGAGATCATACAGTAAATATTCTTCAAAAGTTTCCTTTTTTAAAAAATTGTGATTACATAAGTAACAAAATTTACCATATCAATCATTTTTAAAGTTTCATTAAATATATTCACATTATTGTGCAACCATCACCACCATCCATCTCCAAACTGTAATGCCATACACATTTAACTCCCCAATATACTATCCCCAAGCCTGAACTGTCTCTATTAATTTGGCTACTCTAGGAACCTCATATAAGTGGAATCATACAATACTTGTCCTTTTATGACTGGCCTATTTCACTTACCATGCCTTCATGGTTCATCCACCTTTAGTATGAGGCAAAATCTCCTTCCTTTTAAGGCTGAGTAATAATATTCCATTTTATGTACATACCACATTTTTTTATCCATTCATCTGTTCATGGATGCTTCTACCTTTTGGCTATCTATATATATAAAAGCCAAGTGACCAGAATGACCGGTTACTATGATGCACACTGCGGTGGCCAACTAGCCCAATTAGGGCCTTGAGTGGGGCCCTAATCAGCACCCCACAACCTCCCATGGCCCCTTCCCCTGGCCAGCCCCTGATCACCCTCCCAAAATGGGGGCGGGGCCAGTTGGCCAACCTCTCGAATCCTCCACCTCCCCTGCTGATCCTGTTCATTGGGGCAGGGTGGCTGGACCCCACCTATGCATGAATTCGTGCTCTGGGACTCTAGTTGTGAATAATATGGCTATGAAGATGGGTGTAGAAATACCTATTAGAATCCCTGCTTTTTAACTCCATTGGGCATATACCTAAAGGTAGAATTACTGGATCACTGGTAACCTAGATTTTATGCTTTGAGGAATCACCACATCCTTTTCCATAGCAGTTGGACCATTTTACATTCCCACCAGCAATGCACAGGGTTCCAATATCTCCACTTCCTCACCAGCACTTACCAGTTTGGTTTCTTTTTTGTTTGTTCTTTTTTATTTTTATTTTTTTTACCATAACCATTCTCATGGGTGTGAAGTGTTTTCTCATTGTGGTCTTGATTTGCAGTTCCTCTATGATTACTGATGTTGAGCACCATTTCATTTGTTTATTGGCCATTTGTATATCGTCTTTGGAGAAATGTCTATTCAAGTCTAATACCCATTTTTTAAATTAGCTATTTGCTGTTGTTGAGTTGTAGGAATCCTTTTTATATTTTAAACATTAAGCCCTTATCAGATATATAATTTGCAATGATTTGTAAATATGTTCTCACATATGTGGGCTACCTTTTCACTTTGTTGGTAATGTTCTATCATGCACAAAAGTCTTTAATTTTCATCAAGTCCAATTTACCTATTTTTTTCTTTCATTATGTGTGCTTTTGGCATCATATCCAAGAACCTATTGCCAAATTCGAAGTCATGCTTTACCCCTATGTTTTCTTCTATAGTTTTCTCTTACAGTCTTAGCTTTTATGTTGAGGCCTCTGATCCATTCTGAATTGATTTTGTACATGGTGAAAGGTCCCACTTCATTTATTTTGTGCACGTGTCTTATATTTGAAATTTCTTAGATCTCTATTTGCCATCTTCTCCCTGGCTTCTAAGCATCTAGAATTAAATATCCATTCTATGTATTCAGCTCTGCATTCATCCTTTTTGCCTGCCTGTTCTGTGAAAATGAATCTGGGCCATTCCAATATTTTTCCTTTGACAGCAGCCATGATGTCAAGTTTTGTCAGCACAGAGCTCAGGAAGAACATTTTTGTAGAAAGGGGTTTTGTTTTCTGGTCTCAGTGAGTCCCCTCCTTCCTGGCTCCTGCAATGCATAGCAGCCAGCAGCACCCAGCAGCCAGTTTCCCCCAATAAGTCTCTTTGGGCTGTTTCCCAGTACCTAGAGGACAGATTTTTGGCAAATAAAAAAGGCAGATTTCAAACAAGTTCTTCAGGTCTGGTATCACAGGGACTCACTTCTCTGCTACTCAGACAACCCTCTCCAACATGCCCTCTCCAACAAGGTCTAGATTTCAGCCCCAAGTTCAGAAGATGGGAAACTGAGGAGATACCTCTCTTTTTTGGGTGCTTCATCTCATCCTAGGGCAATAAATAATTACATACTAATTATATTATTGGTATTTTAGCATAATAAACCACATTATTATATTACATCTTCTATTATATTACATTTACTACTCTTTAGAATTCTCTTTACTTCTTACAAGCCAATCCCTCATTACTTCAATCTTCTGTTGTCGTAATTTCATATAATAAAGAGGTGATATGCAAACTGACCATCACACCAACATACAAGATGGCCACCCCCATGTGGACACAAGATGGCCACCACAAGATGGCCAACAGGGGAGGGCAGTTGTGGGCGATCAGGCCTACAGGGGAGGGCAGGTAGGGGCAACCAGGTCTACAGGGGAGGGTAGTTAGGGGCAACCAGGCTGGCAGGGAAAGGCACTTAGGGGTGAACAGGCTGGCAGGAGAGGGCAGTTAGGGGCAACCAAGCTGGCAAGGGAGGGCAGTTGGGGTGACCGAGCCAGCAGGGGAGGGCAGTTGGGGACAACCAGGCTGGCAGGGGAGGGCAGTTAGGGGCAACCAGGCCAGCAGGGGAGGGAAGTTAGGGTCAATCGGGCTGGCAGGGAGGGAAGTTAGGGGCAATCGTACTGGCAAAAGAGTGGTTAGGGGGTAATGAGGCTGGCAGGCAGAAGCAGTTAGGGGCAATCAGGCAGGCAGGCAGGCGAGCCATTGGGAGCCAGCAGTCCTGTATTGTGAGAGGGATGTCCAACTGCCCATTGGGATCGAGCCTAAACTGGCAGTCGGACATCCCTTGAGGGGTCCCAGACTAGAGAGGGTGAAGGCTGGACTGAGGGACACACACACACACACCCTGCCCCATGCACCAATTTCGTGCACCGGGCCTCTAGTTATTTATATTACATTTTGGGTCCAAATTACTTGTAATCTCTCTCCTGACTGAACCCAGACAGATAAGGGTAAGCTGAAACAAAACCTTAACAGCCACTTACTATATACAGGACGTATATTATACTTAGTGTTTTCCATACATTATCACTTAGGATTCTCACTAAAACTCTGTGACATATCTCTGTTTAGTAAGAAAACTGATGCTCAGAAGACTATGCAATTTGTCTACAGTAATACAAATCCAAGTCTGTCTGACACAGTCCCTGCTGATTCTCTGCTATGGCATTTATTTTTAAGGAATTAAATAAACCTCTATGTACAGGGAAAGAATGAACACAGCAGGCCTGACTGCTATCCTTAGAAAGGGCAGTTTGCAAGGCTGGCCTTGGCAAGTGTCTGCAAACTTAAGATTTCGGGATAGTTCTATTCCTAGAACTGGTAAGGGTGGCTCACTGTGGCTAAACTGTGCAAACAACATGGTTTGTGCCAAACACCTGTTTTCCTTCTGGGGAAGTCTGGAATTTTGGTGAGTGCTAAGGTAGAGGCTGGCTCTGTGAACAACCCTTCCCACCCATCCCCAACAAAGAAACCTCTCAGCACTGTCTCCAATGGCTTCCCTGGAACCACAACTGTCACAACGCACTGCTGAAGGAAGCAAGCACATCCTATGTGACTCCACTAGGACAGCACTCTTGGAAGCTTGACCCCAATTTCTTCTGGACGTCACCCCAAACACATTTCCTCCTTCTGATTTTACTTTATATCCGTTCACTATTACAAATCATAGCCATGAGTATGACTGCATGCTGAATTCCATAAATCCCACTGAATCCCTGGACCTAGGGGTATCTTGAGGAGCCTCAACACCACCTATGACATTCTAAGCATTTTATTAAATGAGGAGGACTCAGAGACGAATAGGCCTTTGCCCTCAAGGAATTTGACAGTCAATTTAAATTTCCCTTCTTTCATTTCTGATCTTCACTTTAGTCTGTTCACCACTTAAAATAGATTAGATACATTTCCCTGAGCTAAATTTCATTCTTAGTGCTGAAGTGATGCTAAATATTTAATAAGTCCATCAGGCAAAAGCTGAGCTACAAAGCTCTAATAAACTCAAAGGCCACACATTATTTTCTCTTTACTTTCCCCATCTTATTGTGTTCCTCATTAAAAATAAATTAACAAGCCCTTGTACATTGCTGGTGGGAATATAAAATGATGCAGCTGCTACAGACACAGCTCAGCAGCTCCTCAAAGTTAAATATAAAGCTACCATATGGCCCAGTAATTCCACTCCTAGGTATAGTCCCAAGAAAATTAAAAACAGGTACTCAAATACATATGTACACATATGTTCATAGCAGCATTATGCACAACAGCTAAAAGATGGAAACAACACAAATATCTATCAACAAATAAATGGATAAACTGTAGTATATACAATGAACTATTATTCAGCCAACAACAACAACAACAAAACAGTAACAATACTATATGCTACAACAGATAAAACCTTGAAAACATGCTGAGTGAAAGAAGCCAGATACATAAGATCACATATGGAATGATTCCCCTTATATATATATATATATTCAGAACAGGTAAATTCACAGAGACAGAAAGCAAACTGAGGGTAGTCAGGGGCTTGAGGAAAGGGGAAAGGGCGAGTGAGTGCTTAAAGTGTCTGAGTGGTTCTTTTTGGGGTGATAAAATGTTTGGAATTAGGGGTGGTGGCTGCACAACACTGTAAATACTAGTATACTAAATACCATCCAATTGTTCACTTTTAAAAGTTTGATTTTATGTTGCATTTCATCTCAATAAAAAAAATTTTTAAGCAATGCAATATACCCTATGATGTAACTGAAGGAAACTAAACCTTCTTGATGTCATCTGAATTGGTACTTGTAGCTTAAATAAAATCATCTGTTTCTGCAAGAGATATATATTCCAAAAAAGTGTGACTCAAAGTGGTTCTAAGCAATAATACCGATGAGATGCAGTTTTTCCTAAACCACAGAAGAAAACATTTAAATTATTATATAATTTTGTGTGTGGCTTTGAATACGCATGCACAAATTATAAAATCAATTATTTTAAAGACATTTGTCTATTTCATAAACATCCCTAAAAGATTATATATTTTAAGTTTGCCCATCCTTTCAATGGAAATAAAAACCTGCATAAAGCCTTTATATTCAGGGTTTCCTCCTACTCAGGTATATATAGCACATACACATACCGTTTTGTTTTTTAAGGTGAAGAGAATATATCCCAAAAGATCTAGTGATTATATGTCCTGGTGTTGAGTTTGGGTATACACTTTTTATTTCTTCTATCTGTATTTTCTAATTTTTCAACTATTTACATATTGGGGTTTTTTTTAACTATCAAAAAAATGGAGACAATAACAGTACCTCCTCAAGGATGCTATAAAGAGTAAATGAGATAATATACATAAAGCTCTCAGTATTCAGAATATCGTATGTACACAATACATGTTAGATAGTATGGGCATTATTATGTTTATTATGTTTTTGTAACTGATCCTCAGATACATGTCTTTCATTATCTATGGCAAACGTAATCACCCTAATCCAGGTCTGTGTCACCCAAATGAGCCTAAATTACTGTAATAATAGTTTCTTAGCTGGTTCAGCAGCATCCATCCACCTCTTCACAATTTTCTTTCCAAGCCAGGGTTAATTTCACAAAACAACACTCCTATCACTCCCATTCCTAATGGCCTTCCATTGCTCAGATGACCAAGTTGCAAACATTCTAAATCAGGCCTCATTTGGTCACCTATTACCTTTTTCACCCCATTTATTTATGCCTTCACCAAACATTTACTGAGGGACTTTCATGTGTCTGGTATTACAGTAGAAACAGACAAATAGTTATTAGTTCTTCTCCTCATGACTTATTTAAGAGGTCTCAACTGCTATTTTTAAAAGATTAGAGTAGTTCTCAATGTTTTGGTCTTAGAATCATCTTACATATTAAAAATTACTAAATATTCCCCAAAACTTTTGCTTATGGGGGTTATAAGTATTGATATTTGCCTATTTTAAAAATATTTATTCACTTTAGCAAACCATTAATAAACCATTTGCTAAAAAGTATTTTATGAAAATTAATTATAATTTATATAATGAAAACCAAAATTAGTAAAAATAGTTTATTGTCTGATATTTTTACAAATATCTTTCATAACCTACTTAATAAAAGATGACTAGATTCTCCGGTAAGCTTCTGCATTCAATATGTTGTGATGTAATTTTGGTCGAAATAAAGAAAGAAAATATGGCCTTCCATAGACATCCTATTTAAACCTATATAATAAAAGGGTAATATGCAAATCAATCAAATGGTGGAATGACTGGTAGCTATGACATGCACTGACCACTAGGGGGCAGATGCTCAATGTAGGAGCTGGTGGTCAGTGCACTTCCACAGGGGAAGAGCTGCTTAGCCAGAAACGGGCTCATGGCTGGCAAGGACAGTGGTGGTGGCAGGAGCCTCTCTCATCTCTGCAGCAGCACTAAGACATACCCTGAAAGCTCCTGGACTGTGAAAGGATGCAGGGCAGGCTGAGGGACACCCCTCCCCCCCAGTGCACAATCTTTGTGCACTGGGCTTCTAGTCCTATCTAATAAAAGAGTAATATACAAATTGACCATACCTCCACTACACCCACAAGCCATGCCCACAGCCAATCAGAGTGAGTATGCAAATTAACCCAACCAAGATGGCTACGGCCACACAGAGAATAGAAGGGAGGCTTGAGTTGCCCCTGGAGATGGAGGAAGCCAAGCTTTCCGCAAACGCTGGCTGGCCCAGGCCTCTGCTTAAGGCAACAAAGTTTCAATGGCTGTGCGAACAGAAGGCTTGGCTCCGCTCCAGGCTACAAAGTTTCAATTGTAGAAGATAAATAAATCCCAGTTACCAGGGCCTCCGCTTGGGTCGCCGGGGAGCGTGGTCAGCCTGCAAACCACCACAGGCCCCTTGCTCAGGCCACCCCACACCCCAAGAGAACACCCACCCTGATCTGGGACACTCTTCAGGGCAAACCAGCTGGTCCCCACCCATGTACCAGGCCTCTATCCTCTAATAAAAGAGTAATATGCAGACTGACCATCACTCCAACATACAAGATGACTGCCCCCATGTGGTCAAAAGATCCTGCCCCCATGTGGACACAAGAGGGCCACCATAAGATGGCCAGCAGGGGAGGGCAGTTGGCAGAGACCAGGCCTGCAAGGGAGGGCAGTTGGGGGTGATCAAGCCTGCAGGGAGGGCAGTTAGGGGTGACCAGGCCTGCAGAAAAGGGCAGTTGGGGGGGACCCAGGCCTGCAGGGGAGGGCAGTTAAGAGTGACCAGACCCACAGGGGAGGGCACTTAGGTATCAATCAGGCTGTCAGGGGAGCATTAGGTATCAATCAGGCTGTCAGGGGAGTGATTAGGGAGTGATCAGACTGGTAGGCAGAAGTGTTAGGGGCAATCAGGAAGGCAGGCAGGTGAGCAGTTGGAAGCCAGCAGTCCTCGATTGTGAAAGGGATGTCCAATTGTCTGTTTAGGCCTGATCCAGGTGGGATTAGGCCTAAATGGGCAGTCGGACATCCCTCAAGTGGTCCCAGATTGGAGGAGCAGGCTGGGCTGAAGGATCCCTTCCCCTGCGTGCACGAATTTTATGGACCGGGTCTCTAGTCCTATATAATAAAAAAGTAATATGCAAATTGACCATCACTCCAACACTCAAGATGGCCACCCCTTGTGGGCACAAGATGGCCAGCAAGGGAGGGCAGTTGTGAGCAATTAGGCCAGCAGGGGAGGGCAATTAGGAGTGACCAGGTTGGCAGCGGAGGTTAGTTGGGAGGGAACAGGCCTACAAGGGAGGGCAGTTGTGGGTAACCAGGCCTGCAGGAAAGGGCAGTTGGGAGTGACCAGGACGGTAGGGGAGGGAAGTTAGGGGCAACCAGGCTGACAAGGAAAGGAACTTAGGGGTGACCAGGCCAGCAGGGAAGGACAGTTGGACGTGACCAGGCCTGGAGGAGAACAGTTAGAGGCAATGAGGCCTGCAGAGAAGGGAAGTTGAGGGCAACCAGGCTGGCAGGGGAGGTCAGTTAGGGATAACTGGGTCAGTGGGGGAGGGCAGTTGGGGATGACCAGGCCTGCAGGGGAGGACAGTGAGGGGTGACCGGACCAGCAGGCGAGAGCAGTTGGGGGTGATCAGGCCAGCAGGGGAGGGCAAAGGGGCCAGCAGGGGAGCAATTAGGCATCAATCAAGCTGGCAGGGAAGTGGTTAGGAGGTGATGAGGCTGGCAGGAAGAAGCGGTTAGGGGCAATCAGGCAGGCAGGCAGGTGAGCAGTTGGGAACCAGCAGTCCTGAATGTGAAGGGGATCCTAGATTAGAGAGGGTGCAGGCTGGGCTGAGGGACACACACACATACATACACAAGTGCACCAATTTTGTGCACTGAGCCTTTAGAAAAAGAAAGAGTATTTTAATAGTCTTTTCAAGTGTCTATGGGTAATATTCCTTAACTAGAGGCCCAGTGCATGATATTCATGCATGGGGATGTATGTCCCTCAGCCCAGCCTGCACCCTCTCTGATCTGGGACCCCTCAAGGGATGGCCCAATCCTATCTGGACTGCTGGCTCCCAACTGCTCGCTTGCCAGCCTCATCACCCCCTAATCACTCTCCTGCCAGCTTTATTGATGCCTTGGAGTATGGGGCAGCCTGGGCGAGGGGCCTGTGGTCGTTTGCAGGCAGGCCATGCCCCCTGGTGACCCAATGGAGGCCTTGGAATCTGGGATTTATTTATTTTCTATAATTGAAACTTTGTAGCCTTGAGCAGAGCCAAGCCTCCTGCTCTCTCCGTGGCTGCAGCCATCTTGGTTGGGTTAATTTGCATACTCGCTCCTGATTGGCTGGTGGGCATGGCCTGTGGGTATAGTGGAGGAACAGTCAATTTGCATATTACTCCTTTATTAGATAGGCTACTACACCAAAACTTGAAAAGTGACAAATTCTTAAAAGTTAGTTGCGATGTGACATCTGAAACCATACTAATGAATTTTCTATATCCCTGTTATGTTACATCTATTGATTTGTCTTGCATTTTGAAGGAACTTTTACCTATCATGATTATGTTACAGTATACATTTTTCATTTCTAAAATACTGGCTAAGTTATTATGACCTTCTAAATTTTGACATATTTCATTATATAATTGGGGGGGGTGGAATCACATAAATCTCATCAAAAAAGTCTTTTCATATTGGAGCTGTCAAGTCCACTGTCTAGAACCTAAGTTTTCCAAAATTGTAATTTTGCTTGAAAGCTCAACTTTTATTACTGGGAACAAATACTATCATTGTTTTCCTTGAAGTGACAGGCTCATGACATTCATTTTTAATAAAATGCTTGCCAAATATCCAAGTCGAAATAACCATAGTCTTCAAGTTTGTTTTTCAAGTAAAAATGGTATTCCCTGAGAAGAGAGGCTAGCTAAGCTGGAAATATATAATCACAATATTTTTCCTTGAGATAGCCATCTATTCAGTATGCAAAAATACCTTATGTGTATTTCCCATTTTGTCACACAGAATAGTAAAAAGTTGAGTAATCAGAGTAAAGATTTAATAATATTAGTCATTTTTACTGCTTCAACAACATTTTTAAGTGAAACTGGATCTTTTTTCTTTTTTTTTTTTACTGCAAGTATATGGTGGTGAACTATATAATGACTATTAGTATGATTTGGTGCCACTGACTTGATTCATGCAAGGGTTTTAGCAGTTTTACCCATCACTGCTTATGCAACATTAGTGCAAAAGCTAACACACTGGATAAAGCAAATAATATCTTAGTGTTATTATAAAAATGTTTCTGACCTTAAAGAGCCCCTAAAAGGGTCTTGGGTACCTTGAGGGGTCCACTTTAAGAATCACTGTACCAGCTGAAACGGGTTTGGCTCAGTGGATAAAGCGTCGGCCTGCAGACTGAAAGGTCCCAGGTTCGATTCCGGTCAAGGGCATGTACCTTGGTTGTGGGCACATCCTCAGTTGGGGGTGTGCAGGAGGCAGCTGATCTATGTTTCTCTCTCATCGATGTTTCTAGCTCTCTATCCCTCTCCCTTCCTCTCTGTAAAACAATCAATAAAAATATATTTTTTTATAAAAAAGAATCACTGTACTGTATTGTACTGGACTACAACAGAATTATTTAAAATAAATAATCAAATATCTTGCATTTAGTAAGAGAATGATTTCACGAAACGTGTTTTAGTCACACATATACAGATAAATATTTAACTATATACTAGGTTGTCAAATAAAGTGGATCTCTTCTCATGGGTCATAAAAGCTTGCAAAACACTCCTAGCAATTACTACCTTCTTAAAACTACTATAGCATTTACTGAGTACTTGAGTTTATTCCACTACAGACTCATTCTAAATATATTATGTATATGCCTACACTTCCTATTTCAAAGAGGTCATAAGTTCTCAAACTATATCGTACGCATCTTTGTATATTGTTCTATTGATACTACTTATATCACAGGTTCTCAAAAACATTTGTATTGCAGTTCCTCATCTACAATAATCAAAGCAAAAAATGCTAATTAGGCTGAACAGCCTAACGACCTTCCGGACAAAGCCAGGGTTGCGAGGGCTGAGGCAAGCCACATCGGACCTCTAGTTAGTATATAATGAACCCAAAAAGCAATCTGTCTATGGCATACTAAGCCCACAACAACTTCCTAATTTTGACACATGAATAATTTCATGCATCGTGAGGTACAGAGGGGAAAGTATAGTCATTGGTAACACACTGACCTGAGATATGTCCTTGATACTTACTAGCTCCATGAACATAGAATGTTACTTCATCTCTGAGCCTCAAATTCTTCACCTTCTAAATAAGAGCACCACCTATCCACCTACCTCCTTGGGTTGTTACAGGATTAAGTGAGATAAATAAGGACAAAGTGACTTTTACAGTATTTGTTTCTTAATGGAATGGTGCTATTGAAGAATAACGATAAGAAGAAGTAATGCCTTATTCATACAAAACACTTCACCCCATATAAGCCATAGGCAGATCCAAAAATTATAGGATCACAAATTTTAAGGGGACCACATACATCATCTAATTCTAATCCAGCCCCTTTACCTCCGTCCTCCTCACACTCACACACAGACAGACATTACAGATAAGAAAGTCAAAGGAGCACAAGTTCTAAATGTCTTTCTCATAGTTACAGAGCCAGTGAGGAGCAGAACTGGGTGTCAAACACATCCTCTTAATCATAACAATCCTGCTAAAGAAATAATATTGTTTTTCCTTTTGACTGATAAGAGAATCTCAGAGTCAGACTTGCTGAAGTTCAGTTACATGTCGAAGGTCTCTTAGGCAGCAAATAAAAAAGGGGTATGGAAACCAAGTGTAACTGCAAGTTTGGGGTTCTTCCAACGATACCTCAGAAAGCTATCCAAGAATACAAAATCCATTTTGTATAATCATCGATAATTATCTGATTATTAATCATTGATAAATAACTGACATGATTATGTGAATGATTATTATAACTAAATATACCAAGTTAATTTTATCTTGTAATATTCAATTCAAACTGGTGTTTCACTGAACTTCACAAGCTTTGGCATTTAAAAAGAAATACCTCTTCATTAGCCTCAGAATATAAAGGAAATATATATCCCAAAAAGAGAATTCTACAATGTTCAAAAAATCCCTCTGAGCTAGGCTAACATGTTGAATATCAGTCTTACTTTAAATTAATACATGCACCTAAAAGGTCAATATAGACAATGTAAATTTACTTTAACTCGCGTATTTCATCTGTTTCAATTTATGCAGTCTCATCACTCACACTGCTATTCAACATGATGTCAAACAAGCTCTACTGCTTATTAGTAGAGTGACTTAAGGCAAGATACTCAGCCTTTCTGATCTGTAAAACATGTGATTGTTGTACCCTGCAGGGATGTTAAGTAAGATTGGGCATGATGTATACAATGCACCTAAGCATGTAACCATCCTAAAGAAGAAAGTGAGTATAACAATTATTGTTCTAATAGAGGCCCGGGTGCACGAAATTCGTGCATGGGAGGGGGGGTTGTCCCTCAGCCTGGCCTGCACCCTCTCCAATCTGGGACTCCTCGAAGAATGTCCTACTGCTGATTTACAGGGATCGGGCCTAAACTGGCAGTCAGACATCCCTTTTGCAATCCGGCATTGCTGGCTCCTAACAGCTCACCTAACAGGCATTGCTGCCTGCCTGCCTGCCTGATTGCCCCTAACTACTCTGCCTGCCGGCCTGCTTGTCCCCCAAATACCCCCTGCCAGAGCCTGATCACCCCCAATTGCCCCCCGTGCCAGTGTGCTCGCTCGCTCCCAATTGCCTCCCCTGCCAGCCTGCTCACCCCCAACTGCCCGCCCCCCACGCTGGCCTGCTCGCCCCCACCTCCCCTCCCCACTGGCCTGCTCACCCCTCAAATGCCCCCCTGCTGGCCTGGTCACTCCAAACTGCCCCCCGCACCCCCGCTGTCCTGATCACCTCCAACTGACCCCCACTGACGGGGTGAGGGACTGAGGGCTGTTCTCAGGCTGGCCACACCTCCTTCAGGGTCGGGGTCCCCACTGGGATGCCTGACCAGCCTGGGTGAGGGGCTGAGGGCTGTTTGCAGGCTGGCCAAGCCCCCCAGCAGGGACCCTCACCCCACAGGAGTGTGGCCAGCCTAGGTGAGGAGCTGAGGGCCGTTTTCAGGCTGGCCATGCCCCCACTGGCAATCCAGGCTCCAAGCCCCTCCATTTTTTCCTTTTCTTTCTTTTTCTTCAGCACCTCCTTGAGCAGAGGCCAGGGCCAGCTGGAAGCAGGTATCTGGGATTTATTTATCTTCTATAATTGAAACTTTGTAGCCTTGAGCAGAGGCCAGAGCCAGCTGGAAGCAGTTATCTGGGATTTATTTATCTCCTATAATCGAAACTTTGTAGCCTTGAGCGGAGGCCAGGGCCGGCCAGGTCTGGCAGGAAGCTTGGCTTCCTCCATTGCTGGGGGCAACCCAAGTCTCCTGCTTGCTCCAGTTCTGTGGCTGCCACCATCTTGAATGGGCTAATTTGCAATCTCACTTCTGATTAGCAATGGGTGTAGCAGAGTGATAGTTAATTTGCATGTTTCTCTTTTATTAGTATAGATGCTTTGAGTTCACAGTCTCCTAAGATATGTCTGACTGAGTGAACATGAACCTTTCTATTTGCTGCCACTCCTGCTGTTACTTCCAATGCCTACTGGCTATTAATTGCAATCCTCTCACCTAAACTCTCTGCCATCTACTTCTGATGTCTCCACAGCAAGTCCCTGAACTTGTTTTTACTGTATTAATTGCCTGGTCAAAAAAATAACAATGCTAATTACTTAAAAATTCAATGATTTTCTGATAATGCTATGCTAATCCTTGCTAGGACTAGTCTAAAAGACTTCAAATGAAACTATCTGAATTTATGGTTCTTTCTCCCCCAAATACCAGTTTTTTAAAAACACAAACTTAATTGTCTTAAACATATGGTCAACTATTATGAATTCGAATCACAGCCACCTCCATCAGATCTCATCATACCTTGATTCCTGTACCAGCTCAACTATTCAACTCCTATATTCTTCTTCCAGCCTTCTTGAATAATTGTCTCCATTAAGTAAAAGGCACTTTGTAGAAAAATACAGCTAAGAAAACTATATCCTAATATATGGTTCTCTGTAGTCCAATGTAAATATCTGTGTTTTCTGGTGGTCTTAGGAGACCCTGCTAATGGTTCTCAACCCACAGGTTGAGAACCGCTGCTGTAGAACCTAAGACCATCGGAAAACACAGATATTTACATTACAATTCATTAACAGTAGCAAAATTACAGTTATGAAGTAGCAATGCAAATAATTGTATGGTTGAGGGTCACCACAACATGAGGAATGGTATTAAAGGGTCATGGCATTAGGAAGGTTGAGAGCCACTGCTCTAAGTATCTTGTTTAAAATGCAGATTCTGACTCAGTGAGTTTGGGCAGCTCCTAAGATTCTGCACAGGAGAAGAGGTCGCTTCCAGTACTTGGGCCACACTCAACACAGATTATACTCAGTGTATCCTAAACCTGGCTGATCATCGGAATCATCGGGAATCATTTAAAAACTATAGATTCCTGAGCCCCTCCTTCTAAGACATTCAGTGATATCTGGGGCCTTCTACCTCCTAATTCTGTAATTCAAGGAAATACGTAATTATTAATGACAATAACCAAAGCAAGCACTGACTGAGAGCATACCAAGTGTCTAAGTGCTTGCCACATTGACCTACGTCCCCTCGCACCGCACCAGACAGCTGGTACTCACATCACCATCATTCCTATTTTACCAATGAGGAGGCCAACACACCAAAGGCCAGTTACTTGTCCAAGGTCAGTCAGGGAGTACAGAACAGGGGTCCAGACTTGAGCAAATCTGCTTCCAATGTGTCTGTGCTCCCAGCACACCACATAAAGCTGCTCCCCACCTTATTCCACGGCAATGTCACTGGTTTTAAGAGACACTCTACAAACCCAGCCAAATGGGTCACCTCAGAAGATGTTGCCCTGGGACGGCTATGTTCTTATTCCTCAGCTGCTGTCATCATTCCAAACATTGCCACTGCTAAACTCAATGATCTATGAGCTCTTGATCTAAAAATAAAAATGCCTTCAAAACCTAAACCTACGACTTTAACTATCTTTGGGGTAAAAGCTCATGATTGGAGCACAGATTTGATTTCTGACAACCCCAAATCAGGAACCCAATTCAAGGAAACCTAGTGTCTGATCAAGTTAGGTATTTTTAAGTAAAAAACTCAGTGCTGCACAGCTGGTGAGGCTCAGTGGTTGAACATCAACCTATGAGCCTAGGAGGTCATGGTTCGATTCCCAGCAGGGCATATGCCCAGGTCGTAGGCTCGGTCCCCTGTGTGGGGCGCGTAGGAGGCAGTCAACAATGATTCTCTCTCATCATTGATGTTTCTAGCTCTCTCCCCACTCCCCCTTACGCTCTGAAATAAATAAATAAACACACACACACACAATTCAGTGCTGGGCACTAAAAATGTTTCCCTCATCACTCATCTCTGAAGCTGATTGCAGTGAGAAGTCTTTATGGTTTGCGCAATGGTTGCATCAGCAGAGTCAAAGTGACTATTTTGAAGGACAGTACTCATTTTGGTGCACAGAACTGTTACGTAAGTTAAAAAAAAAATTTAACCTCTCAGTCATTCTAAAAGAACTATATTTGCCCTTCACGATCAGTATAAACACACATGCATATGTTCAGAATGACTATCTTGAAGCATGCAGCTTTCCTTTCTGCCGCAAAAGGAAATGCTTTGATTTTCTTTCAGGTTTTTCTAATAAAAAGTCAATTTCATTTATACACATCCATCCATAGAAAAATATATATGATAATCAGGCGTTAATGAAGCATTTAACTGCATGCAGCACCATAAAAGGCATCACACAAAGGCAACTATATATCCAAAATGTATGCAAAAATACCCTCACACGGGATAAAGGCACACACAAATACTACAGGGAGAGTAACTATAAAAAGATATTATATTCCACATCTAGATTAGCTCTTCTGTTAAATGAATGCGTCCTCTTTCAACAAAGAAAACATTCTGCAAATTCAGAATGATTTAGAGATTTTAAAAAAGCAGGCATTAATGCAGATCAGCACAATTCCACACAACCAACCTCTCTGCTTGAACTGGACTCTCCACACCTTACTGAAGCCACAAATTCCCCTGCACAAACTCCCACTCCACCACCCCCCACGCACACCCAACTCCCCACCAACCTCACAGGGGTTCCTGGGCTGGTCCATGGAATCTGATGACATCACTCTCTCTTCCTTCCTGGAATTCTAAACCCTGCTGCTCTCCCCTTGCACACAGCTACCATCTCCATGGCAACCTCACCTCCTCCTGCTTCCCTATTGGCTTCATAGAACAGGATACACAAAAAGGTTTTCCGTTTCCCCGCTACCACCCGCCCCCAAAAATGATGCTTTCAACAGGAACCTGAGCTAAATTTAGCTACCTAGGATTCAGAGTCCTATGACTAAGAAACAGAGAAATGTGCTCCTTCTTACCTTCCATCCTCCTCTCCATCCCACCCCAAAGTGGCTGCTTCTCCTCCTCCTCTCTGGCCTCCAACCCAAAAGCAAGCGGCAATATTTGCTGAGTGTTAAAACAGCTGGATTACCCCCCACCGAGGTCTGCCACACAAGAAATTCTCACACCCGCCTCTCCTCCCAGCAAGAAAGAAAAAAAGAAAACAAAAATAAAAGGATGCACCAGTCAAAAAACATTTCCCGTGCTAAGCATCAATCTGCGGCTGCTTCCTTCCATCCCGAGCTGAAGACTGGGAACTCCATGCCTAAAAGCACAACAGACCCTAACCCTTAAAAGACCAGATTTTCTTGCTATTTGCTTGTTATTATTCTTTCCACCAGAGGAATAAGAGGAGGAGGCAAAGGGGAAGTAAGTGAGGCATAAAGACAGCATACTTCAGTGACCAAACACTCTAAGCCTAGAACCACAAATCCTGGGACCGATTTTCCATCCCAGGGACTGACCTGCTATGTAATTAAAGCCATTTCTCACATACCTCATCTAAAAAGCAGCTTCCCACTCAGTGTAAGAAGTCCTGACAAATTAATGTAAAGTAGTTTAAGTCCTTGGGCTAAAGGGATTGAATAAATAAACTGACATCATTAGGAGTGAAATTTCTGTGTATATTAACAGAAATTAATAATCCTCAAAGGGAGAACATGAACATCTAGAAAATTATCCTTTCATAAGCAGAGATATACTTTAAAATATGCACAATTTCTTGAACCACAGACAATTCCTTAAAAGGCATCTACTTTTAGTAAATCCAGCTATACTCACCTCATATACCAGCCAATTTCTGACCAGTACTCTATTTTGGAGTTGGCCCTGTTTTCTCTTTGCTTAGTCCTAAATCTAATTTGGCATTGCTACTCACTCTCCCTAAATGATCACTGAATATAGACCAGGACTTGGTTTTCCAGCTCGGCTGTTCACTTCCCATTCTAGAGAAGGAATTTTTTCACAGAACCGTATGTGATAGCTGAACGCTGATTCCATCCAGTGGCTATGTCCTATATGATTCGAAAGGACAAAGCATTAATTGTAACCACGTAGGAAAAGCTCCAAGGAGTTCAGAGCCTTGTAGTATGAAAGAATGGATTAAAATAAGACACACCCGGGAAAACTGTATTTTTAGTTTGCAGGGCAAAGACTCAACTCCAGGGCACCAACTCTCCAGCGAAAAATAGAAATAAAAGGAAAATGACTTAGTATAATAAAAAAAAAAATAATAATAATAATAAAGTCATTTACCCCAAACAGAACTTAAAACAATTTGAAACATTTACCAAAGGCAAAATGTCCCACCAGTTAACCCACAGGCATCCAAAATAAGCTTCACAAACTGCTGTGGAAAACAGCAAAGGATGCAGCATTTGCTAATAAACAGATGGAACATTCTAGGGCAGTGGTCGGCAAACGGTGGCTCGAGAGCCAGCCGCGGTTTGCCCCTCTATTGACTAATGAGTTTGCCCACCACTATTCTAGGGGGAAGGAAGGGAGGAAGGAACTCAGTCTGATTAGCCCATCTCTGAGATATGTTCTTTTATCTCACCCTGTGGACTCCTAACGAGGCATTTCTTGTGTGAAACCTTTCCTGTGTACATCACTGGCCAGACAGCTTCACAGGCGATGCTGAGCACTCTGCTGAAAAACCTGCCTAGCACTCTTAAAAACAAAGAGAAGCCGAAACCAGTTTGGCTCAGTGGATAGAGCATCAGCCTGCAGACTGAAACGTCCCAGGTTCGATTCCGGTCAAGGGCATGTACCTTGGTTGCGGGCACATCTCCAGTGTGGGGCGTGCAGGAGGCAGCTGATCGATGTCTCTCTCTCATTGATGTTTCTAACTCTCTATCCCTCGCCCTTCCTCTCTGTAAAAAATCAATAAAATATATTTTTTTTAAATGAAGAGAAGACCTTTTTCTACAATGGGAAGGCTGAAGTTTCCAAGATTGCCCATCAAATCAATTACTGAGCTTGACCTTCTGTGAGTGTCATTCTGAAATCTATCAACAATGACCGGGACTAAGTGGACTGCCGCAAATAAAGCTCTATTTACCCACTCCTTTCATTCAAGCATATATTGTGTGCATTTATTATGTGCCAATGGGTTATTGTTACTTCTCAAAAATAAAGCTCGAAACTGCAAGCTGTGTATATTCTTACCTCACTTTACAAAGAAACAGGAGTTCCAGAGATGTCAATGTGACCAAGGTTATACAACTCATTTAATATTTTAAAAGCTGAGATTCCAACCCAGATCTGACTCTGTCTCCTAACTCAGTGCTTTCACTACTTGGCCTCCCATTTACAGACTGTTGGGGTTGGAAAGAATTATTTATAAATCGTTTTGTATCTGTGTTTTCTACATCATCAATAAATATAAGTTGCTTGAATCAAGGTCAAAGTCTTTTTACATATGACTAACAGCATTAAACCCTAAGGCACTCAATACTTATTAATTATTCTAATGCTATTAGTCTGAACAAAATGGCAATGATTCTAGTCAGATCTTTTTAAATTAAAACTGGCTTGAGAAATTACAAGCTGAAGTGAAATGACAAAACTTCAGATAACATATTCTGGAATTTAATTTAATAATATTTGAGATGAACAAAATTATCATTGTCATAATGCCTACACTGGCCCAATCATAATGTCCCAATGTCTACACCGTCTCATCTGCTGGTTTTAATCCATAAACCCTAATACAGTCAGGATCTATACACAACATTTATGATTTCTAAATTCTGCATACAGAACCAGAGCATCTCAAAGTATTTCTCGAGGGATCCCACTAAAATTAAATCAGCTGATTAGAGGACAATGCTAAAGAGGCCAAGGTCACGTGTCTGATACCCATATGAACCAGTTAGCAACGCTCTCTTCTACTGCCACAATATGTATCCTGCTGTAAAATTACACCCTAGTTTTACTGAAAAGTATCACTTAAAAAAAAACACCTTTAAACATATATACTGAAGTCAACTGGCTTTTATTCTTTAAAAAATGATTGTCTTTCAAAAAATATACCTATCATTCATTCTTTCAGTATTGAATGAAAACCTATCATATGCCAATGGATAGTTTCAAAAAGCTAGCAAGCACTGGAGAACAAACACACTAATTCTATCGAATAAAATAATAATATGCAAATTAACTATCACTCCATGACAAAAATGGCAGCACCCATAGACACAAGATGGTGGTGCCCAGTCCTCTCAGGCCCGCCAGAGTCTCCCAGTCCCAGGGAGGGCTGCCAATGAGAGCTGGCAGCATGCAACTTGGGCTGTCAGCCTGGAAGGCCAACGTGCCCCCTCCACCCCCATCCCCAGCATGATCCATTCCTAGCCCCAGTCCAGGCCATTAAGCCTACAAGCCAGCCACACCCCTTCAGCTTGATCCATTCCCAGCTACAGCCTGGGCCATCAGCCTGTGAAGGCGGCCGCAACCCCCTGCTCCATCTGCTCCCAGCCCCGGCCTAGGCAATCAGCCTGCGAGGCGCCTGTGCACCCCCAGCACGATCCACTCAAAGTCACGGCCCAGGCCGTGGGCCTGGAAGACACCAGGGTCCCCTCCCCCCACCAGCGATCCACTCCCAGCCAGCCGCCCCCACCCACCCAATCCCGGCACAATCCGCTCCCAGTCCCCAGTCCCAGGCTGGGCCATCGGCCTGTGAGCCAGCCGCGCCCCCAGGCACCATCTACTCCCCGGCCTGGAGGTGCCCCCTCCCCACCCGTCATGATCAGCTCCCAGCTGCAGCTGCAGTGTAGACCTGGGAGGCAGCCGTGCCACCGAGAGCGATCTCTCCCAGTGGCAAACTGGGGTGTCGGCTTCCAAAGGGCCTGTTCTACCTTGGAGTATGCCCCCCACCCCCCACCCCGCTGCCCCACACACACACCTATAGCCTTGGAACTTCCCTTGCCCCTAGTGGAGTGATTGGACATGGGGGGAGGGGAGGGAGGGTCCTGGGTGATACTGCCCAGCAAACCTCTCCCATTGGGTAGAAACTTCTGACAGGTTAGGGAGGTAAATGGATTTTGTTTAAAATCTTTAGAAACTGCGAAGGAAATGTCTGAGGTAGGGTTTCTCATCAGAAGTAACTTACAACTAATTTCTAAGGCAAACGGGGGCATGGCAGTTACATTGCTGGAGAGGACCCCGCGGTCCGGAGGTTGGCTCCGCAAGGGCAGTGGCGGTGCTGCCCGCCCTGGTTCCTCAGCACCTCGGGCAGGGCTCGAGCCCACCAGGAAGGCCTTTTCCCGGACAGTCTTCACCAGGCAGGGAGGTTGGTGGACATGAATAAGAAGTGCCCACGCACAGGTCCTGAAGATGCGGGGCCAAGAGAAATGACAAACCGGGAAAAGAGCAAAACCAGAAACACCACCGATCCCAACAGAGGTCATCTTTTCTTCAGATGACTGTGTGTGTTCCCTCTTCTTCGTCTTCTGAAGCAAGACAGATTCAAGTACTGACGATTCTACCAATGGAAAAGTTAAGAGAAAGAGAGGACAAAAAGGAATAAAAGGAGAAAAGAAAAAGGAAGGCCAAAAGATGAAACAGCAAGAAAAACAAAGAGAAGGAAGAAATGAAACAACCACGTAATATCATCTTTCCAAGATCTCATGAAATTCCTGTTTAAGGAGTTTATTTTATGACACTTTTAGTTGGGGTTTACATTTTTACTGGTTTGTCAAGACCACGGCAGGTACACTGTCCAATATGTTAAAGGAGAAACCGTATCTAATAAAGAGGGAATATGCAGGGGAGGGCATTTGGAGGTGACTGGGCTGTCAGGGGAGTGCAGTTGGGGATGATAGGGCCGACAGGGGAACAGTTAGGCGTCGATCAGGCTGGCAGGGGAGTGGTTAGGGGGTGATCAGGGTGGCAGGCAGAAGCGGTTAGAGGCAATCAGGTGAGCAGTTGGGAGCCAGCAGTCCCGGATTGTAAAAGGGCTGTCCAACGGCCTATTTAGGGGATGGGGCCTAAATAGGCAGTCAGACGTCCCCTGAGAGGTCCCAAATTGGAGAGGGTGCAGGTTGGGCTGAGGGAATTGCGTGTACTGGGCCTCTAGTATATGATATATATGATACAGCAGGGGTGTGTGCTGTGTATAGCTCCAGTGAAAGTACACAAAAGGGAATGGCTAACGCTAGTAGGTATGGAGAGCGAGGTCTAGGAGTTCACTTAGGCAAATGAGGCAGGTAAGGGACTTCCCACGAGAGGGAACAAACATGTACAAAGGTGTGCTTATCAGACAACATGACAAACGTAAGAGAACTCTCAAGTATTTCACTGAGGCTAGGTTGAGAATTGAAAGACATGACCAGCTGAGAGAAAGCAAACATCTTTTAGATTTTCTACTTCAACAAGGTTAAGTTTTCCTAAAATACCTTACTATGAGTTCCACAGAGTAAGAGAAAAAAATTTTAATACCATGCCCTTCAACATTACTGAAATGTTTTAAAATAAGTTGATATATTTATAAAATAGGATATCTCACAGTAATGACAATGAATGAGCTATTGCTATACTCAAAAAATGTCAGGCACTGGGCTCCTAGTGGTGTACATAATAGAATATTATCCAGCCATAAAAATGAAGGAAATCCTGTCATTTTCAACAAGATGGGTGGACCATGAAAGCATTATGCTAAGTAAATAAGTCAGACAGAGAACAACAAATATCATTAAGATCTCACTTATATGCAGAATCTAAAAAAAATAAGTAATAAACTCTTTATAGATACAGAGAACAGACTGGCGGTTGCCAGAGGAAGGGTGTGGAAGAAATGGGTGAAGAGGGTCAAAAGGTACAAACTTCCAGTTATAAAATACATAACAAATGGAGATCTAATATAGAGCATGGTGACTTCAGTTAATAATACTATATTGTATTAAAAATTACCAAGAAAGTAGATCTTAAAAGTTCTCATCACAAGAAAAATTCTATATATGAGGCAGTAGAGGTTAACAGACATATTATTGTGATCATTCCACAATATATACATATGTTGAATCATTATCCCTGAAACTAATTTAGTTATATATTAATTATATTATCAACTTTTTAATAATAAAGGTCAAAATGAGATTCATTCTTCTGAAAATGAAGCCTTTAGTGGCTGAGAATCCTTAATTAAGAGGTTATTCTGTCTGTAGAACAAAATCCGTTTGCTGTCTTGTGAAGTATAATGGAAGTTTCCTTATTTTATTTAGAGAACTTGTTGAATACCTGAAAAGCAAATTAATCTATAACAATAAAAGCGTAATATGCTAATTAGACCAGGCAGCCAAACGACCTTCCAGATGTCATCCCTGATGTCCCGCAGGATTGGGCCTAAACCGGTAGTCCAACATGCCTCGAGGGGTTCTGGATTGCAAGAGGGTGCAGGCTGGGCTGAGGAACCTCCAACCCCACCCCCACCCCACGCACACAAATTTTGTGCACTGAGCCCCTAGTATCAATAAAAGAAGTATCTCCATGCCCACACAACAGCCCTAACATATAAACACAAGGTAGGTACACACGCAGCTTTGATAGACAAAGGATTAGCTTGTGTATGAGCTGTAGCAATCATAGGACAAAAGTATAATCAAACTAAAAATAAATAAATAAATAAATAAATAAACTTTTTAATGAAGTGACTGTACATACAGAAATGGGCAAAAATCGTAAGTATACAATTAAATAAACTTTCATTGTGATCCATCCATGTAACCAGCAGCCCATTAAAAAAATATGGACCAGGACTCTCAAAGCCCGTATCACGCCTCTGTAGTAACTCCTACGATGCCTTTAACACTCTAGATTCGTTCTGTTTTGAAGGTGTACATGGAATCACACATTGTATACTCTTTTCTTCTGGCTTTATTCACTCCAGACTGTTCTTGTGAAACAGACCCATTTGTTGAATATAGCAATAGCTCATTCATTGTCATTACTGTAAGATATTCTATTTTATAAATATATCAACTTATTTTAAAATATTTTAGTAATGTTGAAAGGCATTCTGTGTTATCTCCAGCTTGGGGAAATTATTTAAAAAGCTGCTACATACATTCTTGCACTTGTCTTTTGGTGCACACATGTGCACATTTCTGCTGAGCATACCCACGAGTGGAATTGCTGGTTATAGGATATCTTGATGTTCAGTTTTGGGAGTTACTCTCAACTGCCAGTTTTCCAAAAGTTGTCCCAATTTACATCCCCACTAGCAGTCCATGAGGGTTTCTGATACTGAATAATCTCGCTAATACTTGCTAATGTTTGCCTCTTTCATTTTAGTCATTCTGGAGTTAGCAGTATCTCACTGTGGTTATTTGCTTTACCCCAATGATTAATAATGCTGTGGGCATTTGGATACCAGCTTTTGTAAAGTACTTATTAAATCTTTTGCCTATATTTATACTGGATTGTTCAAAGGTTAATTTATAGGACTTCTTTAATATATTGATTTGTAGGGATTATTTATATATTCTGGACATCAGCCAAATACCTATATTGCCAATATCTTCTCCTACTCTGTCTTTTTATTTTCTTAGTGGTATCTTTTAATAAAAAGGTATTCCTAGTTTTAATGTAATTAATCTATCATTTTTTTTCCTTTAAAGTTAGTGTCTAAGTACTAGTTCAAGAAAAGGCTTATCATGAAGATATTCTCATCTGGAAACTTTAATGATGCATCTTAAATGATGCATTATTACTACTATTCTCAGGCACGTGATGTATGCATATACAATATGTACAGATGAAGTTTTCTTCCACCAAATAGATCAACAAACTCAATCTGTGAGTTGAGCGAGAGCACACTAAAGTAATTAAATGCCTCTGTGTGCCCTGTACTGTATTAGGTGCTACAAGAGATAAAGGGAAAATGTACTAGGTGATTCCTAATCTAAGTAAATATCAACCTTACCTCATAATATGACCCAAATATTAGTTGTGTCTAGTGTTGAAGTAAAACTCACTGATGATTTTAATATCAGAGCTCAAAAACTCACTGATGACTTTTTGATAGAGCTCTCCAAGCAAATTTCTACTTGGATAAGGAACAGGACAATGGCATTACTTTATTACTGCTATTGCTTCTTCAACACACACATCTAAAAACCATACATTTACCCATTTTCATAAGAGTAGATCAAAGATTTATAATACCTACAAATTCAATATTATAGTCCCCACAACCTAAAAGAAGTAGCTGATTCTAAAAAGTATGTAATTTTTCCCAGAAAACTATTTATGTACACACACATATACACATGCCCTATCACATACACACAACCCTATATTTTTTCCCATGTTTTCCAATTTTCTTGCGCACAATTACTTATCCTGTTCTTCCTGGTATTGGGGAGAAAGATTATCTAAAGAAAAGCTTAAGAAAGTCTCTGTGAGTTAGAGATCAAATATATACATGACCCCTTTATAAAAGATAAACTTAGGGAAGGTCAATTCTAGGATGAGAAGTTGTAAGGAGTTGAATAAAAGAACACTCACCAAACCAATTTATTTATTTACTTAATTCCTTTATTGATTAAGATATTACATATGTGTCCTTATTCCCCCATTAGCCCCCATCCCCCACTCAACTCATGCACTCAACCCCCTGTTGTCTGTGTCCAGTGGTTAGGCCCATACGCATGCATGCAAGTCCTTTGGTTGATCTCTCCCCCTTACCCTCTCCCTCCCATACCTTCCCTCCAAAGTCATCAAACTAATTTAGATGAACAGGAGTTTTCAAAGCAGTCTCTGAGTTTCCTTTATTTTCCTATTTAGTAATAAGCCCCAAAATAGAATTGTTCTACTCTTTCAAACATGTAGAACAGGAGGGGAAAGAACAAGTTTGCTATTTCTAGAGGTCAAGGTGGACCAGATGCTTCATAGCCTGGGCTTCTAGCCTTAGGCATGTCTTCTGAAATAAAGCAAGAATCCATTAGTGGATCTTAAACTAGGGCAGTTTACAACTGTGTGTGTGTGTGTGTGTGTGTGTGTGTGTGTGTGTGTGTGTTTTAATATATATTTTTATTGATTTTAGAGAGGAAGGGAGAGGGAGAGACAGATAGAAACATCAATGATGAGAGAGAATCATCGATAGGCTGCATTCTGCATGCCCCCCACTGGGGATCAAGCCCACAACCCAGGCAAAGCCCTTGACTGGAATCGAACCCAGAACCCGTCAGTCCAGAGGCTAATGCTCTATCCACTGAGCCAAACCAGCTAGGGCACTACCTTGTTATAAGGAGAAAAGAAGCCTATGAAATTAAAACTCTTTAATCAGGAAAATTTTCAAACTCAGTAGACTGACCTAAAATAATAGGCAATGGCATGATCAGTGAAGAATTAAGCTCTTCAACAGGAATCATAATTTCCATGGTAATCATTCATTCAACGAACTCTGATGATCACATACACTTCTCACAGTCTAGGCACTGTATACACAGTGTGAAGAAAGGAGAAAAAAGACACAGTACCTGCCCTGATGAAGTTCAGTCAAATTGGAGAAAAGACATTACTCCAAGTAAATAAGCAAATATTTAGTTACAAATCCATGATAAGTAATTAAAGAAATGGAGGTAAATGTACATTAGGTTAAAAAGGACCTCCTTAGCAAGGTAACATCTAAGCCAGCGGTTCTCAAGTTGTGGGTCGCGACCCCTTTGGGGTCGAACAACACTTTCATAGGGGTCGCCTAAGACCATTGGAAAACACAGATACAATTCATAACAGTTGCAAAATTACAGTTACAAAGTAGCAACAAAAATAATTTTATGGTTGGGGGTCACCACAACATGAGGAACTGTATTAAAGGGTCGCGGCATTAGAAAGGTTGAGAACCACTGAACTAAGCTAATGGGACACAATGAATGAAAGAAATCTTCAGAGTGATCACAATCAAAGATGTGAGGTTGATTCATCCCTACCAATACCAACTAATTCCTTTCAAGGTCTGCTATTGTCTCCATCCTCAAACTATCTGTACATTCTGAGTATTGTCTCTGCTCAAGCAAATCAAGATTCCATGGGAGGGCCTGTTTCAACTAGGAACTGCAACTGGGTGCCTCTCATGGTATGGCATTTAATAGTATTTGTTGAGTGTGCAGTCCAAAGACAGCAGAGAGCTGGGAAGGTTAAGCAATGTCTCAAGAGCTCCACACACAATCTCCTTCTACACCGCCTTAGAAGATGAGCAACAGTGTTTGCCTGCCTCTAAATCAGAACCTCTGCCTTCCTACCATTTCAAAAGCAGCTTTTGTGCAACTGTATGTGCATCTACAATTATTTCAATAAAAATTTTGATTAAAAAAGCAGCTTTTGGCCCAGCCAGCATAACTCAGTAGTTGTGTGTCAACCTATGAACCAGGAGGTCACAGTTTGATTCCCAGTCAGGGCACATGCCTGGGTTTTGGGCTCGATCTCCAGTTCTCTCTCGTCATTGATGCTTCTATCTCTCTCCCCCCATACCTCTCTGAAATCAACAGTTTAAAAAAAAAATTTTTTTAAAGCAGTTTTTGCAGCCCTAGCTGGGTGGCTCAAGTTGGCTGGAACATCATCCACACACTAAAAGGTTGTGGGTTCAATTACCAGTCAGGGCACATACCTAAATTGCAGGTTTAGTCCTGGTCAGGGCATGGATAGGAGGCATCCAATCAATATTTCTCTTTCACATTGAAGCTTCTCTCTTTCTCTCTCCTAAAAAATCAGTGAAAGCATTTCCTCAGGTAAAGATTTTTAAAAAGTAGCTTTTGCAGCCTCAAAGTCTTCCTATCAACAGTAACTAAATGGCTCACCTCTTTCTGCTGTCCAGCGTCAGCTTTTTATACACATCTAAACGGAGAAGAGGATGACAATAAACATAAGTTTAGGCCCTGGCCACGTAGCTCATTTGGTTAGAGCTGTGGTCAGCAAACTGCGGCTCGCAAGCCACATGCGGCTGTTTGGTCCCTTGAGTGTGGCTCTTCCACAAAATACCATGGCCTGGGCGAGTCTATTTTGAAGAAGCTGCATTAGAAGAAGTTTAAAAAATTGGGCTCTCAAAAGAAATTTCAATCGTTATACTGTGGATATTTGGTTCTGTTGACTAATGAGTTTGCCGACCACAGGGTTAGAGCATCATCCCTATACACCAAGGTTGCAGGTTTGATCACCAGGAAGGGCACATGAGAGAATCAACCAATGAACACATACATAAAGTGGAACAGCAAAGTGATGTTCCTCTCTCTGTCTCTAAAAATCAATCAATAGAATAATGTGAAGTTTTAAATGTTCTTTAAATAAACTTTTAATCACTACACTCCCCTTAGAATAGAATTTCTCCTGAAAAGAGTTTAGGACATATAACTGTGTGGAAGAACATATATCACCTCTGGATCCAGAACATAATGGTTGAGCCTGTCTCTTGAACATGTATTTACCCAGCTGTGTGACACTGGGCAAGTGCATTTTCCTCATCTGCAAATGGAAGTAAGGCCACTTCATATTAAATGAGATAGCAAGTCTGAAACTTGGCAAATAATAACCACTACAAAAAACAAAGCAAGCAAACACACACACACACACACACACACACACACACACACACACACCCTAGCTGCCTTCTCTTCTTCACACTAAAGGACAATCTTAAAAAAATAAAGGTGAGGGAGATAGGAGAAGGTAAAGGGGGGCTTGGAGTGGTGAACACACAATACAATATAAAAATGATATATTATAGAATTGTACCCCTGAAACCTACATAATTTTATTAACCAATGTCACCCCAACAAATTCAATAATTAATAAATGTAAGAAAGAAGATCCTACTGGTAAATTGAGAACATTATCACAAGCAGCTGATGGTTAAAAATATCAGGTAACCCTGGCCAGTGTTGCTCAGTGGATAGAATGTTGGCGTGTGCACCTAAGGGGTCCCGGGTTCGATTTTTGGTCAAGGGCACATACCTGGGTTGCAGGTTCAATCCTGGCCCCAGACCTGGAGGCAACCAATCAACATGTCTCTCTCACATCTATGTTTCTTTTCAAATACTCTGACCCTTTTATTATTCCCACTAACATCAAAATATCCCAGAAATTCAAATATTTCCATTTCTAAGTTATATTTCCCAGACAATCCCGTTACCTAGAAACAGCACAAAAGTTTTTCATCAAACATAGTTCACAACTGACTCAAGAAATATGTGATCATCAGGGATAAAAGGGACATCAAAAGTAGACAGGTCAGAAAACCAAACCAATGATGCTGAGAACTTTATAACCATAGAGTACATTTCTACACAGTCTACCCTAATAAATTCACATTTGTGTAACAACATGAAAGCACAAAGACCCAGATGAACCTAGGCCTGCAGAGTTTCTGAAATCATCAATTAGCTCAAGAAGACTGAGATTTGAATACCAAGCACACCCTCAGTTTGACAGGTAGCTGTCTAAAATCAAGTTTATACACAAAATAGATCCCTATATATCCCTATGTGGTCTGGAAGGCCCATAAGAACGATGCGTTGTCCCTGCAACTGAGCCTCACCACGAAATCCTCTTGTAACCTTAGCAGATATGGTGCAGCAGTTGAGAAGTGGGCCAAGTTCAAGCGTACATCAGAGCACGGAAGGTATGCTCCCTTGGCAACGGTACCACCTGGAATCTGATTGCAAAACACCCTGCTACCTCTACTGGGTTTAAAGTCATTGTCAAGCTTGCCCTTTGACACCGAGCCAGAAAGAGCCAGTGAGAGTCAGTTTCTAATGTAAACACACTATCCCCACGCAACATTCTGAACACTCTGGAAAGGGTGCCAGGACTGAAAAATAAAAAACGTGGCTCGGTTTTCCCAGTTGGCTTCACATTTCCATGTTCCCAATACTGACTCTTCCAGCAAACATCTGCCAGGTTCAGGGGGAAAAAAAAAAGCTTTTCAGCATGTGCCTTTAATTTAGGCATTCCTCCCTCCTTTTCCTTCCCTCCCCCTCCTCCTCCCGCTCCCACTCCCTACAAGGACTAAGAAAATACATAGATTTTTGTATGCACATTCATATTTGTTTTTGTAATGTCCCCTGAATACAAATGGAGAAGAGATCAGAGAGGAAAGGAGACGAAAATGGGGAGGGAAGGTGGAGAGTCACAGGACGAGGCCCCCAGAAGACCAGAGATGGCGGCTCTGGAGCTGCAGCAGGGAGGCTGTTTCTGATTAAGCGAGCACAATGGCAGAGCTGTGCAGGAAGTGCTGGGGGCCCTCGGGCAGCCCCATCCCAAACACACAGCAAACCTCTGTGCTGTAGCAGGCCCATCTGGAATCAGTTAGGACCAGGCTCCTAGCAGGCCTCTCCTTTAAGGGGCAAATCAAAAACCTAAAAGCACGAGGCTGAGCTTTCCGGCTTGCAACCTTCTCATCCCTTCCCCGTAAATCACCCTTCAGAGCCCATTTCTCCATCCCCTGCTCTGGGGTCACCACAAACAAAAGAGGCACGTTAAGAACACGAAGCATTCCGAAAGCTAGCTTCCGGGCCCAGATACCCCTAGAAAATTACAGTATCCGTGCAACGAAAATCCCTTTTACACAATTTGGGGATGTCTTAAGTGTTATTTTTAGAAATCTGAAGTGGCCTACTTTGTTATTTAAGCATTTTCATGCAGCATATCCTTCATGAAACTTTTTTCACTTTGTTCGGTCTCCTAAATCATGCAAAAAGTAGAAAAAGAGGCACTTTGGAAGAGTTTT
This sequence comes from Lasiurus cinereus, assembly GCA_011751065.1. NCBI lineage: Eukaryota > Metazoa > Chordata > Mammalia > Chiroptera > Vespertilionidae > Lasiurus > Lasiurus cinereus. Next base: position 4,423,104 of record JAAGEH010000109.1, read on the forward strand.
CCTAGTATTCAAAAGGAAAAATCTTTTTCCACTCACATTCCTCAGTTAAGTTGCCAATAATTGTTTCTGCAGAAAATTCATTTTCACTGATGCTTTCTATAAAAAAGAATACAACGCAGAACTTCTCGGGTAGCATGGTAAATACCTAAAACTAAGAACCCGGAAACCTGGAGAACTGCCTCGATGGTCCTTCATTAGCCATGTCACTAGGAATAAACTACAGTACTTCATCTTTCTGAGTCTGGTTTGGTTTTTGGGTGTTTTTTTTTAATGTATAGAATGTGGGGGTGAGATAGAATCTCTAAGATTATTTCCAGCATCACTACTCCTTCAACTTCTACACACTTAAGAGTATGTAACACAACTAGCCTCCACCTTCACCTAAGAATCACCACTTTAAGGCCATTTCTTATTGTCCCCAAAGACGATACAGAAAGGAGGCAGGTAGGTATATGGGGGAAAGGGTGGGCACAGCCTGGCAGCTGGTATAACTCTTCTATAAGCCATATTCCCTGTTTTCACGCTGCTTAGGGATATTATAACCAAGGCAGTGGTAAAGTGTTCAAGGACAAGTGCCAGGCTAGTCATTGGGGCCCTGTCATGTGATCACAGAAGCACAGCACAAAGACCTAGAAAATTAAATTCACAGATAAACTACTGAAATAAAACTCTGTTCTTTGTGCTCAGTTGAGAAGCTTCTAACTTAATGGAGCTCAATAAATTCTGATAGAATCTACGAAGAAGGCCAGAAACTCTGAAGAATAAAAAAAAGTCAGAAACTGCCCTGTCCTCAATAAGTTTATAATCTAGAGAGACACAGAGATGTTCAAGTACAATTTCAGTTCAAGACTTGATAACAATGCGGTAATTACAAAGTACCGTGACAGTCCCGACTGCTGCTTCCTCCAAACCTTTCCTAGAGGGCCTATTCCTTTTTAGAGCTCTTTCTCGTATCTTCTTCCTTTGGCCAAACTGTTAGGGTTCGATAAGTCTAAAAATTATGTTTCACCATAAAATTTAAAGGCTGGCATTGTAAACTCTTAACACTAATCACATGGTACAATAAATGTTAAATAAGCAGTTTATAACCAGAGAGAGAGGTGCAGACCTACATAAACATCCCCCAACCCACAGCTGTCCAGGTGCAGAAGCGCTTGAACACTGTAATAACAGTTACGCCTAATGCAAGCGGGAACCAACTCTTGATTGACCCTGAGGGCCAGCCGGTGTGGCTCAGTGATTGAGCATCAAACCATAAAGCAGGAGGTCAGGGTTCGATTCCTAGTCACAGCACATGCCCAGTTGCAAGCTTGATCCTCAGTAGGGAGTGTGCAGGCAGCAGAGGATCAATGATTCTCTTCATCATTGATGTTTCTCTCTCCTTTGTTTTCTCTCTCTGAAATCAATAAAAATTTATTACCCAAAAAAAAAGAAAGAATCATTTGGAGCCCAGGTAGCTCTGTTGGTTAAGGCATCATCCTGATATGCCAAAGTTGTGGATCCGATCCCCAGTCCGGGCACATAAGAGAATCAACCAACCAGTGCATAAATAAGTGAAACAACAAAATTCAACGTTTCACACTATCTAAAAATCAATACATCTATTGTTTAAAGTCTTACCAAAAAAAAAAAAAAATAGAACCAGTCAAGCCAGTAAAAGACTTGCTGATCAGAACTAGATTAGAACTGTCACAGTGTGCTGCCGTGCCCTCAGCCACAACCAGAATGTCAGGAATTACAGAGACCACTAGTAGGGTTTGGAGCTAGAGGGAAATACCACAAAACACCTGCCTCTATCACAGGTCTGTGATCAATGTCTCCTCATAAGGAAAAATGCTCAAACAAGGGTCTAGTTCTTGAAAGGCCTGTTTCGTCATTTTGCCATTTCATAGCTGAGAGTAGAGAGAAAAAATAACCTTATAAAACTGACACGTCTTTCCTCAATCTCCAATCCTAGGCCTGAAGGCTGTGGGCTCCTTTTCCAGGGCCACTGCACAGCTATTCCATCTGGGTAAGCCCCCTAAAAACATCTTCCCTTCAGTGAGTTAAATCTCCCCTCCTTCCCCACCCCTCTCCCCTGCTCCCCCAAACCAGTAAGGCTTCAAACGGTGAGAGAGAAGCAAGAATCTATGACACAGGGCTCCAGAAACGGCAGGGTCACATCTCCCCTGGAATGTGGAAAGTGGGACTGTAGGAGGCGCACCGAGGGATCTGGCCCGCTCCCTAAACATGAACACATTTCAGATGAGGTGCGTTGCACTTGGCAGCTCAGCTGACTCCCAAACCACTCTGCACAAAACTGGATTGGTCAGGAATCATCGTGGCAAACAACAGTACAAGGGCCAATCAAAACTTCTGGCCCTGCCAAAGAGCTGCAGCCTTTTCCTTAAAGGGAAAAACACTTCAAGGTGAATGTTTTGGGGTGTAGTTGTAAGGAGAGGAATTTTCAGACTTTCTAAAACCCAACCTGCAGGTAACTTTGCTTCCATGTGTTTCTTTTTTTCTATTTGTTCTCCTCTGAAACAGGACAACATTGCTACAGAGTGTAAAAAAGTTAGGCATCCACAGAAAGCCCAGCACAATCCGAACTCGACATTTGACCAAAGGAGGCACGGTGTCCCTCCCTCTTCAGAGAGAGCTGGGACTCACCCTGACTGCTCCCACATGAGGGCAGTTTAGAGACTTCTCCAGAGTCTCCCCCTAGAGCCTCACCTCTCCCCAGCAGCCTCCTTGGCTTTCTCTGACTCAGTCTCCCCTGCCATTAGAACTCAGAGGCATCTGGAGGGCTGCAGGGAACCGCATATTGAGGCAAGCAGCTCCACAGCGGAGAGGCTGCAGCAGGTACAGCAGAGGGCTTCTCACACTAACTATACAGCCCTTTCCTTTTTAACTTTCCAGCCCATCATAGAACGATGCTTTTATAAAATACAGTATAATAAATTTCTGGAAAAATAAAATAAAATGGCCAAAACCGGTTTGGCTCAGTGGATAGAGTGTTGGCCTGCAGACTGAAGGGTCCCAGGTTTGATTCTGATCAAGGGCATGTACCTTGTTGCGGGCACATCCCCAGTAGGGGGCGTGCAGGAGGCAGCTGATCGATGTCTCTCATCCATGTTTCTGACTTTCTATCCCTCTCCCTTCCTCTCTGTAAAAAAATCAATAAAATATATTTAAAAAAATAAATAAAATAAAATGTTTAAAAGACATACATAAATATAAACTTTATTATTAGAGTCAACACTCATAAAATTACTCTATCATATATATATACATATATACATATATATATACACATACATATATATATGTATGTATATATGCCTAAGCAGTAGCTATGATGTACACTGACCACCAAGGGGTAAACGCTCAACGCACAGGCACGGAAACATGGAACAGACTGATGAATCTCAGAGGGAAGGGGTGGGGGGAGAAGAGATTAACCAAAAATCTTACATGCATACTAGAGGCCCGGTGCTATGCACCAGTGGGGTCCCTCGGCCTAGCCGGTGGAGATTGGGTCGAAACCCACTCTCCTATATCTCTTGAGGGGTCCAAGATTGTGAGAGAGCACCGGGCCTCTAGTATTGTTACAAAAGTCTCTAGGTGGTCACATTTCTATACCTATCTTAGAGTGAACCAATACCAGCCTACTAATGACAGACACTATGATTATCCTCAGTACAGTGAGAGAGAGCAAGCTTTGACACCACACAGTCCTAGGGACGAATCGCAGCTGACTCACTTACTGTTTATAACGACACCGCTGTAATTAACTAGTTATTCATGAAAGGAAAGGAGCAAAGGGAAGGCCAGGTATCATAGGCATGTTCCCTACAAAACATTAGGAGGAGGGGACCGACAAAGGGAGGTAGACGAATGCCCAGTTAAGTTGGGATGGCATAGGGAAGGTACTTTCCCGTCAGTCACACCTGGGGACAGAGATGGCTGGCCAGAATGCGTGTGGCCACTGCGAGGGCTAGAAGATTTGGGATCCATAACCCCTAAACAAAGGCGTTCGCTCCGGTGCCCTCTTGGGACTCATGTGACTCTGGGCTTGTGGGGCTCTTTTGCTTCTGATCCCTGCATTTGCCCACGTGGCCCACAGCCATGTTGACTCCATACAGAGCGGACTGATGGACTGTAACTAGCCTGATGCTGAACACGGAAAGGAAAGCTCTGGACACTCGCTTTGCTCCTAGCTTTACTGAAAGCTCAGCCACACTTCTCTGACTAGACTAAGGGAAATGGGAACTTTGGAAACCCGGAGATGAAATTCCCCTGAAAAAAAGCTTTCTACTCTATCTCATCCTCCTGTGGGGGCCTCTGGAAATGCTTATTCCAACAGCACCCCAAGAACCCCACTCCCACTAACAAAGGCAGAAGACAAGGCATATTCTTCTCCAAAAACCAATATGACTTTGGCCATATTATTTTTTTAATTGAATTTATTGGTGGCCATATTATTCCATTTTTCTGAATCTCAATTTCTGCATTTATGAAATAGAAACATACTATCATCAAATACTGTTCAGGTTTATGGAAGGATTAGAAAACAATAGCAAGGAGTCTAGCACAGTGCCTGAATGAGACTAAGAATCCAATAAAATAATAACTATTACTATCAGGTTTTTCCAGATATTTCCTTTTATCATTCTCTTTTAATCAAAGGTAATTCCAATTCCAGTAAATCCTGACCTGAAGACTTAGTATTTTCAAAGCTGATGATAATTAGCAAAAGCCAGATGTATGAACTCTCACTGCTTTTAGTGTCCTTTCCTTTTTTGAATCAGGAAGAAGCAAACCTTCGTCTTGTGCCATAATGCATGCCGTTTTATTTCTAGTGTTTTCTGTTTAACCCAATATATATTCCAATTTTATTTAATCAAACTCTTACCAGTTCAATCACCAATTCTGCTGTCAGTCCAGCTTTGTTGTTTTGTTTTACTAAATACTGGATACAATAATATTTATAAATTATGTAAAGATATAAAAAATAACAAAAACATGTATCACCCCTGCTTAGAATTCTCCTTTTTCCCATCCTTTCCCCTCCCCTTCATACACTGCTAAGGCCCTTCTTCACAACTGTTCTAAAAAATTAATTAAGCCTCAGCTCTGCCACTTTGTAACCCATATAATCTCTTACATATCCAATGAAGCTCCCTGTTTGATTTCATCTAGGCTCAACATCTTCAACACACTGCATGTTACACTTATACACACACACACATACACACACAAATTCCTCTCACGCTCCTTACCTTTAGATTTTACAATTCTAGCATCCATTCTCCTACCCCAGAATTGGCTACATTGAATTCTCCCACCAAAGACTGGCTACCACCATCACTCCTCTTATTTTTCCCTCAGTCCTTCCTTCCTTTTCTCAACAAGTACCCTTCAACATGTACCCTTCAGTAGTGGGAAAGAGACAATTCCGCCTGATCCTCCAAGATCATCACTTCCCCTCAAGGCTAGATTCATACTCTTACAAATATTCCTCTTGGGTATTCACAGCATAAAGACAATATAGAAAGCCTCAAAGAATCCAAGCCAACATTTTTGTACACTACAGGGGCTATTTTATAATTTAAAATAAAAGAATGGGAGAAAATATCTGCAAGCACATTTCTGATAATGGACTGGCAACAAGAATATATATACATGCCGAGACCGGTTTGGCTCAGTGGATGGAGTGTCGGCCTGTGGACTGAAAGGTCCCAGGTTCAATTCCAGTTGGGGGCATGTACCTTGCTTGTGGGCACATCTCCACAGTGGGGTGTGCAGGAGGAGGCTGATCGATGTCTCTCTCTCATCGATGTTTCTGACTTTCTATCTCTCTCCCTTCCTCTCTGTAAAAAATCAATAATATATATATTAAGAATATATATACACAATTCTCAAAACTCATTAAGAAAACAAACAACCCAATTTTTAAAAAGAAGAGTTAATAGACCCTCCATCAAAGAGAAATGGAGGGCAAATATGCAAGAGCAGTTCAACATCATTAGGTTTCAGAAAAATACCAATGACAACCACAAAGAGAAACCACTACATACCTATCAGAATGACTCAATTTAAAAAAAGAAAAACAAGAACTGACATTACCAAATAGTGAAAGGATGTAACTCTCTCATTCCCATTCATTGCTGATGGGAATGCAAAAATGGTAGGCCATTTTGAAAAACAGTTTGGCACTTTCTTATAAAGTTAAATATATGCTTAAGAGATGATCCAGCAATCCCATCTCCAGGTATTTACCCAAGAGAAATGAAGACACATGACTACACAAAACCCAAAGACAAATGTTTATTGTCACCTTATTTATCAAAAGCTGGAAACAACCCAAGTGTCCATCAAGTGGTGAATGGAAAATTAAATTGTGGTACAGGAATAACTAAATAACTACTCCACAATGAAAAGAACTAATTATCTATATATATACAAGGCTAAGTGACCATCCAATCATCTGTACAACCAACCAGCCGGTACATGTGACACGCACTGGCAATTTAAAAATAAATGTTGATTCACATATGCACAATGCATATAAAGCTCTCACTGGCACCGATTGCACACAATGCCAGAATGTATCTGAAGACAAACGATTGGCACTACGTACCTCTGAAGCTGAAAGTGACATTGTCGACCAAATATTGTTTATTTATTAATCAATTTATGCATTATTTTCATATATATTTTACTAATTTTCTTTCATCTCTGACACTTCTATTATAAAAAAGGGTGAATAGCAATATTAAAATATTTTGTATTTTAATTTTATAATACCATATTATACTAGAGGCCCAGTGCACGAAATTCGTGCACGGGAGTGTGTCCCTCAGCCCAGCCTGCATCCTCTCCAATCTGGGACCCCTCAAGGGATGTCTGACTGCCCTTTTAGGCCTGATCCTACCAAAATCGGGCCTAAAAGGGCAGTCGGACAACCATCTCACAATCCAGGACTGCTGGCTCCCAACTACTCGCCTGCCTACCTGCCTTCCTGATTGCCCCTAACCGCTTCTACTTGCCAGCCTGATCAGCCCCTAACCACTCCCCTGCCAGCCTGATTGACACCTAACTGCTCCCCTGCCAGCCTGTTTACCTCTAACTGCCCTCCCCTGCAGGCCTGGCCCCACCCAACAGCTCTCTCCCCTGCAGGCCTGGGTTCCCTCCCCCCCACTGCCCTTCCCTGCATGCCCGGTCACCCCCAACATCCCGCCTCTGCTGGATTGCTCACCTCTAATTGCCCTCCCCTGCAGGCTTGATCAACCCCAACTGCCCTCCCTTGCAGGCCTGGTCCCTCCCAACTGCCCTTCCCTGCTAGCCATCTTGTGTTCCATGTGGGCAGCCATCTTTGACCACATGAAGGAAGCCATCTTGTGTGTTGGAGTGATGGTCAATTTTCATATTACTCTTTTATTAGATAGAATAGAGGCCTGGTGCATGGGTGGGGGCCAGCCAGTTTGCCCTGAAGGGTGTCCCAGATCAGGGTGGGGGTTCCCTTGGGGCATGGGGTGGCCTGAACTAGGGGCCTGTGGTTGTTTGCAGGCCAGCCACACCCCCTGGCGACCCAAGTGGAGGCCCTGGTATCTGGGATTTATCTTCTATAACTGAAACTTTGTAGCCTTGAGTGGAGGCCTAAGCTGGCCAGGGTGTGCGGAAAGCTTGGTTTCCTCCATTGCCAGGGGGCAACCCAAGCCTCTTATTTGCTCCCTGGCTGTAGCTATCTTGGTTGGGTTAATTTGCATACTCTCTCCTGATTGGTTGGTGGGTGTGACTGTGGTGTAGTGGAGTTATGCTTAATTTGCATATCACTCTTTTATTAGTAGGGTATACTATTTTGACATGTAATTTTTTGCAGTAATATAATTATTGCCCAAATTTTTCTTCTAATTAATTTCCTTTCAATGTGCACAAATCCATGCACCAGGCCACTAGTCTACACTAATAAAAGAGGAAGATGCAAACTGGCTGTATCTTCAAGACACCCACCAGCAACTTCCCAGGAGTATGGAAATTAACCCAACAAAGATGGCAGGTTAATTTGCACACAAAGGTGCCAAGCTGCCAAAGGGGCTGTGGGGAGGACACTTGCGGTGTCACCATGGCAATGATGCCAGCGTTCCACACCGCCCCAGCCACTCCGGGCCTCTGGGCAGCATGGGAAGGAGAAAAGGTGGCTCCAGCCGGAGCAAAGGCAGTGCCAGCAGCCAGGGGAAGGAAGGCCCATTCTTGCACAAATCTTCATGCATCAGGCCTCTAGTTAATACATAAAATAGCATGGATAAGTCTCAAATGAATACAAAGTGAAAGAAGCCAGACTAAAAAAGCTACATGGTATATGATTCTATTTATATGACATTTTAGAAAGGTAAAATCCCAGGAACGGAAATCAGATCAGTGATAGCCAGCAGCTAGAAATTGACAAAAGGATAGACTAGGAAAAAAATTCCCAAGGCAACTTTCTGTGGTAATAAAAGTACTCTATATCTTCATTGTGGTAGTGGTTACATGTCTGTTACATTTGTCAAAATTGATAAAAATGTATACCTTTAGAAGGATGTTACTGCATGTAAATTATACCTCAATAAACAAACAAAAAAATATGTAGCCTCCCTCAAAAAACATTAATAGCCTCCTTCCCTTCCATCATAGAGGAGGGTCAGCACAACATCAAAGAATTCAGGGTTGGGAGTTGAGGAATTGTAAGGAGGCACAGGCCAACAGGCCTAGAGGCCAAGCAGAGGTGGGGGTTGAGGGGGATTTGGGACTATGAGGAAGGTTGGGGAACTGTGGGTCTGTTGAAAGACCCTATGGATGAATGGGCCAGGGGACCCCGTTGGCTGATTCCAGGCCATGATGAGTGGGGTACATAAGTAGAAGAGAGAGACAATGTGTTTGGGAAGTTGGCTACAGTAAGCAAATATATAAAATGAAATAAGTAAATATACTGAGGATAAAACAAGCCAAGTTTCTCCCTACTTGAGAATATATTTCCAAAAATGGAAAGATATTGGCTGGATTTAAGATGAAGTCATTGGCATGAACTCGGGTTTTATAATATAAAATATATAAACTACACACCCATACATCTATACACATGTAAACATCATGCATATATTTGTACACACACACTTACATCTATGCACACACAGAAATACAGAAAGTTACAGATATACGTTTATGGTGTATGTATGTCCAGAGTATATGTGTGCTGTGTGTACACATATACTTACATATATTTTCTAGCTCTGTCTCCTGACAAAGCCTAGAGGCATTGACACCCCAATAGCAATGTGCACACCTAGCACCCAGATTTTGGGTTTTAATTACTATCCTCCATTGAAAAGAACCAGACCTCCTTAGAAATTGCTGATTCCAGGGCTACGGCAGGAAAAGAACAAGGTAAGCCTGGCCGGCGTGGCTCAGTGGCTGAGAGTGGACCTATGAACCAGGAGATCACGTGTTCAAGTCCTGGTCAGGGCACACACCCATGTTCTGGGCTCAATCCCTAGTGTGGGGTGTGCAGGAGGCAGCTGATCAATGATTCTCTTTCATCACTGATGTTTCTATCTCTCTCTCCCTCTCCCTTCCTCTCTGAAATAAATAAAAATATATTTAAAAGAACAAGGTAAGCTTGGAAAATCTGTGTCAGGAAGTCAAGAAACGTCCCAGGAATGAAAGGTCAACAGTACAAAGAAGCCAGCATAAAGCAAGTCTCACCAACCAAATTGGGGACAGCTTGGGGATCAGAATAATTATAGAAATGAATTACAAACAACTTAGTAAAACAAGAATTCATGAGTCTCTGACAGAATTTTTTTAAAAAATGAGATGGGAAAACTCTACCTTATAGTAGAATGGAACTAACAAATACAGACAGACAGAAATAGAGAATGCGACAGCTAATACAGAAGTGGCTAGTTTGGGAAGAAGCTGTCAATGGAAGTCAGATGGAGGAACAGACTAGTGGTATCATCTCAAATTCTCTTTCCACAAGATAATAATAATTATAAAAGGGAAATGATGAGTTTAATGTGGAGAAACCTGGCAAACACGAAATAAAGCAAATGATAAACGTTAATATCACAGATAGTGGGGCAGACAGACACCACTTGCCTTCGTGTCTAATACATGTTGAGAAGAGAACAGCAACATCTCTGTGATACTCCTGTTAGGAGCGATATGGCTGTGTCATGAAGAAACAGACAGACACACCTCACTCAGCACTTCAAAAATGTCAAGGACACAGAAGAAAGGCAAAGACTGATGAACTGTTCCAAACTGAAGGAGTCTGAGGAGATATGCAACTAAACGTTAACACATACTCCTAGAAAGGCTCCTGGACCTAAAAGAGGGAAAAAGAGACATTACAGGAACAACTGGCAAAACGTGAATGGAGTCTGTGGATGGAGGGTAATGTACCAATACTGATTTCCTGACTTGGAGAGTTGTATACTGGTTATATAGGAAAGTTCTATTTGGGGGCATACACACCAGAGTGTTTGCTCTCAAAGAAGTTCAGAAAAGAAATAATCATAAAGGGTTATGCACGTATGCATATACACATACATACACACGCGCGCGTGCACACACACACACACACACACACACACGCACAGAGTGGACATGGAGAAATGTAATAAAACATTAACAACTGCCCTGACCGGTTTGGCTCAGTGGATAGAGCGTCAGCCTGCGGACTGAAGGGTCCCGGGTTCGGTTCCGGTCAAGGGCGTGTACCTTGGTTGCAGGCACATCCCTGGTGGCAGATGTGCAGGAGGCAGCTGATCGATGTCTCTCTCTCATCGATGTTTCTGACTCTCTGTCCCTCTCCCTTCCTCTCTAGAGAATCAATAAAATATTTTAAAAAAAACAAAACATTAACAACTGTAGAATTTGGGTGAAGAGAATATACAAATTTTAAGGGCTTTCTGTTTGTTTTTAGTTGTTCTGCCAACTTTAATTGTGAAATAATTTCACAATAAATTATTGGAGGGAAAATAACAGCTATCTACTGCCAGAAATTATGCAGGACACATATCTTTTATCCTCACAACAAAAGCTGCCTTAAGCTCAAACGATTAGGCACTGGCCAGTGTTGCTCAGTTTGTTGAGCACTGTCCTATGTACCATGAGGTCGCTGGTTCAACCCCAGGCAGGGCACATGCCTGGGCTTCCAGCTCAATCCTTGGTAGGGAGTGTGGTGGAGGCAGCCTGTCCATGTTTCCTTCTCCCTCTCTCTCCCCCTTTCTCTCCCCCCTTTCTTCCCCTCTTTTTCCCTCCCTCCCTCCCTCTCTCTCTTCCTCTCTCCCTTTCTCTTTCTCTAAAATCAATAAAAACACATTAAAATAAAACACAAACTCAAAAGGTTAAACCCTGGCCAAGCTAAAGGTTCTCAGCTACCAAGTGCAGAACTCATTGAAATTGTCCACCTCTATAACTTTCAATCTTCTACCACACCTTGCTGTCTCACTCAACAAATAGATAATCAATACTTACTAAAGGACATGCCAACTAGATAATCAACACTTACTAAATGTTTGTAAAACATTTAAATGAATCAGAATGTCCCTGCTCTCAAAAAATTCAGTCTAACAGAGATAGACTTGTAAACTGTAAAAAGTTATAGGTGCTATGATTTGCCTTTATTTCATGGGGAATTTGGCCCTCTCTGTACACTAAGTCAGTATAATCCATTAGAAGGTAGAAGAACATGTTCTACAATGTATAGGACAAACAGACCAATGGCTACAATGGAACATACTTATTTAGGTCATGTCAGTGAAAGGTCCCCATCTCTCTCACACACACCCTCCAAGGTTTGAACAGCCCTTAAGAAAACAAGAGGTGCCCTAGCTGGCTTGGTTCGATGGATAGAGTGTCAGGCTGTGGACTGAAGGTCCCAGGAACGATTCCAGTCAAGGGCATGTGCTTGGGTTGCAGGTTCAATCCCCAGTCTCCCTGCTTTAAATCTACCCCAAACGAAATGGCTCTTTTACCAGAAATTATGTGCAAATTCAGTGGTTTTCTTCTGGTTATAAATCAACTATGGATTGTCCTGAGTTTTGCAATATGGTTCGAACCATATACCATACATCATTTAAGGGAAGGAGGAAGACCCAGGCTACACACTTGCAATACAATAGCACACATGACAGTCAACTGTCCACCAAAATAGCACAGATTAGCAGGGGTAAAATAAATAAATAAAAAGAGTAGTCGGGAACATCTAGTAAGAACACCTTCTAGACTGGGATGGGACCAAGGTCAGGAAATGCTTCCTTGAAAAGGAATCACCATTTAGCTGAGATGTAAAGAACAAGAGAATATAAGCTTAAAAGTACCAGGTCTGTGTGACTGAGTGTTTTACTTGGTGGATTTTCTGAGAGGGCAGGTGAAAAGCAATACAAAATATATATATATATATACAAAAGCAAAGGGGGTGAGAAAGAGCAAGGGATTCCATTTTACTGAGACACATACTAAGAAAGAAGCCTGTCAAAGGCTGTTTGTAGTAGAAAAATTAACGTTTCACCATTACAACCATTCCATGGCAGTTATTATTAACTTCGATGTACTAATGACAAAACTGAGGCTTGAGAAAAGCTAAGGCTGATCAAAGTCACAACAAATCCATGGCAGGTTGGCTGTAAAGCCCATCCTGTTTCTATTCTATCCACCTTAGCATTTTACCAGAGTACAACTAGCTCTTTGGGTTCCCAGACGAATCACCTTTTTCCTTGATAATCCATCCTTGGTGTTTATTAACACTTTCAAAATCCAACAGTCACCAAAGTTAATTTTAGCTGTATTCAGGGGTCAATCCCTCAGGAAAATCAAATATACTCATTTTTATGTTTTCATAATGTAAATTTTAATATCAAAACAATATAAAACATTTTCCCCTTATGCTACAGAGGCCCCAAAAACCTTCAGGCAGCAGTAAGAAGGCAACCCACACAGAATTCTTTGTATACTTGGTAATACACAACCCATCAGCATCTATTTTATCTGGCAGCAGGAAGAGTAAGTTAGGACCCCACAATTATCCCTGTAGAGACGCACTCCAAAGGGCATGCAGGCATAACAGCTACCATAATGGTAACGCAAATAGCCATTGCACTTATTGCCAGTCATGCCAAGAGCTTTTAAACACCCACATCTCTAATCCCTCCTGCCCTCTGACGCAGGTGGGCCAATTTCTTTCCATTCTTTTCCAGCCCACACAATTCCAGAGGAATCGAAAATCCGCTGCCAGGAGTGGGAAGCAAAGAAAGCTGCTGTACTTTCAACACAAAAGACCAAAAAGGAAGGGTCCTAACTCCTCAGCCTGCGTTCTATCCGGTAAGCCAGAGTTTCCCCGTATCTTCTACTATCTAAACACACAGAAATGTAGCTCCTTTCACCTCCTCCAGCTCCCACTCTACACTACATCCACCCCGGCCCAGCTAGATCATTACCCTCTCCCCCATCTCCACGTCTACACACCTTTCTCGTGGCACGCACTTACCACATTATCTATCAGCTTGAATTCATCAACCTCCCCACCACACCAGAGCGCCTGAGAGCAGGGACTGTCTCGCAATCTGCCTCCCTCCACTCAGCCTTAACAGCCAGCATTGTGTTGAGCATAGAGGTGCTGAATTAAGGTTCACTGGGTGAACTGCTTCATAAAAACTGCTGGATAAAAGAGAAGTGAGCAGTGGAAAAAGGAAATGGTTGGACAGTGATTTGAGGTTTGATGGTCTAGCATAAGCATGTCAAACTCAAGGCCCACAACAAATATTTTTGGGACCCAGCCAATATAATGGTATTTAAGAAAAATTAATAAAAATTTCATAACTTGCCCTAACTGGTTTGGCTCAGTGGATAGAGCGTCGGCCTGTGGACAGAAATGTCCCAGGTTCGATTTCGGTCAAGGTCATGTACCTTGGTTGAGAGTACATCCCTAGTAGGAGGTGTGCAGGGGGCAGCTGATAGATGTTTCTCTCTCATCAGATGTTTCTAACTCTCTATCCCTCTCCCTTCCTCTCTGTAAAAATCAATAAAATATATATTTTTAAATTTCATAACTTAATTTCATAAATTTTACAATATCCTGTTATACATAATCCTATAGAATAAAGAGGTAACATGCAAATTGACCATCACTCCAACATGTAAGATGGCCATCCCCATGTGGACACAAGATGGCCGCCACTAGATGGCCAGCAGTGGAGGGCAGTTGGGACAGACCAGGTCTAAAAGGGAAGCCAGTTGGGGGTGACTAGGCCTACAGGGGAGGACAGTTGGGAGGACCAGGCCTGCAGAGTAGGGCAGTTGGGGGTGACCAGGCCAGTGGAGGGGAGCACTTGGGAGTGACCAGGCCTGCAGGGGAGGGCAGTTGGGGGTGACCAGGCCTATTGGGGCGGGGGGGAACCAGGCCTGCAGAGGAGGACAGTTGGGAGCGATTAGCTGGCAGGAGAGGGCAGTTAGGGGTGACCAGGCCAGCAGAAGAGGGCAGTTGGGGAGATAAGGCAAGCTGGGGAGGGCAGTTAGGGACAATCAGGCCAGCAGGGGAACAGTTGGGCGTCAATCAGGCTGGCCAGGGAGTGGTTAAGGGGTGATCAGGCTGGCAGGCAGAAGTGGTTAGGGGCAATCAGGCAGGCAAGCAGGCCCACAGTTGGAAACCAGCAGTCCTTGATTGTGAGAGGGATGTCCGACTGCCCACTTAGGCCCGGTCAAGGGCATGTACCTTGGTTGCGAGCACATCCCCAGTAGAAGGCGTGCAGGAGGAAGCTGATAGATGTTTATCTCCCATCAGATGTTTTCTCTCTATCTCTCTCCCTTCCTCTCTCATCACTGATGTCTCTATCTCTCTCTCCCTCTTCCTTCTTCTCTGAAATCAATACAAATATTTAAAAAACCACCTAACAATGTTTATTAGTGTTATGCCCCCCCAAAAGCAAAACACTCAACAAGAGAACAGTCTACAAAAACTGTTACAGCCTTACCACCCATCTCCAGGCCCCAGCACAAACAGCTTTTCGGGGCTCCTTTTTTGGGGGGAAGCTTCTTTGCCCACCACTTCCCTTTCCACTCTGCATTCTCCCCTCGCCCTTCAACCTGCTAAAGAAAACAATGAACGTGTTGCAATAGCCAAGACTTCTGAGAAAGACACCTATCCCCAGTCTACCGAGTTTATCCTGAGAGCTGCTGGCAAGATCAGCAATTTGTTCCCAGTCATAGCAGACTTCATCAGGACATAAATGGAGTCAACAGCTCCTCCACACGGTGTTGGGAACACGGCAAGATCTCAAAAACAAACCCTGGTAGCGCCATTTCCCCATCTGCCTGCAACTATTTGAGTGTGAGGCTTTTGCAGACCCTTCTTTTGCTCTAATCCATCTCCTACTTCCTCCCAGCCTCTCTCCTGTAAAATAAGTAGAGTGGATTAGAATGGGATTGCAATGGCACCAGAGGTACCATCAAAAATCAAGTGCGCAGGTAGAGACGGTAATACTAGAGCACACAGGCCACTCCTAAAGGAAACAGCCACTATTCAGCTCTCGGAGTGTACCACGCAGGAATGCAAGCCCAGTGTTTCCAAGAGAAACTAAAACCCCGGGTTTCATGTGAGTCCTCCCAGAGTTTAATGTTAAATCCAAACGTCTTTAAAATATGGTGTTGGCTAAACAAAACCCCTGTGTAAGGGCCAGACCAGAGGCCTACAGTTTGCAACCTCTGGACTGGATCATCTCAAGCCCTTCCAAGTTCTAACGGTCCAAGGCTCTAAAATGAAATCTTCTTAAAGAAAATGAAGTCACAACAGGATCAGAGAACAAAAAGAGAAAAGACCAGTCTCCTTCTCCAGCATTTCAATCAGACCGCAGAAGAGCCTTCTTCATAACTCATCAGGCAGTAAAATTCTGGTTACCTGGAAAGAAAATTATGTTTCCTGGATAATCAAAAGATCAATCCAACCTCTCCTTTAGATTATAAAAGCAGCGAGTCCTCTGGATTTTTCTGTGCTTTGAAGCTGAACTATTGTGCTTTAGCCAATGTGTACTTAATAAATAGTCTCAGGCAATCAGGAATGTTTAAACAGAGGCACAACTCATGCACGTACAAAGACATATATACGTACGCCACTAAGCAAGGAAATCAATTACGCTAAAGACTGGCAAGATGCCCCGAAGACATGACAGAAATTTGATATGAACAGCAGGATGAGGAAGAAGAATGAATAATTCAGCCTCCCTGATTCCCTTAACAAAGTTCTGTCAACCACACGCTGAGACCCACGGCTTGTGAGCTGGGCTCCCTCAGCTGAAAGGCAATACCAGCTCACCCTTGAATGGAAAACCAGCTGTGCCTACTCTAAAGGTGGGAGCTGGAAGAAATGACAAACCTGCACCTACAATAAGCTGAGAGCCAATTCATCACAAAAGATCAAACTCAAAAGCAGACAATGTTTTCATACTGTCATTAGCAAAGGAAAAGGAACGTGCATATTTTATTTATGCCCACCAGCTTTAAGAAGGTCTGCATTAGACTTTAAAGCCAAAGCAAATAAAATAATGGGGAAAGCAAAAAAAAAAAAGTATCAGCCAAGACTACTAAAAGTGGACAGAAGTGTATAGACAACTTCCCAGCCCCTAGTATCCTACACTTCCAAAGCTGAAGAAAATTACCAACATTAATTACCTTTCAACTTTCAATGATGAGCCATTTATGAACTAACTACTCACCAACTGCTTAACTCAAGTTCCACATGATTTTTAAATTTTTAACATATTTTTATTAATTTCAGAGAGGAAGGAAGAGGAAAAGGGAGATAGAAACATCAATGATGAGAATCATTGATCGGCTGCCTCCTGCACACCCCCTACTGGAGATGGAGCCCACAACCCAGGCATGTGCCCCTCACCGGAATCGAACCGGGGACCCTGTCAGTCCCCAGGCCAACACTATATCCACCTAGCCAAATCAGCTAAGACCACATGATTTTTAGACACGGGCAATTCTGAAAATAGATCCACATCTATCCTGACCACTAACCAGTCATATGAACTCTTAGTTTATTGGAAACCTGGATTTCTTATAAACATTTTTGCTGTTAATTGCTACATATATGATCTAGAAAGAAAGAGAAAAGAAAGCAGCCCAACCTGTTTTCCTGTGTGTCTATGCTAGGTTTGTTTTTATCTCCCAATTTTGTTTCTTTTTAATGACAAGAGTAGAGTATTTGTCATCATTCAGCATTTACATCTCTCAAATCTATGACACTTACTGATGCAAGTCATTGTTTCAGTATTATATTTGTGAAATGTAACTGTAAACCCAACAGCAAGAATGTATTAACTTCTGAGCACCTCAGTACTCAAGTTGTGTTGGTACAAAAATGAAGGGAAGAGAACAAATTGAAGGTGTCCTGAAATCCTCCTAAGGCTGTGAAGAGACAGTCCCTATGCATCAACAGATCCTACTAAATATTACACTAGTTGAGTAGCAGGAAACAGATTTCATCAAGCAATTACTACCACAAATAAGTGCAATCAAGAATGAGCTCATACTTTTAAAAACTATTTTAAAAATGAATCTGATTCCTCAAAGTTACCAAACGCAACAAACAACTCCCCCACAATTCAAATAGCTGAATAGGGGATATTTCAGTCTTAAAAGCAAAGAAGAAATAGTTTTGGGTTTTTTTTCTTATTCTCACCAGAGGATATTTTTTCCATTGATTTTAGAGAGAGTGGATGAGAGAGGGAAAGACAGAGAGAAATATCGATGTGTTCTCACATCAATTGGCTGCCTCCTGCATACACCCCAACCAGGGTCTGGGAGGAGCCTGCAACACAGGTACACGCCCTTGACTGAAATTGAACCCAGGATACTTCAGTCTGCAGGCCGACACTCTATCCACTGACCCAAACCAGCTAACGTGCTTTATTTTTTTAAGTGACTAAATAACAACTGCTCCTTCTAGTAAAAATAAACAAATGTTCTTATTTACATAAAGTTGCCCTCAGGAAATTAATCTGTCCATCCATCATGAAGAGGTTTGTGATACAACAGCAGTGACTCAAACCAGAGACACTATTAGAGAAGACAGTGAATATACCAGATGGAAACTTTTTTGCTCACATTCTCTATTACAGGTCATGATGCAAAGACTCATAAAGCATATTCCCATGGGTCACAGACAGAAAAAGCCCCTAACTTTCAAATCCTTAATGTCTGATGCTTCTAAAAATTAAATAACATAAACTCTTACCTGCCATTTCTTTTGTCAAAGAGCAATAAGGCTACTGTGGATCAATTTTAACAAGCTGGAAATGATGGCTTCCCAGAATAAGAATAAAAGTTATTTTTTTATTTGGTGAGGTTAGACAATGTGATTTTCTTAAGCTCCCCAAATGATACAAATAGGCAGACAGAAACAATGGTCTAAGTCTTGAAACAAACTAGCTAGGATTACTTAACTAGTGAAATCAGGGGTAAAACATTAAAAGGAGGTTTTGGCCTTTGAATATGACTTTGTTTGAAATGATTCTCTAACAAAACAACCAAATGCCACTCAGCAATTATTCACCAGGAAAATGTGGGATCTATATTCTATACAAATAAGGTATTTTCAGCTCTAAAATCCTATAACTTATCCAACCATTACACATCCAATAAATACTGGTCTATTACATATCAGGCACTTGGTTAGATAATGGGAATTTTAAAAGAAAAAAAGATCAAAGTGAAGTCCCTTTTCCCTCTGATATCCTACAGTTTTGGGGTTTTTTGGTGTGTGTGTGTGTGTGTGTGTGTGTGTGTGTGTGTTTTAAATATATTTTTAATGGTTTCATAGAGAAAGGAAGAGGGAGAGAGAGATAGAAATATCAATGATGAGAGAGAATCATTGATCAGCTGCCTCCTGCACACCCCCTACTGGGGATGGAGCCCGCAACCCAGGTATGGGCCTTGACCAGAATCGAACCCAGGACCCTTTAGTCCACAGGCTGATGCTCTAACCACTGAGAAAAACCAGCTAGGAAAAGGAACTTAGAGTTTGGAAGATCAAAGTAAATAGGCACTTATAATTCAGTGAGGTTAAGTGCTACAAAGAGAGAAGTACAACATGTATGACAGCAGTTAGGAGATGTTCCACACAGGTTCCCCCCCAAAAACTGACCTCTAACCTGAAATAGCAAAGATGGGGTTTAAAGCAGTAAAGGGAGGAGAAATATTATAGAGGTAACTTCAGGGAGAGCCGCATGGTCTGTGTATGTGTGGGTATGGGGTTTGGGAGAGGAGGTAGGAGCCAGATCACTGATGTGTTTGAACGGAACTAAAAGGCAATTAATGACATGATGAGAGCTGTTTCGGAAGGATCACTGGAAAACAGAGCACTACAATGCAGCGATGGAGGATGGGGTGACAAAACCAAAGGCAGGTGCACACTGAGCAGCTGGACACAGAATCTGAAGAGCAGGAAAGAGATTTAGACTAGAGACAGCAATCTGGAAATTGTCAGCATACAGACAATAAAAGCTGAGCTACTGATGAGCTTGCCCGAGAAGAGAGAGAAAAAGGCCTAGTTAGAAATCCTGAATAACATTAACTTTTAATTGGTGAGCTGAGGGAGGGACTAAGAAAGGATGCTGGCAGAGAGAGGGGAAAATTTTTTAAGGATGATGCCAGAGAAGACAGGGCGAGAGAGATGTTTTAAGATTATAGAAGACAGAAAAGGGTAGTCATTGGATTTAGCCACAATGGGGTTACTGGGGAAAGAGTTTCGATGTTGTAGCTGAAGAAGAAATCAGACTGCAATGGATTCAGAGGGTACAGACAATTACTTCCAAAAGCTGATTTACAGAACACAGATGAGTGGGAAGGAGCTAGAGAGTGAAGAAGTGGCCTTCAGGGAAGGAAAGAGGGAGGGAAAGGCGGTGCTTAATGTTAGGAAGAGGGACCACTTGGGAAAACTGGGAGAAGCAACAACAAATTGTACCTACAAACCAGCAACACCAAGAATCAGAGTGAGCATAAAGATCAGCCTCCCCATTTTTAACCGAAGTTTCCCTCTGCATTCATTTATATGCCATTTCACACACAACTCTACACCCAGCTGAAAAGGAAAGAGGCCGTTTGTTCTGAAATGGAAGGATTTGGAAGGAAATAAGGAGGGGAGAACAAGCAAAAGAACATTTGCTTTTTCCAAAAACACTCTTCCAGCGAACACATTTGCCTCCCCTCCCCCAGCAATGCTGTCTTCTAAGACCACTGCTTTAAAGGAGGGTAAGTCTCACCCGGAGCCCTCAGCAGACAGTAATCTCCCAAAACCCACTGCAGCACCACCAGTCCCCTCTTCCTCCTCCAGTCCTACTCCTGGAGAAGCCAGATTCAGACCAAAATGGAAAAGAGCCCAGTTGTGTGAGTCACTGCAGCCATCCCAAGGGGCCTGGCCCAGGCCAGAGACAGCTGGAAACAGCTGCAGTGAGATCAACTGCGACTGGGAGGGAAGGAAGAAAAGAGAGTGAATTCATCGTTTATTACACATGAGCCCATTCTGGCCTCATAAAAGCTGGTTTTTATTTTCTCTCCCAACAGAAAGATTCTTCTCCTAATGATGGTTGCAACAACTGATTCACCACTAAAGCCTCCCTGAGACCATTATCCAATGCGGGGTACCACTCTCACCCTGTCTCTCACAATACGGGGCAAACAAGAATCCATCAGGAAAAGACGCTTTAAAAGCAGTTACAAAGGCAAGACATCTTTGACTTGAATTTTTAAAAAAATGTTTAACTCACCAGGAAATATGAGACTGCTGAAATCAAGCAGAAAAATAGCTGCAGGGAAAGAGGGGTTCCACTCGCATTCCTCAGGGGATGACGTGTTATAAACACCGCAGATGAAGGAAAAGGGGAGAAGTGGCAGGAGAGTGTTTCTTTGCCCAGCTAGAAGGCACCCCGCTCTGGATTTCTATCCACTTGGTCACTAAGCACAAGGTGCAGATCTTCACACGGCAGTCCTTGAGGTCCTGAAGCAAAGGCGCTGGCCCGGGTTCAGAGCGCATGCTAAAATGAGCAGTGTGGCAACAAGGTGCCCTTCCTACCCAAGAACTCTCAGAGGTGATAGGGAAGGGGAGGAAAGGGATTTATTGGCATTTGGCACAAACTAGTATCAATGGGTTCTGGTCATCTGAGACATGGGGCGCTACCAAGCATTCTCTGCTGCCCGGTCTCAGTCCACCCAGACAGACAGCCACTCTCCAAACCCTGTGCCTATGGCTCAAATGGCTTTGAGCAACACACTCCCCTGGGTGGTTAGTCTTGGATTCTTCTGTCATTTTAGCTATTCACATGGTAGATATAGTCCTCACCCTTCAAATTCACCAGTGAAGCCATCCTGGAGAACAAAAGAACAGCTGCCTTCAGAAGAGAGCTAAAGAGATTTTTTTAAACCAATGAAAATCCTCTTCACCTCTCCCAAGTGCCCACCTGGCATGAATAACATTGTTCCTTAAGTAAGATACAAAGATTCAAAATAGTATCCCTATACATTCCCATCTTTCACTACAGAACTTTAGTTATTTTTTACACACACTCTAACACACACACAGTATTTACTCTATTACATCATGTATCGGACCTCTTGCTACTAATTTCCAAAGCCTGCCTGTTGGAAATGCAGGGAGGAACTGAGGAGGGGAGGGCGTATAGGGGGAAATCTGAGTCAACTGGCAGGGCCAGAGGCAAGTTTCCCTTGGCCCCCAGGGTTAAGATTAAAATACTGTCTTGCCCTAACTTGTTTGGCTCAGTGGATAGAGCCTCGGCCTGCAGACTGAAGGGTCCCAGGTTCGATTCTGGTCAGGGGCATGTGCCTTGGTTACGGGCACATCTCCAGTAGGGGGGCTGTGCAGGAGGCAGCTGATCGATATTTCTCTTCCATCGATGTTTCTAACTCTCTATCCCTCTCCCTTCCTCTCTATAAACTATCAATAAAATATATTAAATAAATAAAATAATTAATTAATTAATGTCTACTTGATTAAAAAAATATATGTAAAACCATAAGAAATTTTTCTGTTTCTGCAGCTTACATTTTGGATACCCCTTTTTTACCCCACTGTTATGCTTCATCTTTTCAAGCACACAGCAAATCTAGGAAAACAACTGTGGTACAATTTTATACTAAATACAGTCTTTCTCACCAACAAATCAGCAGGGTATATGATCCTTCACCATATTTCACACCACCAATTTAAACTGTGATTTAATGTTGGTTGCGTTTATATATCATCACCCAACTAAAGAAAAGCCTTCACAGAACATCCCCTGGTCTTCCCTTCCTGTCCAAAGCTCCCTTCACACCAAGCAGAACCTCAAACAGCACCTCTTGATGTTGTATTTTATATGAAATGAGTGCAGGGGTAAGATGGAGAGATTAGATCTGCCATGCACAAAATGCTCGGCCGGCATGGCTCAGTGGTTGAGTGTCGACCTGTGAACGAGGGGTCTCAGTTCCATTCCCCTGAGCACATGCACGGGTTGTGGGCTCGATACCCAGCAGGGGAGTGCAGTACACAGCCAACCAATGATTCTCTCTCGTTGATGTTTCTCTCTCTCCGTCTCCCTTCCTCTCTGAAATAAATAAAAAAAATAATTTTTAAAAATTAGAATGCACAAAAGGAGGGAGCAATAAAGTGATTCTTTCCAGAAGAAGGCCAACCCCCAGAAGTGGAGAAGAAAGCTTTCGATCAAATCGCAGGAGAGGACACCATCTGAGGCCTCTGCATCTCCCCACAACAGAGAGTGAGCACAGTGAGGCAGCCGCAGCCGCAGCCACTTAGACTCCATCCCCTTCGCCTTCAGTTTGTTTCTGATAACCACAATAACTTCCGTTCCAATTAGCCACAGCGGCCGCCACTGCCCTGATAACCAGCAATGATTTAGTAAGTTGTCATGTGTTTTCAAGGGCAACTTGAGGAAACCAACAGATAACCATGTCCCAGGCCAGCTCTGGGGGGGCGTATAAGGCTGAAAAGGTAAAAAGGGGTTTGTAAGAGGAAATTATCATCAGCTGAAAGGTCACAGTGTATTCAACTCAAGTGTGTACATGATAAAAAACACAGGATTTTTTTTTTTTTTCGTTTCCCCCACAACCAAGGCAACAAGAAAAAAGAATCTCAATTAGGGTCTAGGGGCAAAGTAAAAATTTATTTTTTTTAAAAAAATGTAACATTATACTTTAGCAGGATGTCATATAAAAATTTTAGTTAACTATACATTGCTAAACAGGTACATTATCCATGCTTAGCAAACAGAGAAATAGGGAAGAAGTTCAACATCTAATTCAAGGTTTCACAGATGACAGATGTCCAAAGCAGAAACTGGATTTCTAAAGGCCTAATTTATAGGGAGAACTTAACTTCTGTCTTAGACATGAAATACCAAAAAAACATATAGGAATGCACTATTACACATTTAAGATCTAAAAACAGTCCTAGCTGGTTTGGCTCAGTGGATAGAGCTTCGGCCTAACGACTGAAGGGTCCCGGGTTCGATTCTAGTCAAGGGCACATGCCCTGGTTGTGGGCTCAATCCCCAGTGGGGGTTGTGCAGGAGGCAGTCAACCAATGGTTCTCTCACATCACTGATGTTTCTAACCCTCTCTTCCTTCTCCCTTCCTCTCTGTCTCTGAAATCAATAAATATACATTTAAAAAAAAATCTAAAAACAGAAAATGTAAAAGTTATATAGCTCTTATAGCAACACTAAAGCACACACTCTCTATTTAAACGGAATTTTAGAGCTGGAAGGGATAGCTAGACAATAAATCAATATAATTACAATTCCAACCACACTTGTGCCCCAAGAGTTCAAAGAAAGCTTTAAATACTATACATACAGCATGAGTAAGACTTTAAAGCTTTAACTTTTACACTTTATAATTTCCGCTAATTCACCATCTTTGAATTAGACTTAACTTTTTCCTGAGAAAGAGAAAGGAAGGAAAGAAGGAAAGCTGGGAAGGATGGAAGGAAGGCAGAAAAAAAGGGAGGGAGAAGTGAACAAACAAAAGTACCCACAATGTT
Source organism: Lasiurus cinereus (assembly GCA_011751065.1). NCBI lineage: Eukaryota > Metazoa > Chordata > Mammalia > Chiroptera > Vespertilionidae > Lasiurus > Lasiurus cinereus. The sequence continues at coordinate 4,447,186 of JAAGEH010000109.1, forward strand.
TCTTACTGCTTCTGATGTAAAAAAAAAAGCATCCCACTCGTTATTCTTGTGTCTGGCTTTCCTTTTCCCTCTAGCCTCTCTGGGTGTTTGTTATGTTGTTGCTTTTTGTTCACAGTCCTGGTTTTCCTCTCCATCATCCTTTGTACCCCCGGTCTATCTTCCTTCCATGTCTATCTGCCTGCCTCTTTCCATCTTTCCCTCCAACACCACATTTCCACGTGACACAAAAGTAAATCCCATCCAAAGCACACATGAACATTTTAGAACTGCAAGTTCTTTACCATGTTCAAGCCTCTGATCCAACTCTTCTAGTTCAAGAAACCGTTGGGGTGTAAAGGGGTATATATCTACACATACGTGCGTGTACAGAATTCCTCCAGGATGCAACAGACACTAGTAGGGTTCCTCTCACACTGGCACTGCAACAGGACCTTCAGGACCCTTCCAGTTCTGGAACACTGCTGAATTAGTAAGTTCTCCCCCACTGCTAACCGGCAATAACCTTCTTCTAGACCGGTGGTTCTCAACCTCCCTAAGGCCACGACCCTGGCATACAGTTCCTCATGGGGTGGTGACCCCCAACCATGAAATTTTGCTCCTGTGATGCATCGTGATGTAAATATCTGCATTTTCCGATGGTCTTAGGCGACCCTTGTGAAAGGGTCGTTCTACCCCCAAAGGGGTCGCGACCCACAGGTTGAGAACCGCTGTTCTAGAGTCATCCACTACTAATACTAGTCCCCTTTGAACGCTTGAACCCGGTACAATGAGGATCTCTGCTCCTTGCCAGCCTCCTCTTTCCTGTCTACCAGATCATCAGCTGGGCTCCTTGCTCTCCTTCCTACACGTCTACAGCTTTGAATTTTCCTTCGCTCTTTCAACACTTCTGCCTCCTAACCTTAACTCGTTTTTCCATAACATAACATAGCTCGCAGCCTTCCAAAGCCTGAAGGCCGTCCCTGGGAGCTGGCATTCTGTTGCTCCCTGGCTGCTTTCTATCAATTCCTTTCATTCACTATTCAGCAAACATTTATTGGGTGGCAACTGCCTAACAAATATTATAGTAATGAGTCAAAAGGAGAAACCAAACCTGGTCCTTGTTTTAATAAACTAGCAGCTTAGGACACATTTTCAAAACCAAACCTCTGGACACCCAATAAATGTCCTACATTCACCTAACCCTAATGCCTCCCACAAATGCAGACAGCATCTGTGTGTGTTCTACTTAAAGAATCCCTAGGTCCCCAACAAATCTAAGGCGTGACACTCCTCCCAGCTTTTGTCCCATGAAGTAATTATGAAATGAGAAGCTTGGCAAAATAGAGCAAATCATTTCTCAAAAAGTGTCCTAAACTTTATTTTTCTTGACCTTTGACTTAGGGTAGCTCAGAAACGTTTCTTAAAAGCATTTGTAGTTGGCCATTTTTGGTAACTTGTGAGCAAAATTATTTTTAACCGAAAATTTTATTTCAATCCCTCTTTCCTAACTCAAAAGCATCTGACCACGTTTGGTTCAAGCTTCCCAGAATAAGTTATCTTTGAGGGGATTCAAAGCAGAGAACATTTCAGCTTCAGAGGAGAAACTTTATCTGTAAGAGGCATAACGACCAAAATGTGCTAATACACAAGACATGTGAGAAAGTGTCACTCGCCTCCCTGCCACCTACCCTGGTACACTGTGGAGATTAAACACTTCGATGTTCGGAAGTCTGTGAAAACCTGTGATGGCCAAAACATTATTCCAGCATTCCTGCTCTGGAGAGCAAAATGTGTGCTTGCCTGCCAGGAAGGGCTTCATACAGACTTACATGCCGTGCACGGGAACATCAGGTCTAGTTACCCTGACTCCAAATGGGGGTGAGTAGTTCTGCTGGAAGGCTGCACATCTACATGTACATATATACATGTAGCTGTGCAACTACATACATACATACATATACACACACAACATAATCAAGTACAGGTCTTCCCTCTCTTGTGGGGGAGATGAATAAAGGCAATATTACTACTCCACCTACCACTATGAGGCCATGCTCCTTGAGTGGTAGATAATCCAATCACCACCATCCAATCAGCTTCAAGAAGAATGGCACATGACTGCAAGAGGATGGCAGTCAGTGGATGATCTAACTACCAAAGACACGGAAAATCCCCTGCCCTCCGGCCTCCATTCCAAGCCTCCTGACCCACCTGCAAGTCCTCTCATGCCTTGTCCCAGTACAGACTGCTTCTTCCTCCCGGAACGGCCTGCCCTCCCTCTCCTTTGCCTGCCTCACCCCTACTCACTCACGCACTCCTCAGCACCGCTCCTGCAGAAATCTCCGCCATGCCCATCCCACCACAGCTGGGTAAGAACGCGTCAGTTCCTCCGCTCCCACAGAAACTCTGTCCTCACTCCTCTCAGTAGAGACGCTCCTCATTTATCCTCAGGTTAGGTCCTAAGTCTATTAGTTACTAAAATTTCAATGGGAAAAAGTCCAAGTAACCAACCCAAGGTTGCATACCTAATGAAGGAACATTTCTTAAGAAATCTGGAGAGGCTGAAACCGGTTTGGCTCAGTGGATAGAGCAGCGGTTCTCAAGCTGTGGGTCTCGACCCCTTTGGGGGTCGAACGACCCTTTCATAGGGGTTGCCTAAGACCATCGGAAAATGCAGATATTTACATCACGATGCATAACAGTAGCAAAATTTCATGGTTGGGGGTCACCACCACATGAGGAACTGTATGCAAGGGTCGCGGCCTTAGGAAGGTTGAGAACTACTGGGATAGAGGGTCAGCCTGTGGACTGAAGGGTCCCAGGTTTGATTCCGGTCAGGGGCATGTACCTTGGTTGCGGGCGCATCTCCAGTGGGGCGCGTGCAGGAGGCAGCTGATCAATGCCTCTCTCTTATCGATGTTTCTAACTCTCTCTATCCGTCTCCCTTCCTCTCTGTAAAAAAAAAATCAATAAAATATATTTTTGAAAAAAGAAAAAAAATCTAGAGAGACTTATGGTAGTGGTTCTGATTTGTTCTGTTTCTTCTCAATTCACTTTATGATTTGCACTTAACCCTTTATCATTGTGCTGTTGAATCATTCATCCTGTACAAATATTCAACATTGCTTCCATTTATAATCATCTCTGCATTTATCCACCCTTTGTATCAGCATTTTCATTATAATTAGATAATTTTTCCTTATTGAGTAAGACAGTTAATAATAAATATAAGCACTGAAAACACCTTATATACCAAAAATGTGATGACAAAATTAAAATAACCTCATGCCATCACTAGCACTATTTTATCTTTGTGGTATGCAGAATTGGCACACTTTTACTCTGGCACATAACTTCATTGTTTGGTCTATGAAAATTTGCAAGTTCAAAGATCTTAATTAAGTACAATGGCTCCTGCATTTATTCTTATGTAACTTTAATAAATTATTTGAAAACAATGTATGCACCTGGCCACTCAATACCTGTCACTCAATACCTCTACCCAGAGGCAACCACTGTTAAAGTCTTGCGCTTCCTGGCAGAGTGTATACGTGCATATCAATATATACTTTTTTTCTTTACACTTGATGTATTTTAGAATCTCTACGTCCATTCATACACAGCTAAATCTTTTGATGGCTTCGTGGTATTCCATTGTATGACTATAACATTTTAGTTGACAGATCTCCTATCAAAGAGCATTTTGTTTTTTCAGTCTTTTGCTATTTCAAATAATGCTGTAATATATAACAGATTCACACATAGATGCTAGAGTATCTGTAAGATAAATTTCTAGAGATGGAACTGCTGAGACAAGGAATATTGCTAAGTAGCTCTCTCTTCATGGAGGTTATGGGACTTCTTACCCCACCAGCAAGATGAGTACCTATTTCTGTGCCTATACCCTTATCAATACATTGTGTGATCAAGTTTTTATTCGAATGTACGGAGGTTCCAGAAACCAGCCCATAGATCTCACGGGTTCCATAAAAAACTCCTTGAACTCTGTAACCTTGGACAAAGATGTCCTAAGCGCTCAAATGTTGTTGAAGAAAGAATGAGCAAGCAAAAGGATAAGGGCTTTTTCATAATAAGAGGTTTGCTTTTAATATAAAGAACAATGAAACTGACTTATATATTAGCTTTTCTTTTTTTCCGTTTAAAGAGGGAGGGAGAAAGAGAATGAAGAAAGGGTGGATGGATGAATTGATTTTGATCTGAAATGGTTTCTCCTAGAGGTTTTAAAAAATCAGGAAAGATTCATACCTGTCTGTAATAGGTAAGTATTGTTCTACCTTAAAGTAAGACATATAGCCTTTCTTCAAAATGTTGAGAAAACTCAAGGGTCTCTAATGCAACTCCGAAAGGAGGAGCAAGATTCCTTCTATGAAAATGCCATAGAATACCAAAGTTTCTCACATCAATATTCTTTTTACACAACTTTCCAAAAACCTGTTTTTATATTTTTATTGATTTCAGAGAGGAAGGAAGAGGGATAAATAGAAACATTAATGATGAGATAGAATTACTGATTGGCTGCCTCCTGCACACCCCCAATTGGGGATTGAGCCCGCAACCCTAGGCATGTACCCTAACTGGGAGTTGAACTGTGACCTCCTGGTTCATAGGTCAATGCTCAACCACTGAGCTACACCAGCAAGCCGAAAAACTGATTCTTATCGTGTATTGTACACAATTGCATAGGTGGTAACCATTTCATTGATTTGCTACTGTGTAATGCCTGATATAATTAATACTAAAAATCTCTTGGTAAATACAACAAATACTGAACTCTGCATGACCCTTGGTCAGCATGTGTTTGCCACGGTCGCTGGTGCCCTTCCTTGGTGCTATGACAACCACCATAATAACAGATAACACTTATGGAGTGTTATCATGGACCAGGCACTCTTCCGGGCACATTAATGCATTTAATACTCACAACAATCTTGAGGTAGAAACTATTATTACCCCATTTTATAGATAAAAAAAGCGAAGCACAGAGGAAGTAACTTGCCCAGAGGACACAGTTACGTAGGTATAGAGACAGAATATGAATCTAGACAGTCTCACACCAGAACTGGTCCTCTTAACCCAATACTTTATTGCAGTGTGATCATTACTCTGATACAGTAGTACACAAAGGATATGTGTACCACTGACATACGCTCCTCTGTGTGCACCTTGACCAGAGTTATTACCTGGCTGTATTAAAATGATCCGTGTACACATCTACTTCCCATTGCACGGTCAAGTCTTAGTCATCACTGTGTCCCTACGTGACTCAGAAATTCTTCCACTGGGTTTCAGGTTAAGAAAATACCAGTTCTATTTCTTGGGCTTGTACTTCAGGTTTTCAGTGCCAGTGCTTCTGCTCCTGTGTGCCACCATCTCCTAAGACCAATCTCCTGCAAGATACGATCTGCTTCTCAGACAGTGCTGCTGCCCGGGTGATGCTGCCCGGCCTCACACTGCCCTGGGGACATTCTTGGAGTATGTACGCCGGAGACCCGCACCACCATTCCTGCTGGGTAAAGCGCGGACAGTACAGCCCCCGCCCCCAGCAGCCAGCAGCCTGGATCAGTGGCTCTTATCAGGAAGATGGAGTTATTTGAGCTACCTGCCAACCCATCTCTCAACTGCTAAGACAGGCGCTTTCTGCTATCAGGTTACACAATTGCCTGGAAACCTTATACCGGGTGTGAAGGAAGAAGCAATAGGGGAAACGCAGCATCTGGTGCCCTGCTGGCTTCCAATTCACTGCTTCGTGCCATAGAGACCAAGGAGGACTAATTCACTCTAGTGAGGCCTTAGGACCATAGAGATTGTACGGTGAGTGAGATGAACTTGACCATACCATAGAGGTCAGCATGCATCTAGAGCGCAAGACATCCTCACTGGCCGCATTCTCCATTCAGTTGGAATGTTACCTCCTCCTTAATACTCTTGTGGAGACAAAGGTCCACTGCGGAAGCCAACTCATAAAGCACAATTTTACTTCCTATCTTTAATTGCAGAAGTCTGTAAAGGATAATAGAGCTAGAAACAAGCCTATGCTTGAAATCCTTAATTCTATGTCTAAATTAGAATCCACCATGTTCAGTAAGCAAAAGAAAAATATTCCCTGTTTGTTGAACCATGTCTATTTACTTCTTCCCATCCAGTCTCAGTGGCAGAGTGGGCATATCTCAGGGATCAAAAGCATTCACTCAGTCCTGGGACTTTCCACAAACACAGGGGCGAAGAGAAACCAAGGACAATTATGGCTGCCAAGATGCAAACACCTATGAGGAATTAAACCTTCCTTTCTCACAATTCAATTCAAAATCTGGCTCACTGAACAGCCTCATGACACCACTGACATTCAATCAGGAAAAACCTGGGCATTTTAGATATGTCTGGCATAAAGAATGTCATACTGAATAAAATCACACTGTGGTTAGATTCCACACGCAATGTCTCAAGGCAGATCCTGAGTGTCATTACTAACTCAATGACAAACAAGGTTAACTGACCCAAAATGGGCCCACTAGGGCAAAAAGAACCAGGAGCACCTGGCTGAGGGAGGTGGCAAGCTGAGGAAGCCTATATTTTACTCCTCTTTAAAATATCTTTATTGGCCCAGCTAGTGTGGCTCAGTGGTTAGTCTTGACCTATGAACCGAGAGGTTATGGTTTGATTCCTGGTCAGGGCACATGCCTGGGTTTCAGGCTTGATCCCCAGCAGGGAGGCATACAGGAGTCAGCCAACTGATGATTCTCTCTCATCATTGATGTTTCTATCTCTCCCTCTTCCTCTCTGGAATCAATAAAAACATATTTTTTTTAAAATAAGTTGTACTACTATTTGTAATACTTTAAACAATAAAATTTTTAACACGTAGTTTCAGAGTAGAGTTTGCATTACAGAAAGTGATACTAAGGCCTAGGGAATTTTCCATCAATTTCCTGAGAGGCTAAGAAGTATGGCTAAACTTCAGAAGAGCAAATCAGAGATAGATGAATATATTTTGATGTCAACCCAGGGACTTTTAAAGTTGCATATTAAGTATGACACATTTAAATAAATGCATTTAAAATAAAAAATAAAAAAAGAGTTGGTGGTAAACTACCTTACTAATAATAATAACAACAACAAAAAATATCTTTACTCTATTTAAAGCCTATCTTTTAAAGGTATCACCAGTCAGGGATTTGTAAGGTATTCATGTGAAAGAATGGAGATGGAAATTAGGTCTCCCACCCTGTGATTCCATGATTCTAAAATAAACCACCATGTAGACTCAAACTTTGTGAGATCTTGGATTAAACAGTCATCCTTACTAAAGATATTTAGATCTAGTTATTTCAGTAGACCAAAATAGAATAATCCCAATTCCAGAAACCTAACAAATAGAGAAAAAAACCTAAACTATAAAAGTGATCTCCAAATACATAGAAAAGCAAAACAAAGAACAGTGTGCATATTAATACTTCCATTTGAGTTTTTAAAGGGAGTGGAGAAAATGTTATTCAGGTACTATCTCTGAAAGGATACCCAAATAACTAGCCATTCTGATCACCTGCAAGGAGAGGGCAGCAGGTAGAAACATTTTATTCTTCAATCTGCTGCATGTTATGAATCACAACTATGTAAACATATTACATGCTTTAAAAATAAATCTAAAAATAAAGGGGAAAACTCCTGAGAAATCACACAGAATAGTAAAAATAAACAAAAAATACTAAGAAATAAAAGAATCTATTAAGCCCTAAAGCCAAATGTTGGCGCATATGGTTTATTCTCACATACTCTCTCTGAGCCTGAGATACACTTGATCATTAAAATGAAGACATCATAGCCGAGACCGACATGGCTCAGTGGATAGAGCGTCGGCTTGCGGACTGAAAGGTCCCAGGTTCGATTCCGGTTGGGGGCATGTATCTTGCTTGCAGGCACATCTCCACTGTGGGGTGTGTAGGAGACAGCTGGTCGATGTCTCTCTCTCATCGATGTTTCTGACTTTCTATCTCTCTCCCTTCCTCTCTGTAAAAAATCAATAAAATATGTTAAAAAAAAAAAATGAAGACATCATCTACTTTTCCAGACTGAAGCAAAGCTGCTCCAGATAACCTCTAGATGGCTTCAGCTATTAAGATTTCCTACTACTCACCATTATCAGCTGTTGATTTATCTACTGTTGACCTATAATTTCCTCAAATCATAGATGAAATAACTGTGAGGCAAAAGAAAGACAACACAACAACAAACCACTATATATACAATTACCCCATTTAAATTCCCTTGAATATGAGCTACAGAAAAGTGAGATAAACACATAAAGTCCCTAATACAATGCTTGGCCAATTCAAGTACAGAATAAATTTTAGCAAAATCCCAATTCAAAATACTGGCTTGATCCAAATTATTGAAGAAACTGGGGTTCAATGTTGACTTCAAGTTTTACATAGATCAGCTTTCAGGTAATGGGTAAAATGTTTTCAGTATTAAATATATGGCATGTGAAGACAAGGAAGTACATATTCAACTCCATTCCTCAGCAATCATACTCTGGTGTGAGGGGCCTGAGGCCCAGAGGAAAAGGCACTGGATAAAGAGCTACAAGATCTGCGTCAAAGCATCATCTTTGCCACTTCCTAGTCAGGAGGCTTAGAAAGGAATATTTGCAATATCTGAAGAGTCACCAGTCTTTCAGGGCTGCTATAGGGAATAAAGACCTAAATCAAAATTTTTATAAACTGTAAAATATAATATAAATTTAATAATTGTATGTGCAGTTTTGGTCACTGTGCTTCAAAGCAGATGATTACAGAAAAAAGCAACAAAAGTTATTTGAAAAAGTCTGCCGAGACCAGTTTGGCTCAATGGATAGAGCATCGGTCTGCGGACAAAGGGGGGGAGGGGGTCCTGGGTTCGATTCAAGTCAGGGGCATGTGCCTTGGTTGCGGGCACATCCCCAGTAGGGGGTGTGCAGGGGGCGGTTGATTGATGTCTCTCTCTCATTGATGTTTCTAACTTCTCTGTCCCTCTCCCTTCCTCTCTGTAAAAAAAAAAATATATATATATATATATATTTAAAAAATTTTTTGAAAAAGAGATTATATAAATGTTCATATATTTTTCAACATTTACTCAGTTTTTATTATGATATATCCCTGGCACTGAAGGAGGAGCTAAGGATACAAAAATTAAGAGACTATTCCTGCCTTTAAGGAATTAAAAAAGCACTAGGATACAAAATCATGGGCCTGGGTAACAATAATACAGGGTGAGGCAAAAGTAGCTCTGCAGGTGTGAGTATGCAAGAGTTTATTTTTGTATTATTATTTATTTATTAATTAGAGGCCTGTTGCATGAAGATTCGTGCAAGAATAGGCCTCCTTCCCCTGGCTTCACTCCTGGCCACCCAGGAGCCTGCACTGCAAGTCCTCGCTCCCTCCAGAGTACGTTCCTGTAATTCCCTCTGCCCCTCCCCTCACAGCAGGCAACCTGCCCTGCCTAGGTGCTCCACACCTGGGCATGCAAATTAATCCACCATATTGGTAGGTTAATTTGCATACTCACTTCTGATTGGCTGGTGGGTATTGCAGCCTTGGAGTCAATTTGCATATTTCTCTTTTATTAATGTAGATTATTTTTTATTTTCCATTACCGACCTCAGTAAGCCTACTTTTGCCCCACCCTGTATATTGAACCACTACTATGTGTCAGGCCTGAATGGAAGAATAAGCACATTATATACCTTATCTCTTCATTCTTATACTAATCCTAGTTACTTAACCAAGTAACTTAAGGCTTAGTTACTTAACCAAATAACTTCACCAAAATCACACAGCTATGAAGCAGTAAGGCTGGGACTCCAAATCAGGTTTATCTGCAAGCCCATTCTATTTTTTATAATCCTGGCATGGGAAAAGCTTTTCTATGCATGACACAAATGAACAGAAATCATTAATGCAAACATTAATAGACCTAGTTACATTAAAAAGTAAAATTAACCTCTGATATAGAAAATGAAAAAAACAAAGTCAAGAGAATGTAGCAAATATGCTAGTTTGTGTAAAAGGAAAGAGAAGTAACCTAAGAAACAATGGCGCTCGTTCTGTTAATAGGGTGTAGGGCAGATAAGGAACAGAGATGAGAGGGAGATCCTTCACTAAATGCCTTTTTATGAAATGAGTCACAACATCTGCTTACGAAAAGTAAAATGAAATAGTTAAGAAAACTGTGCTTGACTTTTTCCCCCCAGAATAACTATTATTTCTCTAAGAGTAATCAATGAAAACAGGTTGGTATACCTGAATTAGACAATTTCCTTCCTTAAAACAGGATGCTGGACCATTCAAATATTTCAGGTTTCTTAAACTCTAAGATACTGGTAAATTGAACATTTACTATTTGCTTAACACTAACACAGCAGAAAACAATTCATAGTAAAGCAAAATCCAAAAAGGATGAATGATCCCCATACTAAACTCAAGAAAATAAAATATAAAGGGTCTTGAAACAGGCTTTCCAGAATTAAAAAGCAAAATCTACAGGATTTCATCCCAAACTACTCATAGAGAGAGAAATGCAAAGTAAGCATAAAGGAAAATTGCACATACACAGTGACAGACACACAGGTATCTGTTCATCACAGCATTTTTATACCACTGACAAAAATTTCTAACGGTCCCTGATAAGCACTTTTTTGAAAGGCCTTGTACCATGCTAACAATAATCAAAGGATCTCCAACGTTGTAAAACACAGCCAGTTCTAAGCTAAAATGTTGCTGCAAAAAGATCTATCTACTATGGCAACAAGCAGCTCAAGACCTAGAACAGAAAGTAGGGGGACAAAGGATGTGTCTATAAGGAATAATGAGTAGCAGCTGGGGATGGGGACAAGGTAGCCAACAGAAATATTAACCTCTAAGCTCAACACGGCATCACTTCAAAGTCTAGGATGATATCAAAATTAGCCAAATCAGCTTATTAAAAGTCTTAATTCAAACCATGATTACAACATACGAACGACACAATAAAATCTGTCCATGAGGAGAGCAAAACACAAACATTTATGCAATGGGCCACATAAGTGACAGCTGTACAGTACTATTCACCATCCTTTAAACAAGTCTGCCTTTTCCTCTCTCACAGATCTGTCCAGCATAAAACCACAGACACACTTTCCAAACAAGTACTACCACCTCCCTGTAAGCTTTGCCAAAGCTCCCACTGTGAGAGGCGACCATTGTGTAGACTTCCTGAAGTTCAAAGTCCTCACACCCACTGTGCCAGCCACTGACAGTGACTGTGTTCCTGGAAGCTTGTATGAGGTGCAAACCAATGAGGAAAGCTTTGTGGGTGCCGGGAGCCAACACAAAACATCTTCCAATTTTGCCAGTTCTTGTTTTGAAATCACACAGTCCTACCACCCCATCCCCTAGAAACCGAGAAATAGCAGGTGAAAGCTGTCAAAGCCACATACATATTCAGACTGATTAGGGGACAAGCCAGTCTGATGAGAGGATAAACAAACTCATTTGCAGATTCTTTTTGCAAAGGATTGGGGGTGGGTGGGGTGGAGGAATTCAGTAAGAAAGTGGGGGAAGAAGCCAAACAATTCCTGCTTTCTACCCCAAATTATTACCTACTCTCCTCAGAATTTCTGTGGAGTGCTGAACTACAGCGGGGAACAAAAAAAAACAAAACACGTAAGGTTGTAACTGTGACTGTATTAAAACCCCCAAGACAGAATGACCTATGAAACTAAGCTCAGTGCAACAAGGACTAACTATGCAGCTGCTTTTCTACTTGCCTAATGGTCCAAGATAAACAGAGCGGGCTCAGAAGCCCACCAACTTCCAGGAAAAGGGAACCAAAGTCCTATTGACTCAGGACAAGCCATACACCCCTGAAATAGATTCCTAAATGAAATCCATATAGGTCTGCTTTGGAAATCATCTGGCTGACAGCAATTAACACTCCCTCCTCCAAACAGCTCCAATCTGCAGAGGAAAAAGCTGCTCAAATAAAGCATCTGGAAGAACTTCCCATGAGCCTGTTCTAGAAGTGTTCCAACCCAAGCAGTAGCTGGAGCTCACATGCAAACCCCTCAGCACCCCCAATGTCCGCAGTGCCTCTAGATCTGTTAGTATAGCTTGTCCCCACCCCACATCCCAGAGCTCAGCATCCCACAGCTCCCACCCTCCCTCCCTCCTGATAAATCCTGCTTTGTTTGTGATGTTCCCAATTAGAACCCGACAAAATCGATGTGGCCAAAAAGAAAAATAAACAGTATGCCTCCTCAAAAACCACATGCCTGGAATAAAGTATCCCATGCTCAGTGTAAACCTCTTTTCCCTGCAAAGGAGAAACCAAGGAACCATCCTCCACATGGGAAAAATCCCACATACCAGGGTATTATCTGGGGACTTAGGTCCCTAAAAAACCCAACTGTATTATGGTTGAACACACCCATGTGGAAGTCTACATTTCAAAGGTTCTGTTCCCACACTTGAGAAAATAGGTTTTTAAGCAGTTACTCAACCATTATGATTTGGCGATTCAAAATTGTCCTCTACTTCGTAAGTGGTATTTATCATGTGCCCTGTGCCTTGAATCCTCAGCTGAAATTTTTGGATGCCACGTATGTGCAGATCACGTCACAAGGAAGTGATTACAATTCAGTCTCTCCCTCTCTCTCCCTTACCTGTTTCCCCCACTCTTCCTCTCTCCTTCTCTCCCTCTCCCCTCCCTCCCTCTTATCCCTTCTCAGGACCTGCTTCATTCAGAATCCAAAAAGCCAGAGGCACCACAAAGCATGCTCATATGCCTTTAAACAGGCCCAACTAACCTAGCAAGAGAGCAGGAGAGAATTATCCAGGAGCACACATCAGAAGCTGAAAGGGAAGGAGGAGGGGAGAACCAGGGCCAGTGAGAGATGATTTCTATAAAATTCTTTTATCAATCTATCTCCAAAGGTGAGATTTAAAAGAACTGTGTCAGACTTCCTCATTTTCAAGCATATCTAATGAACAATCCGAAAAATAGCTTATGTGTTTGTGAGGATCTCCGTTTGGTATTTTTCCCGCATGCATAAAAACAAGCTATGACAGCTTATGAAAGTCATCAATTGAAAGGGGAAAGGTTAAGGTCCATAGCTGATCAAATGGGCACAGTCCCAAATGGTGGTAAGAGAGCCAACGGCAACACTCCAGGATCTCTCAGCAGCGCGCAGAAGGCAGATCAACAGCCTGCTCCAGTGAACTGGAACAGTTTAGCTCTAATTGCCCCTTGCTTGTGTGGGTCCTCTATTTTCCTTCACCACACCATCACAAAGGCACTCTTTAGCCATACACACGTGCATGCAATTAATATCTGAGCGCAGGAAACCAAACATCAGGTTGCCATGCCCACCCGGCACATTCAGCAGTTAAATTCCACCCCAGCTTCTGTTTTCAAAGACCCCCTCTCTCACCTTTAACCCGAAATCAATGAAAAGATCAGGTACCATTCACAAATCCCACAACACCCAGTCTTTACTTGAGCTGGAAAGCAGACCAAGGGCCAGACCCCTCCACCCACCTAGTCCCTACCCCCCACCCCCTCCGGGAAAATCTGGAGAAATAAGTAAAGCCATCTGCAGGCCCCAACTGAGAAGCAGGAAGACAAAAGTTCAGTTCAGCAAGCTCCATAGCCCCAGGCACAGTGCTAAATCCTATGACCTCCAAAGGATCTGTTGACCTCACAGTCTGGGTAAGGGTGGAAGGGCAGACATTTGAGCAAATGTTAATCTAAAAAAATCTTAAAACAGAGTATGGACATAACATGTTTTGGAAACCAGCAGGAATGGGGGAGGGAAGGAGCTGATAAAAAAGGCATCCAGTAGGAATCAATATCCCAAATGATTCTTGAAGAATGAGCCTTACAACTGAAAGATGGGAGGCAGGAAATGCAAGCTGAAGGAACAGAAACAAGAGGCATGAATTAACTGGGGGTGGCAGTGTGCTCAGAAAACTACAAGCCTCTGAACATGGACTTGGAAGTGGAGTGTAGAAAGAGGTGAAGCTAGAAAGTCAGGCAGAAATCAGGATCTGGTAGGCCAAACAAGAGAATGGACTTTATCCTGAAGTCAAAGACAAGCTATCAAATGATTTTAAGCTCTTTCAGATGGATGGCTCTTAATAGTCTAGCAGTGGTTCTCAACCTTGTTGTGGTGACCCCCAACCATAAAATTATCTTCTTTGCTACTTCATTACTGTAATTTTGCTACTGTTAATGAATTATAATGTAAGTATCTGTTTCCTGATGGTCTTAGGCTCTAAAGCAGAGGTTCTCAACCTGTGGGTCACCTAAGACCAATGGAAAACACAGATATTTACATTACGATTCATAATAGTAGCAAAATTACAGTTATGAAGTAACAATGAAAATAATTTTATGGTTGGGGTCACCACAATATGAGGTACTGTATTAAAGGGTCACGGCATTAGAAAGGTTGAGAACCACTGGGAGGGTGGGTTTAAAGACACTGGAAAGAGACCACTAGAGACAAAGGCATCCCAACTTAATTTCCACAAACCAAAATGAGAACAAAAGATACCATCTATATGATGCAACATATTTAACCAACAAACCTTATAAAGTTTGAAACACAAACATATACCACCAAAACAGCCAGTGTATAACGGTCAGCCACGGATTCCAGGAAAGATCCACAGATTCCATGAAATGTCCACATGCCTGATGCAGGCACTGTGATATGTGATACTTCAGTAGTCCTTGGAGTCCTTAGCTAATGTCTACTCTTCCTTTAACTAGAGAGAGCCCACATGAGCAGATCCATTTTCCTCCTCTACCCTGATAACCAGCAAATTGGGTTTTCCAGTTTAACGCATTGCTCATCTCTAGTAGTTCCCAACTCTGGCACTTAATCGAAAGTGTATTAACCACACCATGCTGACCTGGCAGTAAGCAGGAACTCAGAGTGCTGTACAGCAGGTTATAAGGAGGCAAGAAATAAACATTTACTGCTGGATTCCATGACAGGCACTTTAAATAATCTCCGTTATTCATCATAGCAGCTCATTAGAGTATGTATTAGTTCTTCCAGTTCACAGAGGTGTAAACAGATGTTAAGTATCTTGCCAAAGGTCATTCAGTTGGTAACAGAATTCAAACCCAAATATGAGAAATTCGAAATAATGTTTCTTTCATTACGCCAAACTGCAAGTATATATGAACAACAAATGTAATTATATGCTAAGGTTGGTAATAATAATGGTAACAGTACCATTATTAATGGTAACAGCACCCTTTTAAAAACTGAGAAGGAACCCATATCATATTATTTTATTTTGGAGTAAGGGATCACTCAGAGAAGTCACACCTGAGTTATCACAACTGGAATCTCCAAATGCTACTAAGAAAGGTCATTCCTGAAAAAATGTTCAGAATCAAATAATCAGAGCAAGTTGGCTCTACTCCAAAGAAATATATCAAATTCTCTATGCACTTTCCTCTCAGAACCCCTAACATGTTTGAAAAAATGCAGCTTTTGTTTTCTCTTTCTCTTTCTTCTCTTCTCTTCAATTCTCTTCTCTTCTCTTTCTCTCTCATTCCCCCCCAAATTACAGAAATATGTCCGGGATGCACTTGGCAGCTCTGATCCGATTTGCCCCAATCCTGGCTCAAGCAGCTTTGCATTACCCTCCTAACTAGATCAGCACCAGCCAATGGGTTTATTCTAGCTGATCTGTGATGGATTAGATAATGAAACCTTAGTCATGTAAGCGGGCTGCTTGTACTGGGCTGTAGGGGAGAAGAATAAGAAACTCAATACTCCTAGGGGCCACCTACAACACCAAATGCAGCCGCCATCCCTCGCTCCATCTGTTTGCTCCAATTACTGCCATTTCCTTCCCATCATCGCTGATGGTCTTCCCTCTTGTTTTCGAAGGAAGCGCACATCTGCCCCAGAATAAAGATGTTTATTATACTTTACAAATGCATATCAACAAAAATTCAAACAAATCCACTCATTAAATGACTGTCTTCATTGTTTCTACAATTAAAGTCTGACATCAAACTGACAGCCTGAAAGATGTCAAACTAGTAATTCACTAGAGCGACATTCTGGCTTACACTAAGTAGTACAGTGACTTTCTTTTCCCACAGTCCTGTAATCTTGAGGTCTGTCTGCACCGGTCTGCTTTATATCAAAATGAAAGTTAAATCTCTAGTTAGCTTCTGCTGTGTTCATATGTCATTGTGATAGGGAAAGAAATGACAAGGCGCCTGAAAAATGGGAGAGATGGGAAACAAATTCAACTCAGGTTAATTTCTTGAGTCACCTTGAAAAACAATTCTACTCTGAATTCAGACCTGAATTTCTCCTTCTCAAAGACATTCCCAGTTTTACATTCGCAGTCTTCTCTCTGAGGCTTTTTTAAAACGTAGTAATTTTTATGTGACTATACCTGTTTCTGCATCTGCAATACTATTTATCCCTCTGGCAGTGTAATGGGCTGAATGTCTGTGTTCCCCCAAAATTAATCTATTGAAGCCCTAGCCCATAACATGATGGTACTTGGAGGTAGGGCCTTAGGGAAGTAATTTAGATTAGATTAGATTATGATAGGAACCCCATGCTGGGATTGGCGCCCTGATGAGAAGAGGAAAAGATACATCTTTCTCTGTCCAGGAACTCACACCAAGGAAAGGCCATGCGAGCACACCAAAAGGCAGCTGACTGTAAGCCAGGAGGTCAACCCTTGCCAGACAGCCTGCCAGCACCTTCATCTTGGAACTGTGAGAAATAAATTCTATTGTTTAAGCCACCAGATCTATGACATTTTGTTATGGCAACCTGAGCAGATTAAGACAGGTAGAGATTCCACAATTTTAATGAGATTGTTAATGATTATTACTTGGAAGGAAAGCACATTACGTTTTTATTTTTACCTGAAGATATGTTCTTTATTGATTTTAGAGAGAAAGGAAGGAAGAGGGAGAGAGAGAAACATGGACGTGAGAAATATGGATTGGTTGCCTTCTGTACACACTCCAACCAGGGATCGAACCCGCAACATGGGTGTGTGCACTGACTGGAATTGAACCCAAAACCTTTTGGTGTATGGCACAACACTCTAACCAACTGAGCGACACTGGCCAGGGCAGGAAAACACATTACTTTTATACTCTGTTCAAATGCTAGCGCTATATTCAGTTTCAGCACCAAAATACCCAAATAAGAGTCCCAAGATACATCCACCTAGAAAGAAAGAAAACCAGAAACAAGCAAATGGGAAGATAAACTATTTCAAGAAAATACAGCATCCACATAGCAATTACAGGCTACCTGGAGCCCCTTCCCTGAGACCAGGTAGAAGCTACTACTAGAATCAACTATTGATATGAACTGCTGAACACACTTAGCTAACTTGGATTTATGAGTCTATGGTCAGAAGCAATTATTCAGCCACATAGCAATCACATGCCAACATTTCACGGCCATAAAGAATTTTGTGAAAGCTGTTAAGTAATACTTTAGGTGCACCTTGCCTTATACAGCAGCTAAGTTCCTGGAAAGTTGCACAAAATTGAATTTTTGACAATTTTTATTCATTGGAACAGATAAGCAAAAGAATTCAGTCAGCAGTGTTTTAGAAAGCCCAATTTTCATGCATATCACACTTGCATAAAGTGAAATGAACCTCTGAAATCTATACAGTGAACCGTCCACCAGGTTAGAGTACAATATTGCCAAGTACCCTCTGTAACAACTAGCTTCATCTCTTAAACCCTATTCCAGTTTTCAAGTTGAATTTCTCATCCCTCCTGCTCCACGGTTCGGGGTTCTCTGTTTCTATACTATTTCCAGGGTTGTGCTGACTCCTCTTCCACCCACATAAACCTTCTGGATCCTGCCCTTAAAAGGACCAACCCTTCCCCTCCCCCCTCGTGAGTCTAAGGATTACAACATAAGTACCACCGACTCTCCTGTTCTCTATGGTCCACTTTGGGAAGTGATGATTTACTCCAAAAGCTGCGTGGCGGTAATTCATCAGGGTTCAGCTTGGAATCTGCAACTTAAGAGGTACAGCTCCATTTCATAAGCAGAGTTGTGAAACTAACCCAATAAGGAACTTCCTTCTGTAAAAAAGGGTTAATTTTGGTGGGCTCTCTCTGGAGTACACCCATGCCTTTTTCCCTCGTGGGTGCATTTTTACTGTGCTCTCCCCCATGAGACTTGCAACCAGGGGAGCAATGGGCAGTGGCAGCTCGTCCTGGGCTAATCCCCTGAATCTGTCTCCAGGGCAGGTTCTGTCTCCCTCTTCTCTGACTCCCAGTGAGCTAACAGCAGCCCTGCTGTGACCTACTTCTTTCCTCTAACGTTTCCAGGGAGCCAAAGCCACCTGCCTAGGCTCTCCCCTGTTGGTTCTTCTACCCTAAGCCCTTCATTTGTTTCACTGCCTCCTGCTTTAATAAGCATACTTCAAAGTAAAATAAAGGGGGGAGGGGAGGATGTAACCTTTTGACACTTAAACAATTGGGGAATTTCATGAAGGTACTCTCACCCCTGAATTTCATGTTTCTATCCCTTAATTATTTATTAAAAAGGTCAACTTCAACTCAACAGGCATTGAGTACTTGCTATGTACTCAAAAGTGTTAGGCGTTAAGAATAAATACATTTTGCCCAATACATTTTGTGGCTCAGTGGATAGAGCGTCGGCCTGCAGACTGAAAGGTCCCAGGTTCGTTTCCGGTCAAGGGCATGTATCTTGGTCACGGGCACATCCCCAGTAAGGGGTGTGCAGGAGGCAGCTAGTCAATGTTTCTCTCTCATCGATGTTTCTAGCTCTCTGTCCCTCTCCCTTCCTCTCTGTGAAAAATCAATCAAATATATTTAAAAAATAAATACATTTTAAAAATAAAAAAAAGAATAAATATGAAGAAAATACCGTTCCCATCTGCTAGAAGCTTTCGGTCTCACCAGGGAAACAAGAATAACAACACAACTGAGGGACAACATATATGATGCATAATTAAGCATCGATATAAAGGAGATAAGAGGGGGCCCTGGCTGGTATAGCTCGGTTGGGTCAGCAAACATCTGTGCACCAAAAAGTCATCGGTCTGATTCCTGATCAGGGTACATGCGCAGCTTGCAGGCTCAATGGTGAGTCAGTGTGTGTACAGGGGACCGTCCATCCGTGTGTCTCACATTGATGTTTCTCTCTCTTCCTCTTCCTTTCTCTAAAATCAATAAAAAACCTATTTTAAAAAAATAAATACATAGCCCTAGCCAGTTTGGCTCTGTAGCTAGAGAGTCAGCCTGTGGACTGAAGGGTCCCAGGTTCCGGTCAAGGGCATGTACCTTGGTTATGGGCACATCCCCAGTAGGAGGTGTGCAGGAGGCAGCTGATCAATGTTTCTCTCTCATTGATGATTCTAATTCTCTGTCCCTCTTCCTTCCTCTCTGTAAAAAAATCAATAAAATATATTAAAAATAAAGTAAAAATAAATACATAAAGGAGACAAGATGGGGCTCTATTGTCAACTAAACTGTAAGAAGGCTTCCTAAAAAGAACTATGACCTCAGAAAAACTCTATTTGTGTTAAGTTGCAAGAAAAAAACAACAACGCATGCTTCAAGACATACTCATAGAGAGAGAGAAGGCCATGTAACTACGGAAGCAGAGAGTAGAGTGGTATTGCCACCAGCCAATGAGTCCAGGGATTGGGGCAGATTCTAGAAGCAGGAAGAGGCAAAGAATGAATTCTCCCCTGGAACCCCTAAGAGCGACCAGCCCTACTGACATCTTAGCTTTAGATCAGGGACCCTGATTTTGGACTTTTGATGTCCAGAATTGTAAGACAATAAATTTGTGTTTCCTAAGGAAATAATTAGTAAATAAATAATAACCCATATACCAAAGAGGTCGGCTGCACTAAGGATTTTTAAAGTGTTACTTACATATGGCCTATGGCATTTCTACACGGTTGATATCCTCTCCTAAGGCTGCCAAACCTCTGCTCTTTCTGCTCCCGCTACACCAGTCTCTACCCCAGGACATTAAAGAGACGGTCAGTACCCTAGCTTTAGAAGATGCAACCGCCTCAGGACCTAGTTCCTCTACCTGAGCCCTCTTCTCTCAAACATCTGAATGGCCCATCCCCTCACTCCACGGAAAGGTCACCTAACGGAGAGGACTTCCCTGACCATCTTCATTACTCTCTATCCCTTTACCTGCTTTCTATTTCTTTTTAGCAACTTACCACCATCAAATAGTTGTTCGCTTCTTTATTATCTGTTCTCTTTTGATTATAATACACATTCCATGAGGGTAGGATCTTAATAGTTTAGTTCACTACTGTATCTCCTAGAGTCCTAGACTCTAAAACAAGGCCTAGCACATAGCAGTTGCTCAATAAGCATTAGTTAAATGAATATTAAATATTCTACAATTATTCTCAGAATGATACAAGAACATCCTAGAGGTAAGTATCAGTCATCTAGGCTTAAGTTTTATTTTTTCATGGACATTATTTCTCCTTTATTCCCAATTATATCTCAAATTTCAACTTTCTCATAAAACCTTCCTTGAGACCATTTCAGCAGAAATGATCATCTCCATCTTCTGGACCCAGTGGTATAAATCCTCTGCATACTTTGGCTCTAAATTATGAAATGCCTTTTGACATGCATCTATCCTGTGGTATCGCTACTCCTGTTTTGCTGAACTTACCAAAAAAAAAAAAATCTTTTAGATATACACTTTTTTAAACTTTTCAGCCTTGTTGTCTCCCCACCTAAATTGTAAGCATCAAGTACTTAAGATCAGGGAGCCTGGCATATTGTTTAGACGATAACTTAGAAATCATCCGGTATAAACACTTTACAACAAAGGAAGCAGCGGCCCCAAAGGATAGATTTTTCCCAGAACCATCCAGCTAGCGGACGGCAGGAGACTAAATCAATGATGATAGGAATACCTGTGTGACATGAGGAGTTGGAACTACAACAATGAACATACACAGAACACCCGCTCATACACAGAATGGAGAAAAGATTATCTGTGGGATAGTTCTAAGTTGCCCATTTGTACCCAAAGGACCTAATCCACTCCTTCCTCTGCGTAACCCCAAGTCCCTAGACACCGCTCCACTTCCAAATACTACTATCCTTAGCCAATTTGAAGGCAACTGGCAAATAATGGGTCTCGGGAGGGAAGAGAGGCGTCTCTCTCTTACCTCTGATTGACAGAAACAATAAATGAAAGCAGACACGCACAGATAGATACACACACCAAGCCGAACAGGCTCCACCGCACCAACACCCAGTCTCCCCTCCTGACCATCCACGATGAACCCCCCTCCCCTAAAGTCTCCCCATATTCCTCTACATTCCCCCCCCCCCCCCCGGCCTCAAGCTTTTACTTCTCACAATCCCTCAGCCTCACAGAGTTCTAACGGAGAACAAAAGCAGGCAAACAAAAGAATTTTCAAATAAAACACCACGAGGATCGGGTGTGTTTTTTTGTTTTTTTTTACCCAAATCAACAGAAGTAACAGAGGGGCCTCTGCAAAGCAGACCCAGAAGCCCAGGGCAAACTTGCCAGGCTCACACACAGCTCCTCCATCTCTCACAGGAAGTCAGGCCGAGCCTCGAAAAGCAGGAGCAGAGCACAGGAAGTCTGCCGGCGCTGCGGAGATTTCCCAGCGCGGTGTGATGGAGAGAGAGCGCGCAGGAATAGGGACCAGGAGAGCGGGCTTCCCGTTCTGGTTTTACTACCGGCTCACTGGGTGGCCTCAGGCAAGTCACCAGTCCGCTCTGGGCTTTTTGATTCCCCCATCTAATAAAAATGAGGTCCTGTGGGTACAAAAATGGGCAACCGAGAACATTAACCCCCAGATAATCCCGGGTCTTGAATCCACTCCAAATAGTAACTGTTTGACTCTTTCCCTCCAAAAAAAAAAAAAAAGTGCCCGTAAACTATTCTGCGTTAAGAATCTTCCACGTCCATCCAGGGGGTAAGAACCCCCGGCAAAGATGTCTCTGGTCCCTTCTAACATTCTATGATTCTAAGAGAATTAGGCAGATGTCAACACAGTTGCTGGCATGTGGGCACCCCCTTTCCCTACCCCCCCTACCCCCATCCCCTTATCCCTCTCCCCCCGGGCTCTCTGGCCCGTTTCACAGCGAGGATTTTCTGGACAGAAGACCAAATCCTAAAAAAAAAACCCATGGAAGGCTTCACGCTCTTCCCGCAAAGTGGCTTGGCATCATCATCACCCTCTGGGTCCCACCCCCGACCCGACTGGACCACCTGAGCCCGGGGGCCACCGCCGCTGGCAGGACCCAGGCCTCCGGCAGCGGCGGCAGCGGCCCCCTAAGTGTCCCGGTCACATCCCGGAACACGCAGGCGCCGGCCCCCGCCCTCGCTCTCTGCGTGCGAGATGCAACCGACAAAGCTCGGGAGGGACCCGCCGCCCTGGTCGCTCTCTCTCTCCCTCTCTCTCTCTCGCTCTCTCTCGCTCTCGCAGGCCCCGGAGCGGAGCGAGCGCCGCCAAGTTGCGGGGACGGAGCGCCACGCTGTCCCCCCCCCCCCGCCCGCACGGCCCGACTCCCCGGGACGGAAGCCACAAGCCCGGCCACATCCCCTTTCGGGCTCTCGAGGAGTTCGTTCCCTCGCTCTGCCCGCCGCGCCTCCCGCCGCCGCTCCGGCCCCCGCCCGGCCGCCGCCCCCGCCCCCCGGGCCGCAGGGCCGGGGTCCCCCCCCCACCCCCGGCGTCCACGCCAGCCCACGGGGCTCGGGGCGGGCTGGCAGAAATGGAATCCAGCCCGACCATGTTCCACGGCCCCGCACAGCCGTCCCCGCGCCGCGCCCCCTCTTCCCCTCCAGCAGCCGGGACCCTCCCGCGCCCTCGCGTCCACGCGGGAGCTCCCCCTCCCCGCCGCCCCGCGCCCCCCCCACCTT
>JAAGEH010000109.1:4470236-4501494 GCA_011751065.1 Lasiurus cinereus
CCACCCCCCCGGCGTCCTCTACCCCCCGCCGCCGCCGTAACGGGATGCCCGTCCCGCGCGGTCACCTGCATCCCGCCGCCGCCGCCGTCGTCGGCCGCCGCCTCCTCGGTGCGCGGCCGCTTGCTCAGGCCGGGCTCGGCTCCGTCTCCTCCCGCTCCGGGCGCCGGCGGCTCCAGCTCCGACTCCCGCTTCATCCCCCGCGCGGCGGCGGCGCCGGGCCCGAGCTGAAGCGGCTGCTGCGGCTGGGCGCCCTCCGCCATCCGCCCGCGCCCCCCTCTCGCCTCTGGGAGCCCGGCGACCCGCGACAGGCCGCCTCCCCCTGGGCCTCGGCCCCCGACAGTCGCGACAGGCGGCCGCGCGCCCGCCCCCGCCCCCGCGTGCGTGCGTGCGTGCGCGCGCGCGCGCGGCCCCGGCGGCCCCTCGGCCGCGGGCTCTGTCTCTCTCGCTCGCGCTCTCTTTCTCTCTCGCGGCGCCGGGCGCTCGCCGGGTCCCGCGGCTCAGGGCGGGCGGCGCGGCGGGTCGCGACGGACACGGGCTCGTGCCCTCACGCGAGCGCGCGCGCGCGCGAGACCCTCGCTCGGCCCGGCCCGCCTGGCGCCCCGCCTCCCTCCCGCCCTCACGGAGCTCGCCCGCCGGCCGGCGCCCGCTCCCTCGCACTGTCCCTCCTCACCGCACGCCGGGCCCGGGAGGAAGGGGGCGGTCCGGGCTCGCGAGGTGCGGGGAGGGGTATTTCATCGGGGGGAGGGGAGGAGTGGCTCGAAGCAGGAACGAGCTGACTGGCCGGGATCCTGCGAGCCGCCACTGTGGCAGCACCGGGAAGGCGGGGAGAGAGAAAGGAGGAGGGAGGGACCGGGATCTGGGACTCCGGCCCGCGCGGGAGGCGGCGGCGCGGCGGGGGGGAGGCGGGGGGTGGGTGGGGACCGAGCCGGCGGAGGGGGCGGGGCCAGCGCCCCTCGGCAATCTTCGCCTCCTCCTCCGCTGGCGCCCGAGGGAGGCCGGGAAGAGATCGGAAACGTTCGGGAATCTCCGGCATCGGCCCAGGGATCGTCCGGGAGGAGGAGCGGCGCGGCTAGAATTCCCAGCCGGCACGGAGGGGGCGGAGTCTGTGTCCTTGAAGGGCGGGGCCACGGCCTGAGGCGGGGCGGAGCTTGAGAGGCCCAAGGGCCGCGTTGGTTCCGAGAGAGGGAAGGGCACGCGGTGGGCGGGGCCTCTTTGCACCCACCCTCTCGGGCGAAGAATGGGGGGGGATCCATCTACAACTGGAAGGTCCAGGAATGAAGTCGCCAGCCACTTCAAGGTTCTCGCCAGTGCTGAAAGCTTTTACTCTCATCATCATAATAGTTATTATTATCACATTCCTGATCATCTTAGCAGCACCTGAGGTTTGTAAGGGCTTTACAGTTTGCACAAAGCATTTTGAAGCTTGCTTCAGTCCTGCAGCTAAAAAAAAAGCGGCAGATCCAGATCTCATTCTCTTTCTCTACACCTTGCTGCCTATGTAATACTTTATTTCTGATCAAGTTTGTACAATTAGAGATAATTGTGCAATCCCTTCTCTCTGCTAAGAGACTGTAAGGGCCAAGAGGGCATCTATTTTCTCTGGGTTCCACATTGTGGCCTGTATGTTACAGGGATAAACTGAATGACCTGGATTCTACTTCAAACAAGTTACTTCATCTCTTTGGGCCCCTGATGCATCATTTGTAAAATGACATGGTTTAGGTCGGTGCTTTGCAACCTGGAGCGATTTTTCCCCTTTCCCTCTCCCCCAGGATACTTGTCAACATCTGGAGACATTTTTTGTTGTTACAACAGGGGTTTGCTGCTGGCATCTAATGGGTAAGAGACTAGGGATGTTGTTCACGATCCTGTGATGAACTGGACAGTCCTTACAACAGTTGTCCAGCCAAAAATATCCATACTGCTGAGGTTAAAAAACCCTGGATTTGATTCTTTATAACATCCTTTTGAGATGGGTCTATGATTGTCCTTTCAACTTGGATTTAACCTGGCTAGGGCTGGACAGTACAAAGAGAAAGATCCTTGCTTTGGAGTGAATCCAGGCTTTAGCACCTACTGCCCATGTGATATCGGACCCACATCACTTAAGAATTTCTATATAGCCGAAACTGGTTTGGCTCAGTGTATAAAGCGTCGGCCTGCAGACTGAAGAGTCCCAGGTTCGATTCCGGTTAAGGGCATGTATCCTGGTTGCAGGCACATCCCCAGTAGGGAGCGTGCAGGAGGTGGCTGATAAGTGTCTCTCTCTCATCGATGTTTCTAACTCTCTATCCCTCTCCCTTCCTCTCTGTAAAAAATAAATAAAATTCATATTTTTTAAAAAATAATTTCTATATAGAAGAAGTTCGGGGCCTGCTGACTGATTGGAAGGAAGAACTGACTGAAGGACTTGTCTTGAAGGCTAGTTTTCATAGAAAGTACATATTTTTTACCTGGGCTGTGTCATATCTAACCACACACACACACACACACACACACACACTGGTAAAAGGCTAATATGCAAAGTGTCCCCTCAGGAGTTTGGGGGACCAGGAGTTCAATCGCTCGCTATGATGAGCACTGACCACCAGGGGGCAGTTCAGAATGAAGGCCCTGGCCGGCAACTGGCACCTGGGGAAGGAAGGCCCCAGTCGGCAGCCAGAAGACCCTGATCGGCCCTGATCTCCAGCCAGGCCTAGAGACCCTGCCCATGCACGAATTTTGTGCACCAGGCCTCAAGTAGATCAATAAAGATAGCCAAGTTTTAGCTCTGCCATTTATAAGACAAACTCCTGGGCCTTCGAGATGCTAAGGATCTTGTGAAAGCCTCTCTATGCCTCAGTTTCTTCATCTGAAAATTAGGATACTGTAATTATAGTACCTTTCTGAAGGGATTATTGTGAGGATTCAATGAGTTTAAGAACTTTGAACATATTGGCTTATGGTTACACACTCAATAAATGTTAGCTAGTATTACTATTACCATTATCATTGTATTCATATTTTAAATAAGAAGGAGAAAAATGTTCATTGTCAAGGTCAAAAAAATAGCATTATCACTACTGTTGGATTTTTTTTAATTACATAAGGTAAAGATTAAGATGGGCAAAGTTCCCCGAGTCACCCTTTGATGCAACCACTACGTTGGGCAAGTCCTATATCTTCATTTAGCCTTACATTCCTTGCTTGTAGGGAATGTAATCATAGTAACAGTGTTGTTCTAAAAGTTAAATGAGACAACATGAAGTACTTAGCATAGCACCTAACATACAGCGACTGCGGAATGAGTAATTATTTACCATCTCATACCGCTATTTGGGTCATCAAGTTGGAAGTCCAAGAGCCTGCAAGCTTGTTCTCCAGCTGAATTCGACCGTCTCCACCTCAGCCGGCGGTGTCCAGTTAGCAGTCCCCATAGCAGGTGGGGCTTACTCCTGTGCAACCGAGCACAAGCGTTATGGCTTTGAAGAAAATCAGATGTTTCCTGTGTGGCCTATAGAACAACAATGGGTGTGTGTGTGTGTGTGTGTGTGTGTGTGTGTGTGTTAACATAGGGAAATCAGTGATTGATTTTCTGAAAATTTTACTTACTAGACTGGAAACTAAATGATGCTAGGTCCTTCCTGGGCTGCTTCATGACCCAGCAAGAAATGAGATTTGGGATCAGTTCTGCTTATGGCTCAAATTATTGTTATTCAAGTATTTCCCTAAGAAATAGAGCAATACGGTTTGAATGACCAGGCAGAACAAAGAGAAATTGGATCCTGCCCTCTAAACAAACATTAAGCATTTAGGGAGAGGAAAGGGAGAGGGCGGGAGAGAGAGAGGAGAGCAGAGGAGAAGGGAGGGAAAGGAGGGGAAAGGGAAAGGGAGAGGCAAGGGAAGGGGAGGGTAGGAAGGAGAGAGAGAAAGAGAGAGAGAGGTGGGGGAGGGAGAGAGAGAGAGAGAAGCCTATAAATAATTGAAGAGGCCAAATTGTGCCCACGGCAGCACAAAGACCAGGACTATCTCTTTCATGCACATCTGTAGCTACCTCTGTGAGAACAGATGGTTATAAAATATCACAGAGGAAGAAGACAATTAAAGAATATTTTTCCTGGAAAGAATTTTAGCTGCAGAAACTACTGAAGTCCTAACGTTTCTTCATTTTACCCATTCAAGAAACTATGAGCAAGGGTCTGGAATACCAAGAAGAATGAAATTAATTCCTGGTACCAAGGAGTTCTCAGTCTAGGGAAGGAAGGACACACAAATAAAAAGACAATTACAAGGCATCATGATAAGGAGGTCATCTGTCACAGTGATCAAGAACATGAACTCTTGCCGAAACCGGTTTGGCTCAGTGGATAGAGTGTTAGCCTATGGACTGAAAGGTCCCAGGTTCGATGTTTCTAACTCTCTCTCCCTCTCCCTTCCTCTCTGTAAAAAAAAATAAATAAAAAATAAATAAAATTATATATATATATATATGTGTGTGTGTGTGTGTGTGTGTGTGTGTGTGTGTGTGTGTAAAGAACATGAACTCTAGTGGCAGACAGACATAGGTGTGAGTCTGAGTTGGCCATCTATTTGACTTTGGATACGATCCTTAGCATCTCTAAGGCCCAGTTTCTCCATTGATTTGACAAGCACTGGTAGTTCCCAACCCAATATCCATCTTATTCCTTATTAGCAGAACCCCAATTTTGTTCAGGGTAGAAACCTTCCTACCTTTAAAATAGGGGGGTTGGGGGGATAGGCGGGGGATTCTCAGGCTCCCTGACAGCTGAGGGTGGCCACATAACATAGTTCTGGCTAGCAAGATGGAGGTGGGGGAGAGCATCGCTTCCCAATAAGACAGAGAGAAAAGGCTCTTTGCCCTTCATCCTTTGCCCTTAGCCCTCTATCCTTCCTCCTGCCCGGAACACAGATTGGGAAAACAGCAGCCATACTGTCTCCATAGTAACAAAAGCTACCCGCTAATAGTGGTATTGTGGAGCCACTCTACCAGCCTTCGCCTCTCTACCTCGGATTTATTGTTATTTGAGCAAAATGAGTTCCATTTCATGAAGCCGCCATGGGCAGGTTTCCACACGCAGCCAAACTCAACTCTCGGCTGATACCATCTGTAAACCGAGCACAATAATAGTATCTGCCCCTGGGGTTCTTTTGAGCATTAAATATTGCATGGACACACTTGGCATGACACCTGGCTCATAGACACCATGGTAACTTAGTCCTTTTTACCACTGTTGTCCTTATCGATAGGATTAGTACCCGTGCCAAAAGCTATGGGAGCCAATAGGAAGATGCCACTCCCCCTGCCTATGGAAGCTAGAACAAGCCTCACTGAGAATGCTACGTTTGACCTGCTTCTTTAAAAATGAAGGCTGGTTTGGCTCAGTGGACAGAGCGTCGGTCTGCGGACTGAAAGGTCCCGGGTTTAATTCCGGTCAAGAGCATGTACCTTGGTGATGGGCACATCCCAGGTAGGGGGTG
Source organism: Lasiurus cinereus (assembly GCA_011751065.1). Classification (NCBI taxonomy): domain Eukaryota; kingdom Metazoa; phylum Chordata; class Mammalia; order Chiroptera; family Vespertilionidae; genus Lasiurus; species Lasiurus cinereus. The sequence goes on from JAAGEH010000109.1 coordinate 4,475,715, forward strand.
TGCAGGAGGCAGCTGATCGATGTTTCACTCTCATTAATGTTTCTAACTCTCTATCCCTCTCCCTTCCTCTCTGTAAAAATATCAATAAAATACATATTTAAAAAATATAAAAATGAGGAGGATGTTCTGGCTAGTTTGGCTCAATGGATAGAGCCTCAGCCTGTGAACTGAAGGGTTCTGGGTTCAATTTCAGGTTGCAGGCTCGATCCCCAGTAGGGGGGTGTGCAGGAAGCAGCTAATCAATAGATTCTCTCTCATCATTGATGTTTCTCTCTCTCTCCCTCTCCCTTCCTCTCTGAAATATTTTTTTTAAAAAAAAAAGAAATGAAGAGAACTTTCCCAGGAAGAGCCAATCAATGATTCTCTCTCATCATTGATGTGTCTATTTCTCTCTCCCTCTCCCTTCCTCTCTGAAAATATATTTTTTTAAAAAGGAAATGAAGAGAACTTTCCCAGGGTATAGTTGGTGAGCAAATTCTTGTGTGCCTGCAAGGGCTTAGGAGGAGCTCAGCGACGGTCAGCAGGAGAAAACTCCGACAGGATGCAGCTCTGGCCTTGAGGTAAGAGCCCTGGGAGCAGAGTCAGGACCAGCTGTGGTCCCCAAACTGAGACAGAGGTAGGTAAGTGGGTGTCCGAGCCCCTAGCCACAGGGCCATGTGGGCCCATAGGAAATGGTACACTTATGAAAGATCTATCCAAATACCATTTATTGTCAATCCAATACTCGGGGAACCTGAGAGCCAGCAGCCAGCCTGGTGGTAATGATCTATAAACTCTCCCGGAGCGTGCACGCTTTCTTAATTCCTTCCTTGATTTTTTAAAAATATATTTTATTAATTTCTTACAGAGAGGAAGGGAGAGGGACAGAGAGTCAGAAACATCAATGAGAGAGAGACATCGATCAGCCGCCTCCTGCACGCCCCCCACTGGAGATGTGCCCACAACCAAGGTACATGCCCTTGACCGGAATCGAACTTGGGACCTTTCAGTCTGTAGCCCGACGCTCTATCCACTGAGCCAAACCGGTTTCGGCCCTTCCTTGCTTTTTGTGTCCCTAGCACCAACCACAGAGCTGGACGCCAAACATGCGGCCATTCCAACGCTCCTAAAAATATTCAAAAACACAGCCTAGCCCTAGCCGGCTTGGCTCAGTGGACAGAGCGTCAGCCTGCGGACTGAAGGGTCCCAGGTTCGATTCCAGCCAAGGGCACATGCCTGGGTTGTGGGCTGGATCCCCAGTGGGGGGGCATGCAGGAGTCAATCAATGGTTCTCTCTCATCATGATGTTTCTCTCTCTCCTTCTCCCTTCCTCTCTGAAATCAATAAAGAAGTATATTTAAAAAAAAGAAAACACACACACAGCTTGAACCCTCAACATTCTCCCCCTGCTCCCCACCCCAGATAAGCAGAGGAAGCCCCAGAACAGAGGGCCTTAGCATGCTGTCTCAGCCACGCTCTCCCCTAAATCAGACTAAGTGCTCCCGGCCACTGAGCCTCCCCCACATTTATCCTCTCTCTAATGAGAGAGAGAAGGCTAGCTATAAATAGAAGACAGCATTCTCTACTCCAAAGCTTTCTTTTTCAAAAAATAAAAATAAAAAATAAAAAGGAAGGCAGAATACCCTGGATAATTCACGGGCCAGGGGAAGTGGCAGTCCTATTCCTGCCGAGCGGCGGGCTGGTGCAGGGGCCGATGCGAAGCCAAAGGAGAAACCGAGTTCAGAGAGAGAGGAGCGGGCGGGTCCGAGCCTCGTTGGGACCACAGACCCCGCCTTCCCACACAGGCCCCCAACTGGCTTTGACCTCACTCCCCCACCTGCCTCTGCTCGCCGGCATTATCGAACCTGGGATTTTCCTCTGGGCCCGACCCGTGCCAAGCCCGGTGCCCTTCACATAATGTGTTTGTCTGGCTTCTATTTCTGTCGCCTGATGAAGGATGATAGCAGGGCACTGAGTGCTTGTTTTTCATTGAGTGCCGGCCGCCCTCGCCCTGTCCCCTGCCCCGCCCTGCTCCCCAGTGGGGTTTTCATTGTCTGGTGGGCGCCTCCTCCTCGGTTTTTATGGCTTCCTTACCGAGTGGGGGGAGATGTTTTCCTTTCACTCCCAGGCCCCGGTGCACATACGCTATCGTGCCCATCTTTTTTTGCAAAGAACAGCGGTGTTTTGAAATTGGAAGTAGCCAAAACCGGTGTGGCTCAGTGGATAGAGCGTCAGCCTGTGCATTGAAGGGTCCCAGGTTCAATTCCGGTCAAGGGCAGGGACCTTGGTTGCGGGCACATCCCCAGTGGGGAGTGTGCAGGAGGCAGCTGATCGATGTCTCTCTCTCATCGATGTTTCTAACTTTCTATCTCTCCCTTCCTCTCTGTAAAAAAATCCATCAAATATATTTTAAAAAAGAAAGAAAGAAATTGGAAGTGACCGCGGAGGGAAAGGGCAGGTGCAGATGTCCGCCGATCCCCTGAGATGAACCAGGCCCTGAACCGGGTGCTTTTTTTTTTATATAATTTTATTTTTTATTTTTTTGCACGTATTCCCCACAGCAGGTCCGCGAGGTAGGCAGCGTTAGATCGCGTTTTACAGGTGAGAAAGCTGAACTCCTAGGAGGTGAGGCGGCGGGCTCAAGGTCACCCGGAATGAATACCGACAAAGGAACCCGCGGCCCCTCCTCCAAGGCCACGCCCCCCCCACGCCTTCCCAGCTTTGTGGACATGGGAGGGTGTTTTCCTGGGGGCGGGGACAAACTCCCTGAAAAAGAGGGAACAGACAAATGTAACTTCTTTTTTTTTTTTTTAACATATTTTATTGATTTTTTTTTACAGAGAAGAAGGGAGAGAGAGTTAGAAACATCGATCAGCTGCCTCCTGCACATCCCCACTAGGGATGCCCGCAACTAAGTTACGTGCCCTGGGCCGGAATCGAACCCGGGACCCTTCAGTCCGCAGGACAACGCTCTATCCACTGAGCCAAACCGGCTTCGGCCAAGTGTAGCTTCTTGTTCTCTGGAACAATTTCCCTGCCGGGAGCCTGCATTCCGCGTGGGCACAGGCTCCTGGACCTCGTGGCATCAAGGCTTGGGTCTGCGTCACCCCTGCCGCACCTGCTCAGTGCCTTCCTCTGGGTCCGCGGCCGGCTGTCCGCTGGATCCCAACTGGCCTTCGCAAGCTGTGCTCGGCCCCTCAGTCACTGATCCTGCCAGACACAGCCAGCAGGCCACTCCAGAGAAGGCTCTGTCTGCGGGGTCACAACTCCCTGCAGGTGTGGGACACCCTGGCTGCTCCCATGCTCCAGAGCTTGGGGACCTCTGAGAGGCTGTCTGGCCCCTGCTGTGTAGACACACTAAGGAGGCATCCCTATTCCTCAAACCCTGGTGCCCCCCAAGACCTCCAAGGAGAGGTGGGCACAGATGCTTCTCCTTCCACATGCCACGCCCTCCAGCTCTGCCTCCCCCTCCCCCCGCGACCCTTTCATACAGCTCCTCATGTTGTGGTGACCCCAAACAAACAATTATTTTCGTTGCTACTTCATGACTGTAATTTTGCCACTGTGATGAATCGTAATATAAATATCTGCGTTTTCTGATGGTCTTAGAGGACCCACAGGTTGAGAACCGCTGCTGTAGAGCCAATATTCCAGCTCTCTCTTGCCCACCCCCACCCCTCCCCACAGCAGCTGGGAGACCATGAGCTAAAGACAGTCACCCCACAAGAGGAAAGGAACCCGGATGCCTGAGTCATCCACTGGAGGAGAGCTGTAGAAGCTGCAGAAAAAGCTGCCCTCGCCCCCCTCTCCTCCCCACAACAGACTATGATGAGATCAGGAAATGAAACGTAATTGTGTTAAGCCATTGAGGTTTAGGAGTGAGTGTGTGTGTGTGTGTGTGTGTGTGTGTGTGTGTGACTGCAGTTTATTTTACTTACTCTGATAAAATACTTAAAATGTGGTTCTGCCTCATAATCCACGCACAAAAGATCAGAGATTGGGAACCCAGAAGCTTGACCATTTTGATGAAAATCTATCAAATTGAAGGTGTGTAAAATGATACCAATTGTAAGCAAATGCTAAGTATGATCTTTGGACAATATTCACAGCTTGATGCTGAAGGAGAGGGATGGAGGGAAGAGCAAGAATGGTATGTCAGACCCTTTTCTTCAGCCAGCCTGGCACAACACCTGGCATGCTGAGATGCTTAATAAGTAATGACTGACTGGATGAAAACCCATCCATCTATCAACTCTGATTAAACCCAGGACACTTACTTTTTTTTCCTTAATTCCACTTTCCAATATTAGTTATACGTAATCCCCTTTCATCTACACCCACTTTACAGTCTTGCAGATAGGCATTATAATGACTACTTTCGATAACTTTTTCAAGGTTTCAAGTGTATTTTAATTTTTAATTATGCTATATTTAAATGAGCAGCAGAGGGCTTAAATGACCAGTTGGTGTTGAAATGATTCTGTATTACAGCCATTGTGATGGTTGCTCATCCTTCTCCTCTTTTATGGCGCCTCTGCCAGCAGGGGACAGGCTGCCTTCTATTGCGATCTGTGCGGTTGTAAATATCCGTGGGACAGCACAGAAAGTGGTCCCCTGGCTAGGACAGCATTGCCATATTTGTCATGAAAATCTGGGAGTGTTTTCTCTAGCTCTGTCTTGTCCTAATTTGCTGAATGCTTTGAATCTTGAGGCTTCTTAATATATTTCCAGCCAAGGGAAACATCCGGAAGGTGTTATGAAATTGCAATTAATGGCAGTCGCTGGTCTATTTCCTTTCCGTTCCTGGTGAGAGCCCTATTCCTGGCGTGCAGACTACTGCCTTCTCCCTGTGTCCTCACATGTAAGAAAGAGGAGGAGAGGGGAAGGGAAGAAAAGAGAAGAGAAGGGAAGGGAAGGGAAGGGAAGGGAAGGGAAGGGAAGGGAAGGGAAGGGAAGGAAGGGAAGAGGGGAGGGAAGGGAAGGGAAGGGAAGGGAAGGGAAGGGAAGGGAAGAGGGGAGGGAAAGGAAGGGAAGGGAAAGGAAGGGAAGGGAAGGAAAGGAAAGGGAGGAGGAGAGGGGGAGGGGAGACCTTTCAGGAAATTAGTAGTTTAGGTTTTATGGGAAGGAGCAAAGGAGTTAGAGATTAAAAAAAAAAAAATTAAGAGAGAGAAGCAGCCGGAAGAAAGTAGGAAAAAATGAGAAAGCAAGATGGAAAGGATTTTCCAGAAAACATGTGCCTTTACCTATTCCCACTTTTGTGACCTAAAACTGTGCTTATCCACCAGAAGCCTCTGTGGTTTTGTCCTTTCCGTGCTCACAAACATACGGTCACAATTTCTATTTGTTATTGATATCGACATACAAAACGAGGCTGGGCGAGGGAAGTGCCACAGTGAGCGGCAGGCAGAAGCCAATACATCGGAAAAAGCCAATCAACCCCTAAGACTTGGAATCGTGCAGAAAGACTTCTGAAGTCTGGGCTCAACACCACCTTTCTTCCCTATCGAGTCAGGAACCGATAGAGAGACGGACGGGGGTGGAGGATAAAAACGTTTGATTTATTACCCATAAACCCTAGGTCTGAGTGTGCCACCACGGGAATGGGCTATGAGCCTCCTCTCTTGAATTGACCAACTCGACTACCGAGCTACTGGCAGAGCGGGAACACTGCAGATTGCCCCCAACAGAGGGTAGCTCCTCACTGCCTGGCAGAGAGCTCACTAGAAGCCCCTCTCGGAGCCAAGCAGATGTGAAGAACGAGAGAGGAAGAGGCCTGAGTCAAGCCATGTCCAGTTCTGCTTCTCAAACCACCAGTCCCATAATCACTTCTGTTAGTCAGCGAAGGTATGAGGCAAGAGCCAACCCTTGCAAAACCTCAGTGGCTTCCAACCACAAGATGGCTTGCATTCAGTGTGGGTGGGATATGTCATCTTCACTCTGGGACCTGGCTGAGGGGCTGGTCTGTATATTGGTCATTACACACATGTCGTTTTATGGCGCTTTGCTTTATCATGCTTCGCAGATACTGTGGGGTTTTTGTTGTGGTGGTTTGTTTGTTTGTTTGTTTGTTTTTTACACATTGGAGGTTCCTGGCAACCCTGCATTGAGGAAATCATTGGTGCCATTTTTTCAACAGCATTTGCTGTGTCACATTATGGTAATGCTCTCAACATTTCAAACGTTCTCATTATTAGTATACGAGAGGCCCAGTGCATGAAATTTGTGCACAGGGGTTGGGGAGAGGGTCCCCTCAGCCCAGCCTGCACCTTCTCCAATCTGAGATCCCAGGATTGGGTCTAAACTGACTCAGACATCCCTCTTACAACCCTGGCCGCTGCATCCTAACTGCTCACCTGCCTGCCTGCCTGAATGCCCCTAACTACCCCCACTGCCAGCCTGATCATTCCTAACTGCCTCTGCCTGCTGATCTGATGGCCACCAACTCATCCCCACTCCCTGCTGGCCTGGTTGCTTCACACAGTCTGCTGTTCTGTCATTTGGTCACCTCTCACTGCCCCCTTCCCTCCCCGACTGGCCTGGTTGCCCTATGCAGCATGCTACTCAGTGGTTTGGTCATCTCTCACTATCCCCCCTGTGGCCTGATTGCCCCATGCAGCCTGCTGCTCGGTCGTTTGGTCATCCCTCACTAACCCCCCTGCCTGCCTAGTCGCCCCACACAGCCTGTTTGGCCATCTGTTGAGTTGCGATGGTCACTTAGGCTTTTATATAGATAGATGTGTTATGAGAAACTGTGATCAGTGCTCTCTGATATTACTTTTGTCATGATTTTGAGGCACCCTGAACCATGCCTGTAGGAGACAGTGAACTTCACCCATGAATGCCGTGTGTGTGTTCTGACTGCTCTGGTGACCAGCCATTTCCCTGTCTCTCTCCCTCACTCTGGCCTTCATATTCCTGGAGACACAATAATATTGAGATTGGGCAAATTAATAAGCCTACAATGGTCTCTAAGTGTCAAGTGAAAGGGAGAATCCCACACCTCTCACTTTGAATCAAAAGCTAAAAATAATTACGTTTAATGAGGGAGGTGTGTTGAAAACCAAGAGGGTGTGTTGAAAACCAAAAGCTGAGCCTCTTGAGCCAAACAGCTAAGTTGTGAATGCAAATGAAAAGTTCCTGAAGGAAATTCAAAGTACTATTCCTGTGAACACACCAATGAAATAAGAAAGCAAAATAACCTCATTTCTGATATGGAGAAAGTTTTAGTGGTCTAGATAGAAGATCAGCCACACCATTCTCTCTCTCCCTCTCTCTCTCTTTATATATTTTATTGATTTTTTTTTAACAGAGAGGAAGGGAGAGGGATAGAGTTAGAAACATCGATGCGAAAGAAACATCGATCAGCTGCCTCCTGCACATGCCCTACTGGTGATGTGCCCACCACCAAGGTACATGCCCTTGACCAGAATCAAACCGGGACCCTTCAGTCCACGGCCAACACTCTATCCACTGAGCCAAACCGGTTAGGGCAACACCATGCTCTTAAACCAAAGCCTAATTCAGAGCAAGGCCTCAACGCCTCAGTTCCATGAAGGCTGAGGGAAACTGCAAAAGAAAAGTTTGAAGTTAACAGGGGTTTAAGGGAAGAAACCATCTCCATCATGTAACAATGCAAGGGGAAGCAGCAGCACGTGATGTACTGGCAAAAGCTGCATCAAGTTACCCAGATCTAGCTAAGAAAATTAACAGAGGTTTCTACACTAAAAACTACAGAGTTTTAATTAGGCGAAGCAGCCTTCTATTGGAAGAAGATGCCATCTAGAACTTACACAGCTGGTGAGAGGAGAAGTCAATGCCCGGCTTCACGTTTCAAAGGACAGGCTGACTCTCTTTCTGGGGGCTAATGCGGTTGGTGCCTTTAAGTTGAAGCCAATGTCCATTTACCATGTGAAAATCCTAGACCCTTAAGAACTCTGCCTGTGCTCTAGCAATGGAACAACAAAGCCTGGATGACAGCTCCTCCTGGGTTACTACATCTATTAAGCCCACTGTTGAGACCCATTGCTCAGGAAAAATGATTCCTTTCAAAGTGTTACTGCTCGCTGACAAAGCACCTGGTCCCCCAAGAGCTCTGAGGGAGATGTATGATGACGTTGATGTTGTCCTCATGCTTGCTCATACAACACTCATTCTGCAGCCCATGGATCAAGGAGTGATTAGTTTCAGCTTTCAAGTATTAGTATCAAAGAAATACACTTGGGCCCTGGCTGGTTCGGCAGGGGTGGGGAACCTTTTTTCTGCCAAGGGCCATTAGAGTTTTTATAGCATCATTCACGGCCCATACAACATTAAAAATTAGCCTGCTATGTTTGGCCAACCATCTAATTAATTCACCCCTAATGCCTTGGCAGGGCCAGACCAAATGATATGGCTGGCCTTATGTGGCCAGAGGGCCCGATGTTCCGCAGCTCTGGGTTAGAGCATTGGCCCTAGGACCAAATGATCATGGGCCCGATTCCCGTCAAGGGCACGTACCTCAGTTGCAAGTTTGAGCCTTGGCCCCGGTGGGGGCACAAACAGGAGGCAACCAAATGATATGTGTCTCTCATATCGGTCTTTTCCTCTCTCTATCTCTCTCTCCCTTCTCCTTCCCTTCCACTCTGTCTAAATATCAATGGAAAAAAATATCCTTGGTGAGGATTAAAAAGAAATACATTTCATAAGCTGCCGTAGATGGATGTGGGCAAAGTACATTAAAGGATTCACTGTCTAGATGCCATTAAGAACATTTGTGCCCAGCTCTGACCAGTTTGGCTCAGTGGATAGAGTGTTGGCCTGCGGACTGAAGGGTCCCAGGTTCGATTTTAGTCAAGGGCATGTACCTTGGTTGCGGGCACATCCCCAGTAGGGGTCGTGCAGGAGGCAGCTGATTGATGTCTCTCTCTCATCAATATTTCTGATTCTCTATTCCTCTCCCTTCTTCTCTGTGAAAAATCAATAAAATATATTAAAAGAAAAAAAAAGAAATAAAGGAAGAAAGAACATTTGTGCCTAGCCAGTGTGATTCAGTGCTTGAGCATCGACCTATGAACTAGGAGGTCACAATTTGATTCCCAGTCAGGGCACATGCCTAGGTTACAGGCTCAATCCCTAGTAGGGGGTGTGCAGGAGGCAGTTGATCAATGATTCTCTCTCATCATTGATGCTTCTATCTCTCTCTCACTCTTCCTTTCTGAAATCAATACAAATATTTTTTTTTCTAAAAAAGAACACTTGTGATTCATGAAAAGAGTTTAAAATATCAATACTATCAGTTTAGAAGTTGATTCCAACCTCATGGATGACTTGAGGGCTTTAGGACTTCAGTGAAGGAAGTAACTACAGATGTGGTGGAAATAGCAAAAGAACTAGAATTATAAGTAGATCCTGGAGATGTGATTGAATTGCTGCATATCATGATAAAACTGTAATGGATAAGGAAGTGCTTCTTATGGATGAGCAAAGAAAGTGGCTTCTTGCCCTAGCTGGCTTGGCTCAGTGGATGGAGTGTCGGCCTGTGGATAGAAGGGTCCTAGGTTTGATTCTGGTCAAGAGCATGTACCTTGGTTGCAGGTTTCTCCCCAGCCCGGGCCCCAGTTGGGGCATGTGCAGGAGGCAACCAATCAATGTGTTTCTCTCACATGGATATTTCTCTGTCTTTCCCTCTCTCTTCCACTCTGTCTAAAAATTAACAAAAAAAAAATATCTTCAGGTGAGGATTATAAAAAAAGAAAGAAAGTAGTTTCTTGAGATGAAATCTACTCTTGGTAAAGATGCTGTGAAGATTGTTAAAATGACAACAAATGATTTAGAATCTATCCTATGTAATAAAAGAGTAATATGCAAATCAACCGTACCTCCACTACATTCACAAGTCACACCCACCAGCCACGCCCACCATTCAATCAGAATGAGTATGCAAATTAACCTAATCAAGATGACCACAGAGAGAGCAGGAGGGAGGTTTGGGTTGCCCCTAGCAATGGAGGAAGCCAAGCGCCCAGGCCTCCACTTAAGGCAACAAAGTTTCAATGGCTGTGCAGCAGAAGACTTGGCTTCACTCCAGGCTACACAGTTTCAATTGTAGAAGATAAATAAATCCCAGATACCAGAGCTTCCACTTTGGTCACTGGGGGGCGTGGCCAGCTTGCAAACACCACAGGTCACCCCACACCCCAAGGGAACACTCACCCTAATCCAGGACACCCTTCAGGGCAAACCAACTAGCCTTCACCCATGCACCAGGCCTCTGTCCTATCTAATAAAAGGGTAATATGCAGATTGACCATCATTCCAACACACAAGATGACTGTTCCCATGTGGTCAAAAGATCCTGCCCCCATGTGGACACAAGATGGCCACCACAAGATGGCCAGCAGAGGAGGGCAGTCGGCAGGGACCAGGTCTGCAAGGGAGGGCAGTTGAGGGTGATCAAACCTGCAGGGGAGGGCATTAAGGGGTGACCAGACTGGCAGAGGAGGGAAGTTGGGGTTCACCGGGCTTCTAGGGAAGGGCAGTTGGGGGGGAGCCAGGCCTGCAGGGGAGGGCAGTTAGGGGTGACCAGACTGGCAGAAGAGGGAAGTTAGGGACAAAACAGGCTGGCAGGGGAGCAGTTAGGCATCAATCAGGCTGGCAGAGGAGTGGTTAAGGGGTGATCAGGCTGGCAGGCAGAAGCAGTTAGGGGCAATCAGGAAGGCAGGCAGGCGAGCAGTTGGGAGGAAGGAAGAAAATATAAACAACTGATGCGGTTGGGAGGAAGAAAGAGCGATAAATAAGAAACATTCATGACATCACAGGGATATAAATAAATCACTCCCCCCTACCTGGATCAGGCCTAAACAGGCAGTCAGACATCCCTCAAGGGGTCCCAGATTGGAGAAGGAACAGGCTAACCTAAAGGACACCCCCTTCCCCCCGTGCACAAATTTTGTGCACTGGGCCTCTAGAATATATATAAAAGCCTAAGTGACGGCCGATTAACCAGCCAACTGGCTGGTAGCCATGATGCGCACTGACTACCAGGGGCCTGATGCTGAGCTGCTGTGACTTGGCAGCTGCAGTTCTCAGGTGACACAACTGGAACCAGAGAGGAGGGAGCCCGATTCCGGGGTGTATCACCCGAGAACTGCCCTCTCCCAATCCGGGACCCCTTGGGGAATGTCGGAGAGCCGGTTTCAGCCCCATCCCCGCAGGCCAGGCCGAGGGACCCCAGTGCACAGATTCTAGTATTACATAAACTTAGTTGCTCAAGCAGCAGCAGGGTTGGAGAGGACTGACTCCAATTTTGAAAGTTCTTCTGTGGGTGAAATGCCATCAAACAGCATGGCACGCGACAGAGAAATTCTTCAAGGAAGGAAAAGGCAATCAGTGCAGCAAATCTCACTGGTGTCTCATTGTAAGACATTGCCACAGCCACTCAGCCTCTGGCCACCACCGCCCTGGTCCGTCAGCAGTCACCCACATGGAGGCCACACCTCCTGCAGCAAAAATTATGGCTCAGATGATGGTGAGAATGTTTAGCAAAAAAAAGCATTTTCCACTAAGATATGTGCATTCTTAGACATAATGCTTTTGCAGACTTTCATAGACTTCAGTATAGTGTCCACATAGCTGTTGTACACACTGGGAAACCAAAGAATTTGCGTGACTCTCGTGGTGGTGATATTCACTCTTGGAGTGGTCTACAATGAGCCTGCGTTGTCTCAGAGGTATGCCTGTGCTGGTTGGTCTGTGGCAGAGGGAAAGGGGGGTGGGTGGGGGGCCCCACTGATGGAAGGGACATACCTGCATGCTCCCCTCATTCCATGGACCAAGCCAAGTTACATGCCCAAGCCTGCCCTCAAGGGGGTGGAGATGTTTAATCCTCCTGAAGAGAGAGGCAGCGAATATAATAACACCATCTACCGCCTTCCTTCTCCCAGGGGGGGAATAAAACTGTGGGATTCCCATTTCCCCATCTGTTCCCCAAGGCCAAGGGAAGTAGCAGGTGTTGCTGTCACGCGCATATCCCTTTGGCCCGTCGTGGAAGTCGCTCTGCGGACAGTTCCCACATGCTCCGCGCACGTCACCTGCTTCCGAACTTGGACACCTGCCAGAAGGGCTCTCCTCGGCTGCAGGAGCAGGCTCGGCCTTAGAGCTGAGGGGCCCAGGCATACCTCCGGGCATCCCTTAACCAAGGAAGGCCAGACGCTGGTGTCTGAATGTCCCACTTCCTCAGCTCTTGGTAGAAGAGTTTGAGGAGGTTCTGCACAACCTCTCAAAGGGACCACGAGGGGAGTGAGCTCTAGTCGCCCGCAGTGATCATTGGCTCATAAGCACACCTTTTCCTCTTTTCTTCCTTCCCCGCGATGCTTCCTGGGATCGCAACGCAAACTGGGCACTGCACGCAAATCCCTGGGTCAGGTCTGTCCCGAGGAAACCCAGCCACAGCAGGCATGGAGGCTTCTCATTCTCCAGCAGTTCTTCTTCTGCCGACTCAGACCCACAGCACGGATCAGGCAGTGTGGGTGCAAAATGCATCGGAAGCAACAGCGAACACCTTCCTTTGGGCGGGAACTGGCATCTTCTAGTAATATGCCAGGATGACCAACACAACTGGCAGGAGCAGAGGCACTGCTCGGCGCTCTCGGGGCCTCTGGGGAAACATGGAGCTGCTCCTGTGGCCACATTCACACAAACCTACGAGGTGGGTAATTTGTCCCCTTCATGGGAATGGGCCCTGATCAAAAAGAACGCCACCCAAATACTCCCGTGGCAAACTGGGAAGAGGCCCCAAGGTTGCCCAGCACGCTCTCGGCATTGTAGCAAACAATGAAGGGCAAGATTCCTGCCGAGAGAACTGATCGTGCAGGGGCATGTTTAAGCACCCTAAAAGCTGAGCTAGCTCCCTGAAATGGATGGAGGACCAGGGTCAGAAGAAGAAGGAACCCAAAGAGACAGGCACTTGGGTTCAACTGAAGAGCCAGCCTGCTTGACCCAGAGAAGCAATGGAAAGGACACTGAGCCACTGGGACCCCTTCCCTGTTAATTCATGGCATCGCAAGAATATAAATAAATCACCCCTGGCTTTAAACAAGAAAAGTAAATAAAATAGCTAATCTTATCTAATAAAAGAGTAATATGCAATTGAATGAACCTCTGCCACACCAAGTCACACACACCAGCTACACCCACTAGCCAATCAGAGCGACTATGCAAATTAACCCCAACCAAGATGGCTACAGCCACAGAGAGAGCAGGAGGGAGGCTTGGGTTGCCCCTGGCGATGGAGGAAGCCAAGCTTTCTGCACACCCAGGCCTCCATTTAAGGCAACAAAGTTTCAATGGCTGTGAGAGCAGAAGGCTTGGCTCCACTCCAGGCTACAAAGTTTCAATTGTAGAAGATAAATACATCCCAGATACCAGGGCCTCAACTTGGGTTGCTGGGGTGTGTGGCTGGCCTAAAAAACCACCACAGGCCCCTCACCCAGGCTGCCCCACACTCCAAGGGAACCCCTATCCTGATCCAGGACATCCTTCAGGACAAACCAGCTGGCCCCCACCCGTGCACCAGGCCTCTATGCTATCTAATAAAAGAGTAATATGCAGATTGACCATCACTCCAACACACAAGATGACTGCCCCCATGTGGTCAAAAGATCCTGCCCCCATGTGGACACAAGAAGGCTACCACAAAATGGCCAGCAGGGGAGGGCAGTTGGGGGTGATCAGGCTGGTAGAGGAGGGAAGTTAGGGGCAAACAGGCTGGCAGGTGAGCATTTAGGCATCAATCAGGCTGGTAGGGGAGTGGTTAGGCGGTGATCAGCCTGGCAGGCAGAAGTGGTTAGGGGCAATCAGGAAGGCAGACAGGTGAGCAGTTGAGAGCCAGCAGTCCTGGATTGTGAGAGAGATGTCTGACTGCCTGTTTTGGCCCGATCCTACATGGATCGGGCCAAAACGGGCAGTGGGACATCCCTCAAGGAGTCCCAGATTGGAGAGGGAGCAGGCTGGGAGGAACCAGGCCTGCAAGGACACCCCCCACCCCGTGCACAAATTTCATGCACCGGGCCTCTAGTATTTATTATTCAGCACCTTCTTATTCCGAACCTTACTATTTAATTCTGTCATGTGAGGTTGGTATCATTATCATCCCCATTTTATGGATGAGCACACTGAGGCTCTGAGAGGAGTCTTCTCCAGGCACTGGCTCCACTCACCCAGTGCCAGCTCTCCTAGCACTGGTGGGGAGGCTTCTGGCTTCTTGTCAAACCACCTTGACTCTGCGGCCATCTCAGCTGCTGTTAGCTGGTCTCTGCCTTAGACATCTTGGTGCCTCTTCCCTTGCAGCCTGTAATTTAGGATTTTTAAACAGTCCCTTTGTGTCCACTGTCATGTCTCAGACACAGTTCGTTCACATTCAACAAATCCAGGGTGACTCCAAGTGGCAGGCCTGCGGGAGGTAGGCACATGGGACTGTGACAGTAAACACAGAGCAGGAGCCTGCTCGCCGAGGGAAAGTGAGCATTTGCGAGTGATGGTGCTCCTCCGAGAATCAGAAGACAGTGACGGGAGTGAGGAGTGGGTGCCTAATTTTCTTTTTCCTTTTTAATGTACTTCTTATTTTTGTTGTTTGCTTGTTTGTTTGAGGAGACCAGGGAAGGCTTCTTCTTTTTAATTCTCACCCTAGGACACACATAGAGAGAGGAAGGAAGAGAGAGAGAAACAAAGAAACATCAGCCCTAGCTGGTTTGGCTCAATGGATAAGGCATCGACCTGTGGACCGAATGGCCCAAGGTTTGATTCAGGTCAAGGGCACGTACCTTGGTGGCAGGCTCCTTCCCGGCCTGGGCCCTGGTCTGGCCTGTTGCCGGAGGCAACCATTCAATGTGTTTCTCTCACATCTCACATCGCTATTTCTCTGTCTTTGCCCCTCTCTCTAAAAAATCAATGGGAAAACATCCTCAGGTGAGGATTTATAAAAAAAAGAAACATCAATGTACCTGCCCCAACCAGGGATTGAACCTGAAACCTGAGCATGTGCCCTGACCAGGAATCAGACAGGCCACCTTTAGATATACAGCACTACACTCAAGCAACTGAGCCACTTTGGTTGGGCGAGAGGATCCCTTTTATTATACCCGGTTTCCCCGAAAGTAAGACATCCCCCAAAAATAAGACTTACTTCCAGTTTTGCCTCTCGCTGTCATATAAGGTATTCCCCTGAAAATAAGACCTCCCTGATAATAAAGCCTCCCCCGAACATAAGGCCTCCCCCAAATATAAGGCCCCGAAGCTACTGTAAGGCGTCTGACTCCTGATTTAAAGAGACCTCACCCTGCCTGAACAGCTCCGGCTGCGCTGCAGCCAATCCGTGAGCTGGTTTGGGATGACAACGACTACCTTAACATATACAGGTAATAAATTTCCTTTTTTTATTTGTTCAACAATAAATGTGTACCGTTTTCTTCTTCATGGAAAAATAAGACATGTCCTGAAAATAAGACCTAGCGCATCTTTGGGAGCAAAAATTAATATAAGACCCTGTCTTATTTTCAGGGAAACAGGGTAGTAAGCTAAGAGCTGAATAACAGGAAGATGCCAGCCATGGAAAGATATGGGGGAAGAACATCCCCTCCTTTGCCCCCCCCCCCCCCCCCCCCGAGAGAGCAACATATGGGCAGGGCCCAAAGGAGTACTGGCTTAAGGAGATGTTAATAATAACACTGCCCTGCCCTGGCCAGTGTGGCTCAGTTGGTTGGAGCATCATCCAATGCATTGAAAGGTAATGGGTTCAATTCAGCCTGGGTTCGATCCCTGGTTAGGATGCATGCAGGAGAAAACTGATCCATGCCCCCCCCTTCCCTTTCTCTCTCTCTAAAATCAATAGAAATATGTTTTAAAAATAGAGAAGTGCTAAGTGAAGAACTCTTGGAAGGCCATTGGATCCATTAACCTTGCTCCATGAAACCTTTCCTGATTTCTACTTCTTCCCACTCTCATGCTCCCGTAGCTCCTGCAACAGTTCCAGGTGAGCGCAGTTACCTGCTAACGCTCTGTCTTCCCCTCCAGCTGCACAGCCAGGGCGACACGCCCACATGCCCACAGGTCCAGGAGGGTGGGTATGTGACCATCGCACATGAGGGCAACAGGATGCCCGGGGCAAACTCATTTTCATGTGATGCTGGGAATTTGGGTTTTTATGGGAACTCTTCAGATACTTAAATGTTAGTTAATTACTCGGAAAAGGTCAATCAGCCCCCAAGGGCAGTGACCTCATTCTGTTCATATTGGTACTCTCTCTCAGGCTCTCACGCAAGAAATGGCAAATAACACTGGCTCAATAGCACTTGGTGAACAAACGAAACAAACATATGGAATTCGTTAGATCACCTCTTCTCATTGCAGGCCACCTTATCGTGGTCGGCAAACGGCGACTCGAGAGCCATCTGCAGCTCTTTGGCCCTTTGAGTGTGGCTCTTCCACAAAAGACCGCAGCCTGGGCGAGTCTATTTTGAAGAAGTGGCGTTAGAAGAAGTATAAGTTTAAAAAATTGGGCTCTCCAAAGAAATGTTCATCACTGTCCTGTTGAAATTTGGCTCTGCGGACTCATGAGTTTGCCGACCACTAGGACTTCCACTGTCATCATTGGGTCCCCTGTGACATGTGGGGTGGGCTCGGCTTTCTCTACTCCGTCATGCAGTGGCCTTCCCATTTGCTTGCTTTCTTTTTTTAAAAAAATATATATTTTATTGATTTTTTTACAGAGAGGAGGGGAGAGGGATAGAAAGTCAGAAACATCCATGAGAGACATCAAATAGCCGCCTCCTGCACGCCCCCTACTGGAGTTGTGCCCGCAAGCAAGGTGCATGCTCCCCCACGCAAATTGAACCTGGGACCTTTCAGTCTGCAGGCCAACGCTCTATCGCCTGCGCCAAACCGGTCTCGGATCATTTGCTTTCTTTATGGCTGCACTATCCTCAGGGACTCTGGGGGTGGGGGGTTCTGGGGTTTTCTGGGGAGAAGATCAAATGCCTCCAGAGCAGGCCAGGCCCCACCGCTGATTCAGCTGGGTTCACTCACTAATCAGACAGCCCTCTCGGGACTAATGGCTCAGGATCCAGAAAGGTTGCATGGACCCTCGCAGAACTAGAGCCTAATGCTGGGCGCGCCGGGCCTCCAACCAGCAGAGGGAGAAAGGCATTTGGGAAGGGACCCGCCCGGGTCACGTGGTTCTGGGCCAAGTCATCTCCTCGGGGTGCTTTCTTTGGCTCTCTTGCAGGGAGCCACATGGCCTCCTCTCTCAGCATCTCTGAGGCCGTGTCCGATCTTGGTGATAAACACCCAAATATGTCGAAAGCCCTCGGGACGGGGCACTGAGCGCGCCAGCTGCAGACTCCCCTGGGGCTGACCCCAGCATTGCTGCCAGGAGAGGGTTTCTCCAGAAACGTGCACTGAGGCTGCTCGAACATTCTGGGACCAGCCGCCCAGAAGGGCCCACTGGGGGAGATGAGTCAAGGGGCGGGATTGGTGGTGGGTTTTTTCTCCTTTTGTATCATCAGGAGCAGCTAGCAGAGGGCTTTCTGGGTAAGTCAGTCCCCATTGGAGGAGTAGTGGCTGCTGTGTGCTGGGCATTGTTCTAAACGGCGGATCGAAAAGTAGAACCCGGGGGACCCCTGACACCCTTTCTTCTCTGGCCCCACCTTCCCACAGTGCTCAGAGGCCCTCAATGGCTGGGGCGGTACATAATGCCTGCATTCCTTCCCCTCCCCCTCCTCTCCCCCTCCCCCTGCCTGCCTGGTGCTTGTGTATGCAAATTAACCCACCACCTTTGTTGGGTTCATTTGCATACTCGCTCCTGATTGGCTGGTGGGTATCACACAGGTGCGGTCAATTTGCATCTTTCTCTTACCAAGAGAAATATGTTCACAAGGGGGTCACAAGGCTACTAAATGTTACTTACCTTTTTCACCCCCACCTCTCAGGAGTTTCTAGTAGAGTTCTCCGGAGGCTACCTGAGGGCTGATAGAGAGCTTATAGAATGTGTGTTTGTCATTCTTGTGTTTTGAAATTTTCTGTTTTAATTTCAAATATGTAAATATCAAAAGACCAACTCACACCGAAACTGTTTTGGCTCGGTGGATAGAGCATCGGTCTGTGGATTGAAGGGTTCCAGGTTTGATTCCAGTCAAGGGCATGTACCTTGGCTGCAGGCACATCCCCAGTAGGGGGCATGCAGGAGGCAGCTGATCGATGTTTCTAACTCTCTATCCCTCTCCTTTCCTCTCTGTAAAAAAATCAATTAAAAAAAAATAAGACCACCTCACATAATGAGGTGGTTTTTTTTTTTAATCTTCAATAATATTTAAAAGCATAAAAGGGGTCTTGAAATAAAAAAGGTTGAGGTCTACTAATCTGGAGGGTGTGAGAAGCTCACAGATGCTCTGCTGTGAAAAAATGAAAAAGTAGAGCAGGAGAGGGGGATGGAAAGGGCCTGAGGACGGGAGACAGGTGATGGGGAAGGGGACCGACAAGGGAGGGGCAACTTGCATATGACACAGGGTGATACAAGCTGGCCTAATCTACACTAATAAAAGAGAAAGATGCAAATTGACTGCACCTGCATGACACCCACCAGCCAATCAGGGGTGAGTATGCAAATGAACCCAACAAAGATGGTGGATTCATTTGCATATGCAGGCACCAAGCGGGCAGGGTGGGGGTGGAGCCACTCAGGGCCTCTGAGCACTGTGGGAAGGTGGGGCCAGAGCAAAAAGAGGCAGCTCCTGGGCCGGAGCGGAAAGGCGGTGCCGGCAGCCAGGGACAGGAAGGCCCATTCTTGCATGAATCCTCATGCATCCGGCCTCTAGTTAGACATCAACCTACAAATCACTGAGTTGCCATTTAACATGCCCTCACTTATCAGAAATTTAAATTTTTTTATTATGAAGTGAATCCCCAATACAGTGGTATATCAAGATACAAGTTTAATTCGTTCTGTAACCTTGAGGCGTGGGAAACTATGAGATGCTTGAGTCGCGGTAAACTGGTGGGTCGTGTGCAGCCGGCCGATCCATGCAATACTCCTATCTCAAATGTTGCTCGTATTTCAAAGCAAAAATCACTCGCTCGATGGCTCATATCTCAAAAATCTCGTATGTTAGGGCACTCGTATCTCGAGGTACCACTGTATATAAGACTCTATAATTATATGCTGCCATTTTAAAAACTGGTTAAGGAAAAAGGCCGTTTCTGGGAGCTCTAAAATCCCCAGGTGAGCCCCTCCAAGATAGCGTCGCTCTCCTCACACAGGCGAGCCCTGTTCTGGTGTTTCGGTTCACTCCTTTGCACTTCTTCCCAGGTTAGCATCTGCATGCAGATATGTGCGTCTCCACAAACGACACACTGTTTAGCTCTGAATAACCAAGAGGCAAGCTCAAAGCATTGCGAGAACGGGGCCATATTGCTACGAATAGATTTTCTCTCCCAGGGGAGAAAGTCAACTGGACGACAGACTGGGGGCTCCCGGGGGCGCAGGCCGTTTACAGGAGCTGCTCCCCTGAAGTCAGCGGTATTATCAGGGCGCCTGAAAGGGCACATTCCTTCATGGGGAGCGGGCCAGGCCTATTGTCTTTGCTTAGGTTTTCTGGTTTGCCTCTCAGCAGGAGGTCTTGGGAGTGGGTCAGGCTGAACACATTTAGCCCTCGAGGGTTTGGCTTAGTGGCTAGAGCGTCAGCAGAGAGAGCATCAGAGAGTGTTGGCCCCCAGATTCAAGGGTCCTGGGTTCATTTCTGATCAAGGGCATGTACCCCAGTTGCAGGCTCAATCCCCAAACCTGGTCAGGGCACAAGCAGGAGGCCACCTGTCACTGTGTCTCTTCACATCAATGTTTCTCTCTGTCTCTCCCTCCCCCTTCCACTCTGAATATCAATGGGAAAAACCCTCAGGTGAGGATTCACAACAACAACAACAAAAGCTGAACATACGTGGGGCTGATCCCACTTCGGGGCACCCCTGACAATGCAGGAAGAACTCCACGAGCCCCCAGTCAAGGCAAGTCAGTTCAGGAGAGAATCAGAGCTCTACTCACTTGGGCCCTCTCTTCCTCGCGCTAGGATCCTGGAGGCAAGGCCTCAAATACGTCCGTGTGTCTATCTGCCAAGTCCCAAGACGCCCTCTGAACTGGTGGAACTGGTTACCCCGAGTCTGGGGCATGAATGTCACTCTCTTCCGCTCAGTGATCTTTGCTCTTTGTTTCAGGTGGAGCCTGCTGAGAAAGTATTCTGGGACCTCGGATGTCTAAAAATGTTTTGTCAAGCCTTCTAGTCCTCTGATACCTTCCCCGAGAGTGGAAGTCTGGAGTGAAGATTTATTCTCATTGACATTTGAGGGCATTGGGTCATTTTCTAGTCCTCGGTGTTGCTCTGAGACGTCTGAAGCTGTTGGGTTTTTGTTCTCTCTCCAGAATGTGGTGGAATCTTCCTCCTTGTCCTCGGCGTTCGTTTTAAAATTTCAGGAAGGTGCCTTTCTTTGGGTCTATTTTTACCCATCACGCTGGGCGCGTGGCCCTTTCAGTTTGGAGAATGGGATTCTGCAGAACTTCTTGAGTTTCTCAGAAGCAATTTCTTCCCCTCCATTTCTTCTGGAAACCTCTCTTATTCTGATGTTGGATATCCTGGTCTGGCCTTCCATTTACTCTTTTTTTTTTTTTCTTTTCTTTTCTTTTTTTTTTTTCAATTTCTTGGTCTTTTTGTGATTTTTAAGTTATTTCCTCAACTGGATCTCCCAACTTTTTGACAGATTATTTTTATCTCAACGACCCTATCTCTCATTTCTAAATCTTTGAATGTTTTCTTTTGAGATTCTATTTTCGGTTTAGTTTAGAGATGCAATGCTCTTTTCTTATCTCTCTGAAGACAATGCTTTTTAAAAAAACTTCCTGCATACCCTGTTTCCCTGAAAATAAGACAGTGTCTTATATTAATTTTTGCTCCCAAAGATGCGCTAGGTCTTATTTTCAGGGGATGTCTTATTTTTCCATGAAGAAGAATATGGTACACATTTATTGTTGGACAAAAAAAAAAAAAGAAAATTTATGACCTGTCTACGGTATGGTAGTCGTTGTCATCACAAACCAGCTCCCTGATGGGCCGCAGCGCAGCCAGAGCTGTTCAGGTAGTGCAAGGTCTGTTTAAATCAGGAGTCAGACGCCTTACGGTAGCTTCGGGGGCCTTATATTCCGGGGAGGCCTTATGTTTGGGGGAGGACTTCTTATCGGGGAGGTCTTATTTTCTGGAGGATGCCTTCTATTACAGCGAGAGGCAAAACTGGAAGTAGGTCTTATTTTCGGAGGATGTCTTACTTTCGGGGAAACAGGGTAGTACCTGTGCCCTCCTGGCTGCTTTAATCCGGTCTGTTTTGGTCTCTCTCTTCCACGTTGCAGGTTTTCCTCAGGAACGAGGTATTCCTTAGCTCTGTGGCCCCTGAAAAACTAAAAGCTAATGGGCAGCTTTTAGCGCCTGGGGACTGTCCACTGGGAGCTCCCAGAGAGGGTCGCCTGTGGGCCTCTTCGTTGGAAGCCCAGGATGGCAGCGCTTTTCCATCTCCTTTGAGCCACACCTTCTCCAACCCCCCACCCCGGAAGGTCGGGTTTGGTCGCCTGAGTCCCAGGAACCAAGCTGAGGGGAGAGGGTTGGAGAAGTGGGGGTGCGGTGTTTCCACCATCAGCATAAAGCACACATGCCTGCTTTGCCCCGTTTCCTGTGCGATCCCCGTGCCCTCAGCTGTGCCCGGCGCCGCCCACCCACAGAAGTTCCGTCTCACGCTTCACCCTTCCTGGGAACCATCTTCCAGCTGCTCCCTGGGCCGGGAGGACCCGTGCTCGGAAGTGTGGGGAGCAGGGGGTGGGAGCGGGGATCCAGGGTACGTGTGCTTCTTAAATAGCTCGCCCAGTCGTTCTTATTTTAGCAGCCGCTGCCCCCTCACTCCCAGGGCCCTGGGCTGCCAGGCTCTTGGTCTTCGGCCGAGTCCGCGTGTCCATCTGCTTTCTGCTCAGCCTTCCCCTGCCTCGTTGGGACTCGGCCTCCCAGGCCTGCCAGGGCAGGGACCCCGTGGTTCTCCGTGGCTGTGGTTTTCCATCCTGTTTGCTCAACGTTGTGGGTTGACTGTGTTTGTCAGAAATCCCTCTCCCAGAAGGGTGAGTGGTTTCAGGAAGGAGCACATTTAGATACATATGCTTAAACCTGCCCACCACCCTCACATTCTGAGCTCCCGTCCGCTCCCTGCGTCCCAACCGCCCTGCTGGGATCTGGGAACACAGACGTGTGTAGGGCACAGCACCCCTCCTCACGGCTATCGGTTCAGCAGGAAAAAGGGGGCATAGTCAAAGGGAAAGGAATACAAGTCCACAATCCCTGAGGGTCACATCGGTCTTGGATTTCCGGATTGATCAGATGTTAGGAAGATAATGCGTGGCATATACCCTTGTTCTCACAGCACTCGGCCTGGGAATGAAACACATTTAGATTGCTGCAGTGAAATGCATGAGTCTTCCCAGGAAGTAGGCACACACACAAAAAAAATAAATAAATAAGGCTATAAATAGTCTCCTGTCCATTCCGGGCAGGTTCTAAAAGCAAATGACTTACCAAACAACGTCTAGTTTGCAGCGTGGGGATTCTGAGTGGTGGATCAGGCCCCGTGACCCTCTACATCAGTGGTTCTCCACCTTCCTAAGGCCGCGACCCTTGCATACAGTTCCTCATGTGGTGATGACCACAACCATGAAATTTTGCTACCGTTATGCATCGTGATGTAAATATCTGCATTTTCCGAGGGTCTTAGGCGACCCCTGTGAAAGGGTCGTTCGACCCCCAAAGGGGTCGTGACCCACAGGTTGAGAACCACTGCTCTACATGCATTAAGTTCCATACGTGAGGTCTGTACAAAGTGCTCTGGGTAAAGACTGGAAGGCTTTCCAGAGGAGGTGATAGTAGAGCTAGACTTTGGGGAATGAATAGGAACTCACCAGAAAGGACAGAGTTCTGGGGAGTCCCCGAGGTCCAAGACTCTGTGCAGAGCGGGCAGCTCAAGCAAAGGCCCCGAGGTCTGAAGCCAGAAACAGGTCACTTTGCTTCCTGCTCCTGGAGAACGTGGGCCACTGGGCAGCTTGGTCTGGGTTCCAGAGGCAGGTCTCTTCCCACGGGAGGAGGCCACCCTTTCCAGGTAAAGCGTGAACCTGAGTAGGGATGCAGCCATGTGACAGATGGGCAGGGCGGGTCCTAGAGGACTGTCTGGGCCACACCAAGAAGCGTGGGCCTCACCCTGTAGGACAGCATTTCTCAGAGTGGTCCCCAAAGTCTGTCAAGGAGCCCAAGAGGTCAAAAGCACGATCACCTTACGCGTTTGCCTTTTAAAAACTTTGTCGACGCGTGCAAGAATGCAAAAGCAGTGTTGAGTAACACTGCTAGCACCTTAACAGGAATCAAACCATACAGGCAGGCAGTCGTGTTATGCCTCACCACTAGGCACTCACAGTTGTTCTTAAAAGCTCGCTTTGCTGAAACTGGTGTGGCTCAGTGGATAGAGCGTCGGTCTGGGGACTGAAAGGTCCCAGGTTCGATTCCAGTCAAGGGCATGTATCTTGGTTGCGGGCGCATCCCCAGTAGGGGGCATGCAGGAGGTGGCTAATCGATGTCTCTCTCTCTCATCGATGTTTCTAACTCTCTATCCCTCTCCCTTCTTCTCTGTAAAAAATAAAAAAAAATATTTAAAAAATATATAAAAAATTAAAAAAATAAAAAGCTTGCTTTACTTAAGGATGTTCTTGATGATTCCCTCATTACAGCGTTATTTGCAAAAGCCAAGATATGGATACAACCCAAGTGAATAAAAACGTGGTGGTACATATATACAATGGAATATTGCTTGGCCATAAAAAGGAATAAAATCTTACCTACTATTTGCAACAGCATGGATGGACGGACCTAGAGGGTACTATGCTAAGTGAAATAAGTCAGACAGAGAAAGACAAATATCATGATTTCACTTATATGTGCAATCTAAAGAACAAAATACTGTACATGAACAAACACAATTAAAACAGACTCATAGCACAGAAAATAGACTGATGGGTGACAGATGCGAGGGGGGAAGAGTTTGGCTGAAAAGGTGAAGGATTAAGAAGTACAAACTGGTAGTTACAAAATAGTCACAGGGATGTACAGTTCAGCATAGGGAATAGAGTCAATAACATTGTAATAACCGTGTATAGTACCAGGTGGGAACTGGAATTATTGGGGGATCACTTTGTAAAATATATGATTGTCTAACCACTATGCTGTACACCTGAAACTAATTAAAAGTAATATTGAATGTAAACTGTAATTGAAAAATAAAAATGTAAAAATGCTGATAAATAGACCGGACAAATGGCTCAAAAAGATTGTGGGCTGGATTCCCTGTTAGGGGACATACCTAGGTTGCGGGTTCGATCCCTGGTTGGGGCACGCACAAAGCAACCCATCAATTTTTCTCTCTCACATCAATGCTCCTCTACCTCTCTCCCTTCCTTTCCCTCTAAAATCAATAAACATATCCTCGAATGAGGATTTTTTTTCAAAAGCACTGTTAAGTACTATCAATGCGAAAAAATCCTTCATGAAACAGTAAAATTATTGTATTTACTAAGCCTTGATCTTTGAGTATGTGACTTAAAAATTTTTGGCTCAGTGGATAGAGCCTCGGCCTGCAGACTGAAGGGTCCCAGGTTCGATTCCAGTCAAGGTTATGTACCTTGGTTGCAGGCACATCTCCAGTGGGGAGTGTGCAGGAGGCAGCTGATCCATGTCTCTCTCTCATCGATGTTTCTAACTATCCCTCTTTCTTCCTCTCTTTAAAGAAATCAATAAAATATATTTTTTTAAAAATCCTCACCTGAGGATATTTTTTCCATGATTTCTAAAGAGAGTAGAAGCGAGGGAAGAGGGAAATAGACAGGGAGGGAGAAGGGGGAGAGAGAGAGAAACATCCAGGTGAGAGAGACACATGCATGTATCTATCGGTTGCCTCCTGTATATGCCCCCACTGGGGCTGGGGAACCTGTAACCGAGGTACCTGCCTTTGACTGGGAATCAAACCTACGACCCTTCGGTCTGTGGGTCTGTGCTCTGACCACGGAGAAAGCCAGGCAGGGCCAGTCTGTGACCTTCTCTGGCGTCATGCGTGAACGAATGGGAAGATGCATACAACATGTCTGATCAAACGGAAGCACCACGGCGACCTCCAGAAGAGCACTTTGAGGTGCAGGTAAAACTCGCCATCTGTCAGGAAGCACCATCTTCACTTGAAGCCAACTGTTAAAAATGTAGATGTGATTACTCGGATTATTCAGATTTTGGCAGGCACCTTCTTGCAAATGAGCGTGGTGAGCCCGTGACTTCAAGGAAATCAACTGGCAGCTACTCGTTGCCGATACGATTTGAGTTTCTGAGCAAAGATATCAATGTGGGAAATTTCACACCGTGGATTTGACAGCTTCCCAATCCTGAAAGAATCTGCTGAGGAGATCCATGGTCACATGAAATTTTTTCGTTGTGGTAATGAAATGTGCCAACGTTTCAAAGATGTGCGTGAGTCAGAGGCTCGATATCTTTTTAACAGGGCTAATGTATTATGCTCCCAAATTGTGCATGGATAAAAGAGAGATTCAAGTGCAAGGTAAAGAGCATGGTGACTCAGGTCTGACTCAGCACCAGATGCACTACCACCTCTCCTGGATGGCCGCCTGCTCTCCCCAGATTCCACCAGTCCCCACCTTCCTCCTCCC
>JAAGEH010000109.1:4504517-4608988 GCA_011751065.1 Lasiurus cinereus
GTGTGTGTGTGTGCATGAGGTCCTGATGAACTCACTGAGGAGCGGGGGAGGGAGGGAGTGGGGGTTCAGGGACAGGACCGGCCTCCTCACTCGCAGTCGGGGCTGGGATGTGAGGGCCCCAGCGTGGTAGAAACCCTGGCTGGGGAGGTAGTGGGGAATGGGGGGGGGGCATTTTAACACAGCCCCCCCCCAAGGTGTCACTTTGGACCCTAATACTCTCCTGTCCCCCAGCCTCCTCTGGCCAGTGCCAGTCACCTGGACATAAATCAAGCCTCATCAGCAGAGCGGCCCAAGCCGGGGATCCCCGGGCCATAGAACTGCAGGTCCTTCACCCACGGGACCCTGCGTGCTGACAAGGGCTGCCTCCGGCAGGCATCGCAGGGGCTCTGCAGAGGCTCCTTGGAGCTTCGTGGGCGACATTGGGGGGGGGAAGCAAGGCGGGCACGATCCGACCTGAGGTCCTGGAGGGCGGGCGGGACCGGAGGGAGGGCAGGGGCCGGAGGGCGGGCAGAGGGACGGGAGGGCGGGCGGGGAGCGGAGGGCGGGCAGAGGGGCCGGAGGGCGGGCAGAGGGACCGCAGCCCGGCTCCACGGAGCCCAGCGCAGCCCCCGGGGAGCAGAGTCGGAGTCACAGGCCGCCGTCCCGGGCCGGCAGGCGATGCGGTCACCGCCACGGGGATGCCATGAATCACGGTCCCTCGGCTCCCCCCCCCCCCACCCCGTGCGTTACAGGAAGCGCCCGCTTTCCTCGGGGTTCCAAGAACTCGGGGCGCGGACACGTCCGCAGTCCCCCCGCCCCGCCTGCGAGCGCGGCGGCTCAGTCGCGCCCCCTGGAGGCGGGCCGCTGCTGTGCAAGCACCTGCCTGCGGGGCGCCTCCTCATTTAGGGCGTGCGGGGCCGGGAGGTGCCTCAAAGCATCTTTGGGGTAAGAGGGAGAAGGAAACGTCTCCCCTGGGCGTCACCCTCCGGGAGGTGCTTCAAAGCATCTTTGGGGTAAGAGGGAGAAGGAAACGTCTCCCCTTGGCGTCACCCTCCGTTTCCCAGCGAAGCTGCCGGGTCCCGAACGATTCTTCCCTCGTACTTCCCCCCGTTTTCGCTGGGGGGCGCTCGTGCACGGCCGGGACCGGTTTGGGCGGGGCGGCCCGGTGCTAATCCTTTCCTCCCAGCCCTTCAGATGCGCTGGGGCAGGGAATAATGCCACCTGCGGGAGGGAGGCTGCAGGTCCCAGAGCAGCCCACACCGCGTTCTGCACGCAGCATGGGTGGGGACAGGGTCAGAGAGGACAGGTCTGCCAGCCGCCGTCCTGAGCACTTTGTGCAAGTTCTTGCCCGTTTGATCCTCACAACCACCACGGGAGGTCGGTACTATCAGCACCCCCATTTCATAGCCTGGTTTAGGGAGGTGAAGAGTCTGTCCATAGAGCGTCGGGCTGCGGACTCAAGGGTCCCAGGTTCCATTCCGGTCAAGGGCACGTACCTTGGTTGTAGGCACATCCCCAGTGGGGGGCGTGCAGGAGGCAGCTGATGGATGTTTCTAACTCTCTATCCCTCTCCCTTCATCTCTGTAGAAAATCAATAAACTATGTTTTTTTAAAAAAAAGAAATCTAGTTCAGACATGGAAAAGTGAAGAAAGACATGTTTGCACTCCCAAGTCGATGGGCTAAGCAGAGTCACCTCTACTGCACCATGTTAACACCCTAGACCAGCGGTCGGCAAACTGCATGAGTCCGCAGAGCCAAATAGCAACAGGACAACGATTGGAATTTCTTTTGAGAGCCAAACTTTTTCAACTTAAACTTCTTCTAACGCCACTTCTTCAAAATAGATTCACTCAGGCCGTGAGTATTTTGTGGAAGAGCCACACTCAAGGGGCCAAAGAGCCGCATGTGGCTCACGAGCCACAGTTTGCCGACCACTACCCTAGACCTACGTCAGGGTGCAACAGAAAACAGAGCTACAGTCGCACTAACCAAACCATAATAATCAGAGTGACCCGGCCTTCCTGTAAGAAAGTATCAGGTGTCCGCTATTGTATTTTGCGTCCATTGGCTAAGAGGAACTTAGTGAAGGGTGGGTGGCCTTTAGCCCCTTTACAAAAGAGGAACTGAGACTCGGAAGATAAAATAGTGGCCTCAGTGTTCCGTGGCTGGCGAGTGCGAGTCAGGATTCAGGACCTGCGCTGTTGCCTCCAACGCTGTGCTTTAAAATATATCTTTTTAAATTAATTTTTTTACAGAGAGGAAGGGAGAGGGATAGAGATTTAGAAACATTGATGAGAGAGAGACATCGATCAGCCGCCTCCTGCACGCCTCCTGACTGGGGATGCGCCCGCAACCAAGGTACATGCCCTTGACCGGAATCGAACCCGGGACCTTTCAATGCACAGGCTGACGCTCTATCCACTGAGCCACACCGGTTTCGGCTACTTACAGAAAGCTCCGTTTCTGCGCCTAAAGCCAGAGGGTGTTTCTGCTACTGGCAGGGAAAAGCCCTGGTTAGTAGAGGTTCTGATCCTCCCCAGCAGGGACGGGTGGGAGAGGGCCCCTGAGGGACCGTGTTGCCCACTTGCCTGGGAAGACCTCCTGGGTCACAGGTTGACGCTCAGCCACCCGGGGCGAAAGGGGCTCAATGAAAGGACATGAACTCACCGAGCTGGAGGGGGACTGGCGGGCGTGGCTTGAGGCTAAGCTGCCGGGACCATCAGGGCCCGAACCGGCCGGAGGGCAAAGGCCGCGCCACCGCCGCTGCGCTCCGCTCCGCTCGGCCAGGTCTGCACCGGGGACCGAGCGCCCAGCCACCCCGCAGGCCGAGCGCAGCCTCTTCCCCAAGTCCTGGCGCCCTTTCCCAGGTCTCCCGGGGCCAGGCTCATTGGTGGACGGGGTCACCTGCCGCCCCTTAGCTGCAGGGGAGGCTGGGAAGCCAGCGTCGGGGCGGGGGAACGGGGTGGGCAGGGCTTTCTCAGCCACCTGCGGGGCATTGGGAACAGGACAAACAGGACAAACTGCAAAGGCAGCATCTATTGGTCCTCCCCTTGGGGGCCATGGGCAGCCCCAGCTCCTCTGATACACACACACACACACGTATATACACACATATACGTATACACACATACACATATATGTACACGTGCGCACATGTGCATACGTGTGTATACATATGTATATACATGCATACGTGTATGTATACATATATATGTGTATGCACACATACACACACATATATATATACACATATGTATATATATAGTTAGTTTTTTACAGAGAGGGAGAGTGATTGTTAGAAACATCGATCAGCTGCCTCCTGCACGCCCCCCACTGGGGATGTGCCCACAACCAAGGTGCATGCCCTTGATCAGAATCGAACCCGGGACCTTTCAGTCCGCAGGCCGACGCTCTATCCACTGAGCCACACCGGTTTTGGCTGGTCTGGCCTTCAGCCAACAGAGTCCCGGCCTAGCCAGCTCTGGGGTTTGATTGTCCAGAGCTTTTGCTCCGGGGCCGCCTTTCATAAAGTCCATCCATCCCATCACCCCTAGTCCGGGGACAGGCAAAGTAACTCCGACCGGCTCCTCCCCCAACAGTAGTGCTGGGTCCATGGGGGACCCAGGACCCAAGCAGTGCCGTTTAGAACTCTCCCCGGAATGGCTCCGGGGAGGTGTGGGTGGGGTGAGCAGGGCGAAGGCTCTCCTTTGCCCTGGAGATAGGCTAGGTGACGTTTATTTATGACAGGCGGTGGCCATCTTCTCTGGCCAGAAACCACAGGCGGTGGAAGAACATGAGGTGGGCCTGGAGTGCAGCAGAGATGAGAGAGGGCGAGACGGCCAGAAAAATGGGGCTTTGTCTCCTGGATCCGGATGAAGCCACTTCGTCTCCGGTGTTTTGTTCCGTGAGCCAAGATGTGCCTTTATAGAGCGCCAGCTACTTAGGGCTGCATTTCTCTCAGAGCGCTCCGGTGGGAAATTTATGGACCTTGCTGTCCATTATCTCATTTGATCGTGGGCTTTAAAGTAAGAGCCGAGCCTTGATAACGATCATTTTTTTAAATGAGTATTATCACCCCCATTTTACGCAGAAGAAACTTGGGGCTTCCAAGGGGTGGGGGTATGGGCCAAGGTCCCACACCTCGTTGTGGTCTGGCTTGAATGTGAACTCAGTCCTGCCTACGTCCAGGCTCAGCGCTGTTCCAGCATTCCGCGGTCAATTTTTATTTTCAGAACGAAGCCCATTCCTCATCGTTTTCCTCAATCCTTGGTAGACTCGGGGCTTTCAAAGCCACCTCTCAGTTCCTAACAATATAATTAATAAATAACCGACATAGCTGATGGAGCTCTTCTTCCTGGTGGGTTTTCATTTTCAAAACGCGTAAAGGCCAAGGCATAAAGCTTTGAAGACATGTCAGCTGCTGATTTTGGATGGGAGAGACTCGGGACTCCTGGAACCGCCATCCCCAGGCCGACACCCCTGGAACCTGGCCCTCTGGGGGCCCTTCTCTAACTAGAATACTCTCCTGGGGAAACCCAAGGTTTCTAGATGGGAGGGGTCGCAGTGTCCGCATGGCGCTGGAGACCTATATTCCTCATGGAACATAACCGTGTGAGCGCAGTGTCTTCCCAGTTAAAACATTCCCCAAACCAGGTCAGCACTGGAGGTTAGTTACTTGGAAGGAAAGGTGCTAGAAAGGGTCATGGGAGCGAATGTTCATGAAGCACCTGCCCAGGACGGGAAACAGAATTCGTCTCCACCCTCACCTCCACTCGGGCACTGACAAGAATGCAGCGCCCAGGCGTGGCGGGGGGTGTATGCCCAGCTGTCGGGAGGCCTGCTGCAATGGCTGCCTCTCTAGGCCCTCTCTGGCTAGGGGCTGGGCCCTTGGCATCATGAATCCCAAGTTGCACAACCGCCTTTGAAGTGGGAGTTACTCGTCTTGTTTTCCAGAGAAGGAGACTGAGGTTCAGAGGGGATGCTACTCTTGTGAAAGTGGGTAAGTCCTAAGGATCCTATCTGATAAAGAGGGAATATGCTAATTGACCCTCATGCTGTGGCAAAGATGGCGGTGCCCACAGCCCAATGGAGAAAATATGCTAATTGACCACCCTCCCCTCAAAGATGGTGGCGACCACAGCCACAAGATGGCAGCACCCAGTCCCCTCAGCCCTGTCAGGGCAGCAGGCATGAGGCAAGGCCCTGCCCCCAGGTGGACCCAGCTGCTCCATGTGCCTGCCTCTGGGGTCCCGCAGTCCCCTCAGACCTCTAGCCGCCCAGGGCCAGATGGAGGCACAGGCAAGCCTAGAATCTCGGCTGCCCAGCTGCTCAGGACTAACCTGGGGTGCAGGCAAGCCTCAGATGGCAGCTGCCCAGCCACACAGAGCCACCTGAGGCTCAGGTAACCAGGGCTGGCTGAGGCTTGCACTGCCAGCAGTGGCAGCAGCAGAGGTGTGATGGGGAGTCACCTTTCCCTGACTGCCTGGTCACCTCCCCCTCCTGAGGGCTCCTGAGGGCTCCCAGAATGTGAAAGGGGGCAGGTCGGGCTGAGGGACCCTCCTCTCACCTCCAGTACATGAATGTTCATGCACCAGGCCTCTAGTTAATAAATAAAATAACACAGAAATGCAACAAATGCAGCAACATTACTTATCACCGTATGTTTCTACATGCAAGACACTACAGTAAGCCTGTCATATATATTATCTTAGTTCATTTTCCAAATGCCTAATGAAGCACTTCACCGTTTTCCAGGTGAGAACCCAAGGGCTGTATTGCAAGCACCGTGTCCGATGTCCCCAGCTGACAGGAGAGGGAGGGAGCTGAGCCAGGTGTGTCCAGGACGCTGGTGCTGTGCTCTATGTCTCACTGTTTCCTTTTCTTTTGTTGTTGTTTCTCGGGTTTTTAAGCCTCACCGAAGGTTATTTTTTCCATGGGTGTTTACTAGTACAGAGAGTGGAAGGGAGAGGGAGAGACAAAGAGGAACACCGATGTGAGAGAGATGCATCCATTGATTGCCTCTAGCATGCCAAGGCTACGAGCCTGCCACCAAGATACATATCCTTGACTGGAATCGAACCCAGGACCCTTCCGTCCACAGGCTGATGCTCTCTCCATTGAGCCAAGCTGGCGAGGGCCACGCTGGCTCATTTCCATCACAGTGCCTCTCGGTGGGGCAGGGGTGCTGAGAAAATGATGGCCTGAAATGTGACGCTATGACAAAAACGAACTTGAGCACTTCTGGAGGGGCCATCTGGCAAGTACTTCAGCAAGGGACCCGCGGTGGGGGTTCCACGCGTCAGGCCTGTTCAGAACCGGGTGGGCCATCATCCCTGTGGCCAGCACCCCCCTTCCCAGCGGTGTGACCTTGAACAAGTGACTTCTCTTTGGGTTGGCTTTCTCATCTGTGAAATGGGAGTGAAAATGCCTACCTGGAATGATTGTCGCAAGAATTAAGGGCAGCAATGCGTGCCATGTACCCTACACGGGGTAGGAGCTCAGTAATGATCTGTCATCGTCGTCATCACCCTGGCAGGAACAAAGCCAGTGAGGAAGGTAGGCCAGGGTGGGTTTCCCTGAGGGTGTCTTTACAAACATCACCACCAGGTGGCAGCTGCTACCACACTGGCCATTTACTTCTCGGTACAGGTGAAGGATGTGTGTGTGGTCATCACTAAGGGTGGTTTGGGGAACGGGAAGCACGTGAAGAAATAACCCCGCACCTCGTACCCTGGGGTTAAGCTGCTCTACATCCTGCTTTGCTCCCACTCCCATGAGCCTGTGCTCCGTTCCTCTGCTGCTCCCCCCTCCAACACAGGAGGACCCTTCCCCACCCGCCCCACTGCATCCCGTTCACCAGCTTTCTCGGGCCTCCTTGCTTTTGCTCAAGGGAACCTCTCTCTGCTTCCATTCCACTCGAGGCAGGTCTTGTCACGTTCTAGAAGCATCTCCTGACCCAGGTAGCGTGGGCTCTCTCCTTCGTGCTCTCCCCTGTCACAGCCCTTAACTCCGCCCTGGTAGAGTCTGACCTGTGGGCCCGGGGCTGAGAGTCCTTCTGTAAATAGTCACTGTTTCCCTCCCTGGCCAGGTGTTGGGTGCTAGGGACTCACTGGCCATCTTTCTTCCCACAAACAAGCCAGAATCCTGCCAAAGAGGGCCTCATCCCGTCCAGTGGTAGGTTGACTGGCATCTAGAGCAACAAGCTGTTTGCCCCCCTCCGTTGCCCACTTTGCCAGGCAGAAGGCAGCACAGGCACGTGGCCTCACCCCAGAGCGATGTCCTGAGGACTCGGGTGGGAAAAGCAAGAGATCAGACAGAGCCCCTGGCAGCTAATGGAACTGAGGAGGAGCCTGAGGCTCTGTGCGCCCATAACACAACTTCTAGAACAGGCTCCACACTTTCTCCGGCCCCATCACTGACTCCAGGCGTGAGATACATTCCCCTCAAATCAATAAAAGCTAAAGCATTAAAGAGAAGCACCAAGCCTTAACCGGTTTGGCTCAGTGGATAGAGCATCGGCCTGCGGACTGAAGGGTCCCAAGTTCAATTCTGGTCAAGGGCATGCACCTGGGTTGAGGGCACATCCCCAGTAGTGGGGTGTACAGGAGGCAGATTGGTGTTTTTTTCTCTCTCATCGATGTTTCTAACTCTCTATCCCTCTCCCTTCCTCTAAACCATGTTCTCAACCTTTCTAATGCCACGACCCTTTAATACAGTTCCTCGTGCTGTGGTGACCCCCAACCACAAAATTATTTTTGTTGCTACTTCGTAACTATAATTTTGCTACTGTTAATGAATTGTAATGTAAATATCTGTGTTTTCCAATGGTCTTAGGCTCTACAGCAGTGGTTCTCAACCTGTGGGTCGCGACACCTAAGACCATCGGAAAACACAGATATTTACATTACGATTCATTAACAGCAACAAAATTACAGTTATGAAGTAGTACCAAAAATAACTTTATGGTTGGGGGTCACAACAACATGAGGAACTGTATTAAAGGGTAAGCGGCATTAGAAAGGTTGAGAACCACTGCTCTAAACAATCAATAAAATATATTTAAAAAATAAAATAAAGAGAAGCACCAAGTTCTGCAGGAGAGGGGCCAGCATTAAGGAGATAGGAGGAAGTTAACAAAATTGTTCCGTGTCCTCAGAGCGACATGAGGAGTGAAGCAGCCGTGGCCCAGGACACAGCAGACGCTGCTCGTGTTGCTCCCTTTGGTTCACGGTGAACGGACCCTGACTGCCAGGGCCTCATTTTCTTGCCTGAGATTTTTGTCCTTTTTTAAAAGAAATATTTTAAAAATTGAGTTCAGAGGGGAAGGGAGAAGGAGAGAGAAATAGAAACGTCAGTGATGAGAATCACTGATGGGCCGCCTCCTTGCACGCCCCACACTTGGGATGGAACCCTCCACTTGGGCCTGTGCCCTGACCGGGAATGGAACCATGACCTCCCGGTTCATAGGTGGATGCTCAACCCCTGAGCCACGCCAGCCAGGCTTGTTTTTGTTTCTGTTTCACCTTCTGGCTTCCAGAACCCTCTTTGCCAACCATGTGGCCTGCTGGAAGTGCTGAGGAATTATATGGGAAGCACCCCTCAACCAGAGACCGATGGGCATTGGCAGGAATGCCCAGCCCCTACCCCCTTGGGT
This sequence comes from Lasiurus cinereus, assembly GCA_011751065.1. Taxonomy (NCBI): domain Eukaryota; kingdom Metazoa; phylum Chordata; class Mammalia; order Chiroptera; family Vespertilionidae; genus Lasiurus; species Lasiurus cinereus. The sequence continues at coordinate 4,513,151 of JAAGEH010000109.1, forward strand.
GGCACAGATCTGAGAGCTGTTTGACAGGCTTCCGGGGTTCACAGCATGATTGATGGTGATAAAGCACAGTCATAAACTGCCTTCCCTCCCCCCATCTCCTTCCCAGCTCCTCTGCAAGGAGCCCCTGGCCTCTTCTCCCAGATCGGTCACTCGAATTCAAACAGTTTTCTAAGTGTTTGCTTAGTGAAGATCCCAGACTAAGCCTGAGAAACAGGCCGTTAGGAGGAAAAAGATAGGTAGCTAGACTGGATAACATCGTGAACACAGATGGATAAGAACTGGGGGAAGCCCTAGCCACTTTGGCTCAGTGGATAGAGTGTTGGCCTGTGAACCAAAGGATCCCAGGTTCGATTCCAGTCAAGGGCGTGTACCTCAGTTGCAGGCTCCTCCTTGGCCCGGGCTCTGGTCATTGCTCATGCAGGAGGCAGCCAGTCAATGTGTTTCTCTCATATTGGTGTTTCTCTCTGTCTTTCCCTCTCTCTTCTACTCTCTCTAAAAAAAGCAATGGACAGATACCCTCTGGTGAGGATTAAAAAAAAGAATTGGGAGAATATGGCAAATATGAAAGAAAAGTTAGGTGGCATGGATGATAGATCCCCAGTCGCTGTCTGAAAGAACAGGAGTAATTCAAAGAAAGTAATAATCCAAGAAATAGTAGAAGAAAATCTGTCCTAGCAGGAAAAAAAACAAACAAAGGCCACCACAAATCTGCAGGTTGAATCAGCTATGGCTGAAGACCAACTCATCCTGATGAAATTTGTGAACACCAAGAGTAAGAGAAAGTCTGAGAAGCTTTTACAGATAAAAAATGGTGCCCTGGCCGGTTTGGGTCAGTGGATAGAGCATTGGCCTGTGGACTGAAAGGTCCTAGTTTGAGTCCCATCAAAGGCATGAACCTCTATTGCAGGCTCCCAGCCCTGGTTGGGGGCATGCGAGAGGCCACCAATGGATAGATATGTCTCTCTCATATTCGGTGTTTCTCTCTGTGCCCTCTCTAAAAATCAATGGAAAAAAAATCCTTGGGTGAGGATTAAAAACAAAGAAGTGGGTTACTGCCCAGCTGGTGTGACTCAGTGGTTAGAGCACTTCCCCTGGGACCAGAGAATCTCAGATTGGATCCCGGTCAAGGGCAAGCTTGATTCTGGCCCCAGTTGGAGTGCATCGGGGTGGCAACCAGTCAATGTGTCTCTCTCATATTAATGTTCTCCTCTCTATCTTCCTCTATCTCTCCTCCCTCCCTCCCCATTCTTCATCCCCTCCACTCTTTCTAAAAAATAAATGGAAAAAATAGCCTTGGGTGAGGTTTTAAAAAAAAAGTGGGTTACCTACAAACCTATATAAATGTTTGTGCGCTGCACTGTACACCTGGAACTAATACAAAATAGTGCTGAATGCAAAATGTAATCGAAAAGTGAAGTCATTTTCAAAAGCAGGTTACCTACAAAGAAGTGAGCTTGGAGAGGGCCAGAAGTCGCATGGTGACACTGAAGACCAAGAGACCATGGAGCAATCCCCTCGACGTTGTGGGGGGAGGTATGTGGAACTTGGCGTCTTAGGCCTCGTCAAAAATCACTGCAAAGAGGGGGGATAAAGACGTTAGAAATAGGCCAGAGCCTAGATCCACGGTCACTTTCAACAAAATGAAAAAGAACCCAAGAGCAAACTTTGTGGTGGAAAGAAGGCAGGAAACTGTGTCCTAACTCTCCCCCAGACTCTGTATCTCCATGTTCAGGGGCTACCGCTGGGCCCACAGAGGTCTTGCCCTCCAAATTTTTAAAAAATATATATTTTATTGATTTTCACAGAGAGGAAGGGAGAGGGATAGAGAGTTAGAAACATTGATGAGAGAGACACATCGATCAGCTGCCTCCTGTACAGCCCCTAATGGGGATGTGCCTGCAACCAAGGTACATGCTCTTGACTGGAATCGAACCTGGGACCATTCAGTCCGCAGGCCGATGCTCTATCCACTGAGCCAAACCGGTGAGGGCTTCCCTCCAATTTGACGTTCAATCACCTGTTACCTTTGAAGCATGGTAGCAACCGTGCTTGGGTAAAAATTGCTGTTGGATATTTTAACCCTGCTGATTTGGCTTCTGTGATTATTTGTTTGCTAAAGTAATAGAGAAGTTACTTTGATTTTCTGAACTTACATAAGGCATCCCCTTCGATTGAATTCTCCATTGACTGTGATTTGAATATCCCATTGGTTGCGATCTTACTGGATTTTTGAAACGCATTCTTCTGACCTGGCGACCAGGACAGCACAATTCCTCTGAATTGCCTCAGTGGCTCCAGATAATGTGTTTCTGTTGACTCCGTGGTCCCCAGACCCGAAGCTATAATTAATCCTTGTAGATCACTAACTTGCTCAGTCTGAGCTTCTGTAACTAACTGCCTTTTGCAAACCAGGTTCCTCATTCCGAACCTCGAGATGTAATCAATACCTTTGTGATATTTGCCTATATAGATCTGGTGTTTCAGCCAAGGGGGGCGAGGGAGAGGGGAGGACGCTATGAGATTTGGAGAGCATTTGCCCCATGTAGTCCTGGCTGTGAAATAAATATGGCTCCTTAACTCGACTTCTTGAGGCATCCTGTGTGATTCTCGGGGTACATGACAACACCTTGAGAGCTGGCACAGCGTCCCAGAACCCATTTCCCAAAGGCGTCCTACCTTCGCTATTGATGCGTTTGCTCAGCCTTCCTGCGCAGATTATAACCCGTCAACAGCCAGGACCATATCCTGTACATAATCAATACATACTCACCGAGCTCTAGGCAAAGCCACCTCTCGCCCCGGCCGGCAGGTGCTCAGTCGGTTGGAGTGTCATCCCGTGCACCAAAAGGTTGCAGGTTCGATTCCAGTCAGGGCACGTACCTCGGTTGCGGTATGTAGGAGAGGCAACTGATCCATCTCTCTCTCTTTCTCTCTCTCTCAGACCTGTAAGGGTGAGGATTAAAACAACTTTTTAAAAAATCAATCTCTCGCCGTAACCAGTTTAGCTCAGTGGATAGAGCATCGGCCTGCAGACTGAAAGGTCCCAGGTTCAATCCAGTCAAGGGCACGTGCAGGAGGCAGCTGATTGATGTTTCTAACTCTTTATCCCTCTCCTTTCCTCTCTGTAAAACATTAAAAAAAAAAAAAGTAAACCCCAGTCCGTACGTCCACGTCAGGCACATGATGTGCATCATTCCGCTGGGATTTAAAAAAAAAAATCAATCTCTCATTTCACACACGCTAGCATCCCGCTGCTCCCAGCCTCTTTCCCTAAATTGCTCTAAACGCCCTCCTCAATCTCAGTCAGCTGGCTTTCTCCTCCCTCTCCCCTTTCTCTCCCTTTCCCGCTCCCTTGTCCCCCTGCCCCCCTGTCCCCGCCCCTGCCCCAGTCCTTCCCCCGGGCATCGTGGGTCAGCTCTGTGCTTTCCCAGGGTTCTGTACTCCTTCTGGAAAACTCCGAGCCAAGCGCCTGCCCCAGGCGGGCAGGGTTCCAGCCCTTTCTTTGTGCGAATCAGGGAATTCCCCCCCGAAGCTCTGCTGTGGGATCAGAACCGTTACTCGTCCATTTCTCAGACGGGAACACCGAGGCACAGAGAGGGGAAGTCATTGCCTGAGGACTCAGGCAGCTGGTAGGTGCAGCTGGGATGCTGCCTCGGCCAGTCTTGCACTTGCTCTTCACGGTAATGAACTTCAGAGAGATTGCTGCGCCCCGCCCTTTGTCTGCCAGCCCAGGCCACGGACAGAAAACGGAAGAGGATCTATCTGGGGAAAGACCAGCAGAGCAGAGGTGGAGAACTGGGGGGAGCGAACTGAGAGAGGTGAAAATTAGCTGGGAAGGCAGGTGACACGCCGAGTGCAAATACGTGACAGGTATGGAGTTGTCGGGTTTACAGAGCACAACGCTTGCTCTTTTCACACGTCACTCATTCTGATGGTGATTCTTTCTTTTTTTTAAATATATTTTATTGATTTGTCACAGAGAGGAAGGGAGAGGGATAGAAAGTCAGAAACATCAATGAGAGAGAGACATCGATCAGCCGCCTCCTGCACGCCCCACACTGGAGATGTGTCCGCAACCAAGGTACATGCCCTTGACCGGAATCGAACCCGGGACCTTTCAATCCGCAGGCCGACGCTCTATCCACTGAGCCAAACCGGTCTCGGCTGAAGGTAATTCTTAGAGAAAGGACTGGGAGTGTTGCATTGTACCCCGAATCTCACAAAGGACGCCTCAAGAAGTCGAATTATGGAGTCACTTATTAAAAGCCGGTGGCATACCAGGGGCGAAAGCTCCAGATCTCGCAGCGCCAAACAGCTCCCATATCTGGCTGATATGCAGAGCATCACAAAGGTATCCATTACTTCTCTGGGCTTGGGATGAGGAACCTGGTTTGCACGAAGCAGTCACAGAAGCGAAACTGAGCAAGTTAGTTATCTAAAGTATCTACGAATCACTGAATCAACAGAAACACATGATCTGGGGCCACAGAGGCAATTTAGAATAATTGTGGGGTCCAGATTCCGGGACCACTGAGTCAACCGGAACGCATTGTCTGTAACTTCTGAGGCAATTTAGGGTAACTGTGCTGTTCTGATTCCGGGACCACGGAGTCAGCTGAAGCTATTGAGGAAATTTAGGGTCCCTGAGCTGTCCTGGTTCCCAGAAGAATGTGCTTCGACAACCAGTGAGACCACCATCAATGGGAGAGTCAATCGATTGGGGTAGCATACACAAGTTCAGAAAACCAACGTAACTTTTCTATTGTTTTAGCAAGCAAATACGTACAGAAGCCAAACGGCTTATTTATTTATTTATTATTTTTATTTATTTTTTAAATATATTTTTATTTATTTTTTACAGAGAGGAAGGGAGAAGAATAGAGAGTTAGAAACATCTAGAGAGAGAGACATTGATCAGCCACCTCCTGAACGCCCGCAACCAAGGTCCATGCCCTTGACCGGAGTTGAACCTGGGACCTTTCAGTCCATAGGCCAACGCTCTATCCACTGAGCCAAACCGGTTTCGGCAAACAGCATATTTAAACAGCAATTTTTACCCAAGCAATCTTTATCCTGTGCACCGAAAGGTTGCCGGTTTGATTCCGGTCAGGGCACAGGCCTCGCTTATTTAAACAGCAATCGCAGTTCCTGACGTTTTACAGGTGAGGAGTCCGACGCTCAGAGAGGTTGAGGGACTTGCCCAAGGTCGCACAGCCAGGAGATGGCAGAGCAGGCCCTAGGGCATGGCGCTACCGGACCCCCCGCAGGAATCCCTGGAGGCCAGGGCGCAGAGTGCGGTCAGGGCTCACGCAGGGGGACTGTGCAGCCACTGAGCACGACGTGGCTATTAATGCGCCCACTGTGTGGCTCCTGGACACAGAGCAGCTGTATGACTGGGGCTCCAAGGGGGAGCGGGTCCTCCCCACCCACTGCAGGCACCTCCCTGCGTACAGCAGCCAGGCACAGAGACCTGGGCAGGGGGGGCCTGGGCACGGAGCGTGACTCAGGAGTGACTCCCCTCTTCCCCAGAGTGTGAAGATGCTGTGCATCTCTCCCTGCCCACCTGGCGGTTGGGGCAGGCTGCAGGGGGGTGAGGGGTGGGGGTGGGGGAGGGAGTGGTGTGGGGGATGAAGGCAAGGGCGTATAAACACACACAGGAGGCTGACGTGGGCCACCAATTTTGCTGGAAAGATAAATGATCACCCGAAGCCCAACTCCCCGGAGCCAGAGAGCCAGCCCGAGGGGGCGCCCAGCCCTGTGGTCCCCGCTCTGGGCTGTGGGGCAGAGGCCGGTGCAGAAGGGCTGCCCGCAGGGTGGGGGGGCTCCCGGGGGCTCTCAGAGCTTCCTGAGCCAGCCTCGCCCCTGCCCGCCCCCCACAAGCAGTTTCCCTGCCCCACGCCCCTTCTGACCACAGCGGGAGGTCCTGAAACTGTTTTGTTTATTGTGTTAATGCTATTATTTTTTTCATATATATTTTTTTATTGATTTCAGAGAGGAAGGGAGAGGAGAGAGAGAAACATCCATTGATGGGAGAGAATCATTGATCAGCTGCTTCCTGCACACCCCCTACTGGGAGCCCGCAGCCCAGCCATATGCCCTTGAAAGGAATCGAACCCGGGACCCTTCTGTCCGCAGGCTGAGGCTGTATCCACTGAGCCACACCTGCAGGGGCCACCGAGTGCTTTGTGAGGGTCCAGTCCTTGCCTGCCCCGGGCAGGAGAAGATGAACAACGCCTGGTCCTTCTCCAGGACTTTGCCGTTGACGGGGGAGCGACACGTGTGTCTCACTCCTCGCACCTGGCACACGCGTGACGCAGGGGCTCCCGGGGCCGGTGGGGCTCAGGGAGCGGGGGTCCAGCTTCAGGACAAAGACTTTGCCCGTGGCCGGGGCTGGACTCACGGCTGGACAGCTCCCTGGCCGTGTGACCCCAGATAAGGGATTTGACCTCTTAGGTCGTGTCCCCCAGCTGAGAAACAGGAACATAATGGCATTCAGCCTGCAGGGCTGTGGAGGGGAGACAGGGCAGCTGCTGACTGACCGGCCAAGACCCTCACGACCGCCACTCCGAGCAGAAAGGGGGGCTTGGAGGAGAGGCCGGCCTGGGGCCTGGGGCCTGGGGCCTGGGAGGGGGCCGTGCAGAGAGGAGGGCGGAGATCCGGAAGGGGCATGAGGGAAGGGTTAGGCCCACAGAGGCGCCCCTCCCCCTGGAGCCCAGGAAAAGTAGGACTGGCCCAGAGGGAGGGAGAGGGTGGGGTCAGGACCCCACGTGAGTGTTGGAGAGACTGGACCTATCTCTGGCCAGACTGCCCTGCGCCTCTGCCCAGGAGGCCGCCTCCTGCCAGGTTGGCAAATTGCTTTGGCCCGGAATTTTTCTGCTGGGGGTGTTGGTGGAGCCAGGGTCAACGTGAAGAATGTCCAGCCAAAACCGGTTTGGCTCAGTGGATAGAGCATCGGCCTGCAGACTGAAGGGTCCCAGGTTCGATTCCGGTCAAGGGCATGTACCTTGGTTGCGGGCACATCCTCAGTGGGGGGCGTGCAGGAGGCAGCTGATCGATGTCTCTCTCTCATCCATGTTTCTAACTCTCTATCCCTCTTCCTTCCTCTCTGTAAAAAATCAATAAAATATATTTAAAAAAAAAAAAGTATGTCCAGTTCCCACCTTCCTGAGTCAGATGCAGGGGAGGCAGACAGGCGGTGCAGCCTCCCGTGGAAGGTGGGGAGCAGGTGGGGGAGGGGAGCAAAGGAGATGGATGTGCCAGGCACCCCTGCCCAGCTGGGAGCCAGGCCTGGGCCCTGCTGCGGGGCCACCGCCCTCTGCTCGCTGGGCACGCTGTTGAGGGTAACACTGGGCCCATAAGAGGTGCTCCCAGGTGAAGGGCCCGCATCCTGGGACCCTGGGGCTGGGAGGGGCCCAAGAGCCTGCTGCCCTGCCCACTTTACCCATTAGGAAGCGGGAGGCCTGTCCTAGGCTCGTATCCCCACAAACACCAGCACCCCAACAAGAGCTGACCTCACCATTGTGTTCGCGGGGGACAGAGAGAGCCAGCGCCCTGTCACTCCTTCAGCGTCTTCCTTCAGCCCCGGGCCCTCCCACCCCTGGCTCCTCTCCTGGGGGAGTTTGCTAGACCCGATGCCAACCCACCCACAGGGGAGAGGTTAGCTTCCCATTTCCCGGTGAGGGCTCCAAGAGGGCGAGAACCGTATTTTCCCGCGTATAAGACGACCCCGACTTCCAGGTAAAATAGAGAGTTTGGGATATACAGTGGTACTTCGAGATACGAGTGCCCTAACATATGAGATTTTTGAGATACGAGCCGTCGAGCGAGCAATTTTTGCTTTGAAATACGAGCAACATTTGAGAGAGGCGTAATCGCGTGGATCGGCCAGCTGCACACGACCCACCAGTTTCCCACGCCTCAAGGTTACGGAACGAATTAAACTCGTATCTCGAGGTACCATTGTACCCGGCCTATAAGATGACACCCAGCGTATAAGACGACCCCCGACTTTTGAGAGGATTTTCCTGGGTTTAAAAAGTCGTCCTATACGCCGGGAAATACGGTAACCTCTCCTCAGTGACAGGTGTCATTTACAAGGACCGGGACCCGTTACCCTAGGGACCGAGTTCATCTACCAGCTCAGGGTGTCTCTGAGGTGTGCTCAGGTCCCAGCAGCCCCTGCAGCCCCTGAGGCTGCCGGGCCTGTGCCTCAGGTGCAGCTGTCTGAGTCTCCCCTTGGATTTAAGCTTCTCACGTCACCTCTCTGGACGCTGGGAATGAGCTCAGGCTCAGGGTAGCAGATCTGGGTTTGAGTCCTGTCTCTGCCTCTTGGGACTGAGTGACCTTGGTTAGATCAGTGGTCGGCAAACTGCGGGGGCTCTTTGGCCCCTTGAGTTTTTAGCAAAGGCCAGCTTAGGGATACCCTAGTTAATAACAATGTACCTACCTATATAGTTTAAGTTTAAAAAATGTGGCTCTCAAAAGACATTTCAATCGTTGTAATGTTGATATCTGGCTCTGTTGACTAATGAGTTTGCCGGCCACTGTTTAGATCTATTCTAAACTAAGTACAGTGGTACCTTGAGATACGAGTTTAATTCGTTCTGTAACCTTGAGGCGTGGGAAACTATGAGACGCTCGAGTCTCGGTAAACTGGTGGGTCGTGTGCAGCCGGCCGATCCACCGGATTACTCCTAACTCAAATGTTGCTCGTATTTCAAAGCAAAAATCGCTCGCTCCACGGCTCCTATCTCAAATATCTCGTATGTTAGGGCACTCGTATCTCAAGGTACCACTGTAACACAAAGTTCAAAAGTGTATAAAGTATTTAATAAATCTCCCCCTCAGCTTTGCACGCTAGCTTCTCCAGCTGCCCTTCCCAGAGGTGCATCTTATCAATTTCTCATCTTCCACGGGGGCAAGAACAGCAAACGCTCCAAGCCAGGTCTCAGCGGCTGGCTGAGGAGCAACAGTCACTGAACACCACCTGGACTGGAGGAAAAGGTGCTTAAATGTCATCATTTGGTTTGGACCAAATAGCCAAACCCAAATATGCACTATGCATCAGATAGAAATATAGGGTTGCCCGGCCAGTGTGGCTCAGTGATTGATCATCAGCCTACGAACAAGGAGATCACAGTTTGATTCCTGGCCAGGGCACATGCCTGGGTTTCTGGCTCAGTCCCCAGCAGGAGGCCCATTCTCTTTCATTCCTGATGTTTCTACCTCTCTCTCCCTCTCCATTTCTCTTAGAAATCAAGAAAAATATGTTATATATATATAGTTGCCAGAGAAAATACAGGATGCTCAGTTAAATGTGGATTTCAGATAAGCAACAAATAAATTCCTATATAATAACAGAGTAATATGCAAATTGACCAAACAGTGGAATGACAGTCTCCATGATGTGCACTGATCACCAGGGGGCAGACGCTCCGTGAAGGAAGAAGCCGGCCAACAGCTGGCGAGCACAGTGGTGGTGGTGGTGGAGGGAACCTCTCCCGCCTCCGCTGCAGGCGAATATCCCCTGAGGGCTTATGGACTGTGAGAGGGCGCAGGCCAGGCTGAGGGGACCCCTCCCACCCCCAGTGCACGAATCTCGTGCACTGGGCCTCTAGTTTTAATATAATTGATCCCATGTAATGTTTGGGACAGACTTATACTAAAAAATTGTTATGTATCTGAAATCCACATTTAACTGGGTGTCCTGCATTTTAACTTACCAAAACAAGCAACCTTATAACATTACTATGTAATGTAAGCTCTTTGATGATAGTATTGGAGTTATCCAAGAGAATGTCCATCTCCCCAGAACACACACAGAGAAGCATTCAGGAGTAAAGGGTCGAAATGCCTGTGATTTACTCTTAAATGACTCAGCAAAAATATTCATGGTCATAATAAAATTAATAATATGGAGTGACAAAGCAAATGTAGCAAAATGTTGGCCAATGGTGATTGCAGAGCTAATGTGGCAAACCATGTTCTGATTTTGAGAACTGTTGGTTCTCAGTACGTTCATGAAATTTATCAGGAAACCGGTAATGAAGCCCATGATACATTTCCCACTACCTGTGTCTATGGCCTGATTTTTCTATGACTTCATCTATTTCAGCCACACAGAAGCCCTCCTGTGTGCTGTGACCATCGCCTCTGAGGGTCTGTTAAACATGTGATGGCCCATCCATGGATGAAATACCACATAGCCATTAAAAAGAAGGGTTGCCCAGCAGGTGTGGCTCAGTGGTTGAGCATTGACCTGTGAACCAGGAGGTCATGGTTGGATTCTAGTCAGGGCACATGCCAGGTTGTGGCTTGATCCCCAGGAGGGGGCCAAGGAGGCAGCTGATTGGTGTTGCCCTCTCCTATCTATGTTTATCAATCTCTCCCCTTCCTTCTTTTCTCTTTAAAAACCAATAAGCTATTCTTTAAGAAGAAAAAAAAAAGATGCCCTGAATGGTATCAATAGTGTGAGACAAGCTATGGAACCTGTGTGGAGTAGGATGCTTTCGTGCCATCTTATCAGGATATTGCTCAACACACACTGTTATGGGGCAACTTCCATGACCTGTTGCAAATGACCACGGAGGCTGCTAAGTTGGTAATAAGCCAGCAAGGATTTATTGAGTTGGCCAGCGACTGCTCTGCCTTTCTCCACGCAGGGAGTCCAGAGAGCAGCCGTGACCCTTTGTGCAGGACCACTTTTAAGCACATTTACCACATCCTGTTTTTGCAGAGCAAACAACCAAGACAAAACAGCAATGTCAGAATTGATGACCATGTTATTCACAGGGTCATCTTGTTCTTCAGAAAGCTGACCGTGTTCTATGAAAGAAGGCCTACGTGCTGGGAAGGGGCCATGAGACCATATCTCAAGGCCTGGCCTGATGTCAGCACTGACAACTCTGTCTAGGGGATAGTCCACAGCCTCTCTGGAATGGGGCATGCTCAAAACTCCCACTCTCTAACAACACATGGGTGCACACACACATACGTGCTGGTGCCTGCCTGGGTTATCGCCTGTTCAGGACCGGCAGGGAGCTGTTACCCCGGAGTGCCTTGCGGGGAAGGGCCCAGCGGAGCAGGTCGGCATTCGCTTTGCTTTTCACTTTGTGCAGTGACACTCCTCACTCACGCCGAGTCAGTGCAGTTCTGCGGCGGCCCTGGGTCCCAGTGCTTTTTGTGGGTGCGCTCCACTTCACACCACCACCGTGCAGCAGGCCCCGATGGCACCCCATTCTACAGGTGAGGAAAATGAAGCAGAGAGTTTAAGTGATTTGCTTAACGATACACAGCAAGTAAGTGGTGGAGTTTCATAGTTACAACTTTTACCTACTAAGCGACACTGTCTCTTAATGTATTGTTTTTTATGGAGTTAAAAAATTCACAGCACCTTCCTGTTATAGGCCGTTTTTTACTTCTTTATGTGCTTTTTATTTTATTTCATTTTAAAATATAATTTGATTGATGTCAGAGAGGAAGGGAGAGAAAGAGAGAGAGAGAAACATCAATGAAGAGAGAGGATATTTGACCGTCTGCCTCTGGCACAACCCCTTACTGGGGATTGAGCCTGCAAACCAGGCATTCGCCCTTGACAGGAATTGAACCCAGGACCCTTCATTCCGAGGCAGACGCTCTATCCACTGAGCCAAACTGGCTCGGGCTCTAGAAAACAACCAACGGCGTACAGTGAATTGTTCCACTTCCTGTGACTCTCATTGTCCATCGGTTGCTTCAGTCCCTCCCTGGCCACAGCTTGATGGACGGCCGGTGAGGGGAGAATGTGGTTTGGGGCGTCCGGTGGCCCCATTCTTATCTCGGCTCCCCCTGAATGGCAGCCTGACCTTGGCCCGGCCCCTCCCCTGCCCGGCCTCTGCCTCCACCTGCAGCGCTGGAACAGCCCTGGAGCCAATGACCTCCGCGGCCTCGTGCTCAGGAGTCTGTGGCTCTTTTCGGTCTATTTTTACCGGCGACCTCTCCCAGGGGCCTGTGGGCCTGAGCTGATTTCCCTGGCTGGCCCCGAGCCAGGCAGCTCAGGTGGAGAGCGCCACGCTAATGAGGCCAAGGTCATGGGCCAGTTAGCAGCTCGTGCAGGAAACAGGGCTCTGCGGCCGGACTGCGGCTCTCAGGCCGGTGGCTGCGCTCCGCACCGGCGACCCCAGGGGGACGAGGAGGCGACCCCAGGGGGACGGGGAGAACAAAGCCGGCTCCTGCAAGTCATCCCTTCGGGTCAGAGCCCCGGGGAGCCCAGTAACCCTTTGTGGCTGCCGTGTATCGGGGTCACGCCACAAAGCAGGGGGCTGGAGGAGCCTGTGGGGTGGGGGGCAGGGAGAGGGCCAGACGTTGCATCCTGTGCCCACAAGCAGACCCACATTTGGTCAAGCCAGGGGGACGAGAATCCATTCTCTTCCTGTGCGGCTACAGGAAGGCCTCCGCATCCTGCCAGCGTGTCCCCCAGCGTGTCCCCCTGCGCCCTCGCTCTCTGTGCGGTGCCAGGCACGCTCCTGCCTCCCACTCAGGGATGACGGGGAGAGGGGCCTCCTCTTTATCCTGTATCCATGAGGGCTGGGGGTGTCTGTTTTGTTCACTGCTGCACCCCTGGCACCTGGACTGTGCCTGGCATTCACACAGAAGGAGCTCAGGAAATATGGTTTGCGTGAATCGATTCACCTTCGTCCCGGAGAGAGGCTGCGGGCTGCGTTAGCGGGTGCGTGGAATCACCAGTGGGTTCTACTCGGTTATTTTCAAGTCGCCCTGTTCCCCTGGGGCTGGGACACTCGAGTCCCTGTGAAGCTCTAGGACAGCGGTTCTCAGCCTGTGGGTCACGATCCCTTCGGAGGTCAAATGACCCTTTCACAGGGGTCGCCTAAGACCATCGGAAAATGCAGATATTTACATCACGATGCATAACAGTAGCAACATTTCATGGTTGGGGGTCACCGCCACATGAGGAGCTGTATGCAAGGGTCGAGGCCTTAGGAAGGTTGAGAACCACTGTTCTAGGAGGAGAGACTAGCTCCTTTTACGGCGTGCTGCCGCCCCCTAGTGTCCACAGTTTGCAAATTCAATTTTATTTTCTTTTTCAGAGAATTTTTTTTAATATATATTTTATTGATTTTTTTTTTTTTTTACAGAGAGGAAGGGAGAGGGATAGAGTTAGAAACATCGATGAGAGAGGGACATCGATCAGCCGCCTCCTGCACCCACCCCACTGGGGACGTGCCCGCAACCAAGATGCATGCCTTTGCCGTAATCAAACCTGGGACCTTTCAGTCCGCAGGCCGACACTCTATCCACTGAGCCACACCGGTTTTGGCTAGAGAATTATTTTTTAAAGAATTTATTTGAGCAAAACTGATGACAGGATGGGAAGCAAGATCTCCCATTTTCTGGAGCACACATCTGAATGTTCAACTCAGTGCACCCAGTGTTCATTATTAATTACTATAGTATTCGTTTTTAATCGGGTCCCTACCATCAGCCAGGCCTTGAGTTAAGCACATGAACAGTATTGATTCATTTAAATATATTTTTTATTGATTTTTTACAGAGAGAAAGGGGGAGGGATAGAAAGTCAGAAACATCAATGAGAGAGAGACATCGATCAGCCGCCTCCTGCACGCCCCACGGTGAGATGTGCCCGCAAGCAAGGTACATGCCCCCAATCGGAATCGAACCTGGGACCTTTCAATCCGCAGGCCAACGCTCTATCCACTGAGCCAAACCACTCTTGGCAATGTTGATTCATTTAAATTTCCTAACAGCCATGTAAGACGGGCACTGCCATGATCCCCATCTTCTGGGTGAGAAAACGGAGGCAGCCGGTCAGGTAGTCTGTCAAACCCACCAGCAGAGGGAGCTCTGGAGCTCTGCAGCCCTCCCTCTCCACGCGGCTGAGGACCTACTCCACATGCAGGTGTCTGCCCTGGCGGTGCTGGCGACCAGGAAAGGCCATCCCATAGTGTCATTCTGTCCCATGCCATTCCCTCCACAGTCTTGAAAGGGCGAGGCGACAGAAAGGAAGGCTGGATCAGTGACACTGTGGGCTAAGGGGGAGGGGAGAGGGGAGGGGAGAAGATGTGGCTATGAGCAGGCCACACCAGGGGTCCCTGTGGGGACGGAAATGTTGTGTCTTGGCTGCATCAGTGTCCTGGTTGTGATATTGAATAGGAGGCTGGGTGGCTCCGTCAGAGTGTCGTCTCGTGTACCAGGAGGTCGTGAGTTCCGTACCTGATGGTGGTGCACACGGGAGGTGCGCAAAGATGGCCACTACAAGATGGCTAGCAGGGGAGGGCAGTTAGGAGGGACCAGGCCTGCAAGGGAGGGCAGTTGGGGGTGATCAAGCCTGCAGGGGAGGGAAGTTAGGGGTGACCAGGCTGGCAGAGGAGGGAAGCTGGGGGCGACCAGGCCTGCAGAAAAAAACAGTTGGGAGAGACCTAAGCCTGCAGGGGAGGACAGTTATGGGCAATCCGGCTGGCAGGGGAGCAGTTAGGCATCAATCAGGCTGGCAGGGGGTGTGGTTAGGGGTGATCAGACTGACAGGCAGAAGCAGTTAGGGGCAATCAGGAAAGCAGGCAGGCGAGCAGTCCTGAATTGTGAGAGGGATGTCCGACTGCCTGTTTAGGCCCGATCCTATTGGGATGGGGCCTAAACAGGCAGTTGGACATCCCTCGAGGGCTTCCAGATTGGAGAGGGTGCAGGCTGGGCTGAGGGACACCTTCCCACCCCCATGCATGAATTTTGTGCACCGGGCCTCTGGTTATTAACAATTATTTTAGCTTATATGAAAAGTTAAAGATCTGTACCATTCACAGTGCTCTACAGATGGTACCATGTTTCCAGGGGGTTTGATTGGATCAGCCAGGATAGTCTAGGTTTTGCTGCAGTAACAAACACGCTCCACAAGAGCCACGAAGGTTCCTCCTGATCACCATGCAGTCTGTTCCTGTAGTCCTCCCTCCTAGACCCAGGAAATTGGAGCAGCCCGTCTCTGGAACAGAGCCGGCAGAGGAAAGGGATCTTCTATTGTTATGCCCAGATTTCAAGATCCCTAAAGACCACCAGGGAGCAGAGTCCGATGCAAAAGCAGAGCCTTTATTCAAGCTCGAGCTTGGTTTCTCTGCCTCCACGGATGCAGCAGCAGGAGGCAAAGAGCCCCGAGTCTCAGAAGCACAGCAATTGTACAGGGCTTGGGGTCGGGTGGTGGGGTGAGGCTTGGAGCACTGAGTTGGCTGATTCCGATGGGCTGGGTGAGGGCTGGGGTTCAGTGGCACAAAGACAGACTGCGGTCAGGTTATTCCCCTTGCATTCCCATTGGCTGGTTGAAGGGCGGGCTGGGTAACTGACACATTTTGTGGGTTTTTCTTGGAGAAGGGGTCATCTTGTTCTTCAGAAAGCTGACAGTGTCTGGGAAGGGGCCATGAAACCGTATCGCACGGCCTGGCCTGATGTCAGCACCGACAACTCTGCCTGGGGGATAGTCCACAGCCTCTGTGGAATGGGGCGCGCTCAAAAACTCCCACTCTCTCACACTATCAGCGTTAGATGCTGTGGCTTAGAATTGACACATATTATTTCCATTCAAAAGCCAGGGGTCAGCGGCTGGCATGGCTCAGGGGTTGAGCACTGACCTATGAACCAGGAGGTCACGGTTCAATTCTTGGTCAGGGCACATGCCCAGGTGGCTAGCTCGATCCCCAGTAGGCAGCCCATCAGTGATTCTCTCTCATCATTGATTTTCCTCTCTCTCTCTCTCTCTCTCTCTTCCTCTCTGAAATCAATAAAAAGTATATTAAAAAGACAGATAAACAGCAAACAAAGTCAGTGGTCAGAGCTCTGGTTACACATCCCACCCAACCAGGAGGAGGACAGGAAGGTAACCCTACCGTGTGTCTAGAAGCCAGGGGTGGGGAGGGTGAGGGGGAAACTAGAAAAATGTGACAAACAACCATGGCGAGCACAATGTTTTGAGAACCGCTGCTAGCCTGGAGGGTAGAGCAGACAACAGGAGGGGGGCAGGCAGGAGGCAGAGGGGACCAGGAGGGCACGAGGGGTCTGCATGGCGTGAGATCCTAAGTCAGGGTGCAGGGCTGAGGTTGGCGGAGCCTCCGCCCCTTTCTCCTCTGGCCCTGACCCAGCTCATCCTGGCACTGGGCCCCGGAGGCCAACAGCCAGCGCTGCGAGGTGGTGAGAGTCCCAGCCCTCAGTGTGGATGGTGACAGTTGTTAATGTAAAAAAACATTACATCAGATGGTAAAGAATTCTTGTGACTATTTTTGAGCTAAACTGTCGACATATCAAATTGAGATGATGCTCCGGAGAATAGCCAGTTACATCTTTATTTAGACATTGCAATCAAAGGAGGGACATGGGTGGGTGACATGAAATCCACTGGTGATGGATTCAGGAGGTGGGATAAAGCAGAGGGGGGGGACCCCTGGGATTGGATACAAAGTAAAATGATGGACACATACTGAGGTGGGTGCAGGAACAATGAACATGACAATGAAGGACTCTGTCCTGACGCCCACTACATTGGGTTGTGCCCCGGGGGCTCCAGAAAAAGGGAGGTTACACGTTACCCAGACATTTCCAGGGTGTGTTATCTTAGATGCAGAAAGACAGACGGGCTCAGCTAAGGTAAAGGTTGCCCTGGCCAGCAAAGATCCCAGCCTGGGACTAACTGCCCGCCATCACTGCGTTTCATTCAGGTTGAATTTCAGGCATCCTCCGTGGTGACTTCGGGTCTCTGAGTTTGCAGGACGGCCATGCAGGCCTCCCTGAGCTGGTCAGGTCAGCATGTGGCCCTGCCGTCCGCACTGTGAGTATGGCCGCTGCCTGGCCCCAGCGGAGAGGCCGAAGAATCCCTCCGGCTGCACCCCTCCTGCGCGGCTGGTGTCCGGGACCGACTGGGCTCTTCTCACAGCTTCAGGGGCCCCCAGGCCACGTGAGCTGTGCGCTCACCCTGGCCCTTTCCTGGTGCAGCCACCAACGCCCCTTCCCATCACCCCCCACTCCCCTCAGTCTCTCTGGTTTCCTGTCGCTGCCGCTGACCTCAAAAGCAGCAGCTCTGCCCACCGTCCTCCAGGCCCCGGCTGCAGACCCGGAGGTCCGGCAGCAGTGCTGTCCGTGCCCACCCCGCCCCCTCCCAGCCCCGCAGAGGCTGCTGGCAGCGTCCAGTGCTCCAGCGCCCGCTTTCCAGCCACAGTCCTTTCTTCTTCTTCTTTTTTTTAAATATATATCTTATTGATTTTTTACAGAGAGGGAGGGAGAGGGATATTTAGAAACATTGATGAGAGAGAGACATCGATCAGCTGCCTCCTGTATGCCCCCTACTGGGGATGTGCCCACAACCAAGGTACCTGCCCTTGACTGGAATCAAACCTGGGACCTTTCAGTCCGCAGGCCGACGCTCTATCCACTGAGCCAAACCGGTTTCAGCCACAGTCCCTCTCTCACAGGGGTCCTGGCAGGGGCAGCTGAGGAGCTGCACTGCAGTCCCATCCGGGTCCTCTCAGAGTGGCCCTCCCTCCCAGGCAGAACCCTGCAGGCACGGGCCCTCTGCCTCAGAGACTCTCCCCCCACTTTCCTCCCCATCCTTTCAACCCCTGGTGCCCCCTCCTCAGGGAAGCCTTCCTTGACTCCTCACAGTAAGCCACGCCCCCGGATATAAGAGCTCCCTCCTGAAGGTCGGACTGGCAGGAAGTGATGGAGGGTCCAGCAGAATCCATACCCACGGGTCAGAGCCTTTCAAAGAGCAAACCAATTCTTCACGTGCCTCCTGAGGACTGGCACCCGACCGACAGCGGCTCGCCCATCCCTGTGCCCCCCAGAGGGCCCAGCAGACTCGTGCGCCCTCGTGAGGAAGCCTCGGGTGTTTCCAGCTTGCCCCCCGGAGGCCAGGCCGGTCCAGGGCAGGCTGACCTGAGCGGCCCGGAGAGGAACCTTCTCTTCTGCTCTGTTTGCCTTGGTTGACTCGCCTCGCTCGGATCAGGGAGAGACGGTGTTTCCTTGCTGGAGCGGGGCTGTCCTCGCTGTGAGCCACGGAAGGCAGAGCCCATGAGTTCTCTCCGGGGGACAGTGTCCCTCCGTCCAGCTGTGGGGTATCATTCCCCCGTCCACCCTCAGCAGCCTGGTCTCGGCTCTGCCCTCCGGGGACCCCAGGCTCCCACAGGTGACTCGTGGCTTTGGGGCCGAGGGATGGGAAGCAGGTGCTTGGTAAGATCCGTGTTCCCGAGGGCTGTCCTGGCTCAGTGTGGAGGAGGGGCCGGGCAGGGCGGTGCCACAGGGTCAACACAGGATGCCATCTGGAAGCTCTTGCAGGAGGGAACAGGTGAGGTAGCTTGGGAGACATGTTTGCTGTCTCTCTGTCTGTTTACAGATGATCCTCGCTCAGCCCTGCAAACAAGCCCTTCTGATCTTTTTTTAAACATTTTATTGATTTTTTACAGAGAGGAAGGGAGAGGGATAGTTAGAAACATCGATGAGAGAGAGACATCGATCAGCTGCCTCCTGCACGCCCCCTACTGGGGATGTGCCCGCCACCAAGGTACATGCCCTTGACCGGAATCGAACCTGGGACCCTTCAATCTGCAGGCGGATGCTCTATCCACTCAGCCACACCGGTCAGGGAAAGGCCTTCTGCTCTTCAGCGACCTCCTGTCTCCAGTGGGTCCTGGGCCTCAGCTGCTGGCGGAGGAAGCCACCCGCGTCCAGCCTGGGCACCTCGAACAAGCTCCCCCCCGGGTCCCAGCAGAGCTTCGGGGCACCGAGGTGGCAGGGACGTGACTGAATGGGAGAGTGAGAGTCCGGTGAGCGAGCCGGAGCAGCAGTGAGAGATTTGCTCCCTGAGTGCCTGGACGACAGGCTCCGGGGAAGGGAAGCCAGACCCCGGAGCCAGAGGAGCCCCTAAGGCGCCGTGGACCGGTCCATCCTATTGGACCGAAGCCTAAAGCACACGAGGCGGGGAGAAACGGAGCGTCTAGAACATCATCGTGTCCACACCACCGCCCCCACTGAGGGAGAGAGGCTGTGTCTCAGGGCTGACGGGTAGATGCCCTGGACCGGCTGCGAGTATCTGTTTTCACTTCTTTCTCTCTCTCTCTCTCTCTCTCTCTCTCTCTCTCTCTCTCTCTCTCTCTCTCTTTTCAAATCAGCCACTGTTCTAAGAGTATTTGCAGTTTCGTTGCAGTTTCGTTGGTCTCTCAGAGCATCCTGGCCCCAACGAGCACCAGCAACTTGTCAAAGGTTCTACCCACTCTGCTGTCATCACCACCGCCATCAGCACCCCCATCATCATCATCATCATCATCATCATCATCATCATCAAGAAGTCGCTGCCTGTAGTGGGTAACACGGCAATAACTATGAATGATGCCAGATGTCTGCTAGACTTAGCGGGTGATCACTTTCTAACCACTAGATTGTACCCCCCAAACTAACATAATATTGCATGTCAACTGTAATTGAAAAGTAAAATAAGAATTTTTTTTTTAAAGTCATTGCTTACCTAAGCTGTGCTGCTGGAAGACAAAGGCGAGCTGGAACCGCAAAGCAGGGCTAGGGGCTCCCCCGCACCAGGGAGGGGCAGGGCTGCTGCTGGGACTGCGAACTCCTCCCCTTTCTCCCAGGCTCAACGTTTCAGTCCTTCTGGCCTCTTTCTTTATTCATGACCCCAGTGTCTGTTTGGTTCAAATAAAGCCCCCCCCCCCCCCAGCCTCCCCTCGACCCGCTTGTCTCCTCTCTTGTCCGATTCCAGGCCCCAGGTTCCTTCCTGCTCTCGGACCCACCTGCCACCTGCACGAACCCCTCCTCCGCCGTGCTCCCCACCTCCACACGCAGTTCCATCCGTGGGATCTCGCCGGCTTTCCCCTCTAGGAAGGGCAGCCCACGCCTTCGTCCCCCACGCCCTCTGCGCCGGCACTGTCGGGGAACCACGCCGTCGGGTCGCCCCGGAGACTGTCGTGAATGCGGGTGAGTTCCTCCAGCCGGCTCTCCAGCTCCCGGGCCTGCTGCCTCAAGGCCTCCGCCGACGGAGCCTTTGCGCCCTCGTGTAAGTGCCGTGACTCTTTCACGAGGTTCACCACATCCATGAGAAGGAATACACCAGCCGTGGCTGCCCCTAATACCCTGGCTCCTTTGCTCATGGCCAGAGCGGTGCCCCCAAAAGCTTTCTGCAGCTGCTTGCCGCTGCGGGCTGAGACTGCCCCCGTGCGCAGGAAGCGCGCGGCCTTGGCTGCTAAGACGGGATTGGAGTTGGCCAGCTTGAAGGCTTTTGCATTCCTCACAATGCCCTGCAGGGATCGGATGCACCTCCGGGCCAGGGAGGCGATTTGGGGCGCCCTGCGACGTAGGACCTTCGCGACCACGTCCGTGTCGCCGGCGGTTGACACGAGGCGGTTGGCTTTGGCCTCCACGGAGTGCTCCACGAGGCTGGCGGTCACGCCGGTCAGAGCCGCTGCCGCCCCCAGCCCCACCCCAGCTGCCGAGAGCATCAGGCTAGCTCCTGCGGTGAAAGGGGCCAGAGACAGGCCCGCGATGGTCAGCAGGCCGGACGCGACGCTGGTGGAGGTGGCCGCCACCTGGGCGATGGAGCAGTTCCTGTGCACTTCCTCCACCTCGTCAGCCAGTGCGCGGAGCCTCTGGATGCGCTCCTCCAGGTCCTGTTTCACCGGAGGAAACTCCTCCCTGAAGCTCTCCTCGTGCAGCTGGTCCGCCGACGGCATGTCTTTGCCCTCCACGGCCATGAGTGCTTCCAGCTGGTTCAGGTCTGCGTGGAGAGCATCTGCCTCGTCCCTGCAATCACGAAGGTCAGGTGATTAACCTCATCCCTGCAATCATGAAGGTCAGGTGATTAACCAAGGCAGGTGGATGAGACCCCCGACTGGCTGAGCTGGTGCAGGAAGGAATGTGTGCGTCTACTCAGAAGGATACCCCACGTGGCAGCCCCCATTCTGACCGGAAGCGCGCACTAAGCCACACTGCCTTCCCTCTGGTCAGGGTTACTCCATGGAGAAGAGAAGAGGGTCCCACAGGGAGGTGCAGAACCCTGCAGCTGGCAGACAGGGTTGGGGGACATAATCCCGCAGGGCCCTCTACCCCCAGCAGAGAGGGGATCAAATCAGGGAAGGAAGAAATGTGCCCCCCGCCACCCCGTTTCCTGCACGGCCCTCCACCAGCCCCCTGGCCTCCTCCGTCTGGGGCCCAGGTGCCTCGGCTGCCTCACTCTAGCCCAGCCCCGCTGCCAAGCCTTCCTACCAGCCCTCCCGCCTGGACCCCCCTTGCTCCATCTGCACCCCCGGGCTCTGCCCCTGCTCCAGGCCTCTCTGGGCCTCTGGACAGCATGATTCACTTGCTTCCTCGCCCTTGACTCTGTAGTTCACCCCAAGGCCTTCACCGTCGTCCTCTCAGACGGACTTGCTATTCCGTTGGAGAGGGAGATACGTAAGCCCAGAGCCCCGGAGCCGGCAGAGGTACAGTCAGGATTCCACCCAACACGGTGCACCTTCACCCCAGCCCCCCCGCCCTCCAGGCCCGCAGGACCCTGCAGAGTGTGTACAATCCCTTTCTGAGGGCGGGAGGCTCTCGGCCACCATCAATCCCCAGGGACACTGGCCGTGCCAGGAGTTTCCTGGCTTGTCCCACAAGAAGCCCTACATGGATGGCTCTCACGTCCAGCAAGCAGACGCTTGGGCCCTGTCTGTTCCCAGCATCTTTCTAAAAGGTCATGGGAACTGCCCACCTACTATGTGTCAGTCACCAGGCTAAGCCGTTTACCTGCCTGATCTTATCTCCTCGCAGTGAAATAGAACAGATGACTAACACTGAGAGTGGTTAAGGAATGGGCCCAAGGTCTCATAACCTTCCCCCTGCAGGCCTCATCTCTTCTCAACCTGGGGCCCTTCTCTGCAAGGACTGATAAGAAGAAAATGTTGCTCATGGACTGTTGAGAAGGAACTTCTTCACCCCCAAGCTCGGGATCCTGCCTGGAGGAGTGTGCCTGCCAGAGGAACCTGGATGCAGGGGAGATCGGGGTGACAATACAGGCACCCCGGGAGGTTACCTGGACACATTGGCCGCAGCCACAAATCTCTCCCAGGATTCATCACTCAGCAGGCAATGCAGTTTCTCTTTGTCCCTCGGGTCCATTAAATACTCAATGGCATCGACAAAGTCTTTGCCCTCTAGACGGAAAGAAAAAAAACAATGAGGTTGGAAGGAATCGTGGTAGGACATACATGGCATTGAGTATACACAAGGAGGTTAAATGTTCATCTTTCGGAGCGGCTGTCACCTGTGGCAATTTTCTCAAATCTGGGGTACTTTTGTTGGAATCACCTGGTGCTGTGTGTTCCCCAAACTTTATATGTTGAAGCTCAACCCACTCCCACCCCCCCAACCATGTGACTGTATTTTTAAATTTAATTTTTGAAAATGTTTTTATGAAGGAAGGGAGACGAAGGGAGAAAGATAGAGACTTAGAAACATCGATGAGAGAGAATCATCCATTGACTGCTTCCTGCAGGCCCCCTACTGGACATTGCGTGCACAACCTGCACCTGTGCCCTGACCAGGAAGCAAACCTGTGACCTCTCAGTTCATCGGTTGATGCTCAACCGCTGAGCGAACCTGGCCAGGTCCCATGTGACTGTATTTTGTAATTAAGGTTAAATGAGGTCGTAGGTGTAGACCCTCATCCAATCTGACTGGTGTCCTTCTGAGTGAGGGAGAGACAACACATCTTTCGTTATCCCCACTCTTGTCTCTCTCTCTCTTTAAAAGTCAACACCTTTTTTAGAAATTAAGTATAAAAATTCCCAGGGATTTGGAGACTGAAAGTGCAGATAAGGGCCTAACCGGTTTGGCTCAGTGGATAGAGCATCGGCCTATGGACTCAAAGTCCCAGGTTTGATTTCGGTCAAGGGCATGTACCTTGGTTGTGGGCACATACCCAGTAGGGGGCGTGCAGGAGGCAACTGATCAATGTTTCTCTCTCATTGATGTTTCTAACTCTCTATCCCTCTCCCTTCCTGTCTGTAAAAAAAAAAGAAAGTGCAGGTAAGGGACTAGGGACTGGTGTATGCTTTGTGGGTGCAGAGATAAGATATAAATGTGTTTACTGCCATATCTACACCAGGGACATTAGTCTTCTCTCACAGAAAAAGAAAGCGAAACTCGGGACAAGGGAGGGCACAAAGCCAAGGAGCAGAAAGCTCACGGTGACACCCAAGGCCACCCCAGACATTTCCTCACATGAGTGTGAAGCGTCCGGATGCTTCCAAAATTCGTGTGATTTCTGGGTTCTACCCTATAGGTTACCTCTGGGGCTTTCTACATTTTAAAAGTAATGCTTCAGCCCACACACCACTGATGGAGTCAAACTACCGGGCAAAGAGGATTCCTTCTGCTTCTCACAGATGCCCCAAGTGAAGGGGTGTCTTCAGGTGGGTGGGGGTTGGGCCCGCAGCTCTAATCCTGTGATCCATCAGGATCAGCTCTCCCACACGGGCTAGTCTCGGGGACCACAGCTTCGCCTGGGCACCTCTGACCCTAGGGGAGAACCTGGAGCCGGCTCAGGAGATGCTGGCTTCTCAGCTGTCCTCTCCTCCCTTATGCTGCAATGGGAACAAGTACTTTCCTCTCCAGGGAGGGTGATTTGGTTGCCTAGGCAACGCAGCGTTCCTTTGGGTGGGTGAAGGTGCACGTTTTCCTTTTCTTGTTGCGTCCACTGAGGGAGAAGGGAAGCCAGGGTTCACATGGAGGGAACCCCGGGCACTGCATCTGCGACTTCCTGAGTGGAGTGTGGGTAGGTGGGGAAAAGACCAATCAGCCTCTGAGATCAAGAGAAGTTCCTGCCTGAGACCATCATATCGGGTGAGCATGTATTTATAATTGGGAGCCTAGGTCAGAGCCCCAAAACAGCGGGGAGGAGGGGAGAGGGGGCGGACAAGTTTCTACGGAGGGGAAAGTTTCCACCTGGAACTAGCAGGTTCCAGGTTCAGGGGCAGAAAGTCCCACCTCCCATGGGCTGTGC
The DNA here is from genome assembly GCA_011751065.1 of Lasiurus cinereus. Lineage (NCBI taxonomy): Eukaryota > Metazoa > Chordata > Mammalia > Chiroptera > Vespertilionidae > Lasiurus > Lasiurus cinereus. Next base: position 4,537,182 of record JAAGEH010000109.1, read on the forward strand.
TGTCCTGGCCTCTTCGGACTCCTCGGATGGGTGGCAGGGGAAGGGAGGCAGTGAGCACTCTGAGGAGAAAGCCAGGAAGGAGTCCCCCCACATAGACTCCTGCTTGAGGAGACGACCCGTGGTGCCTCTTGGGGGCTCGAGGACACTCATCAACCCCCTTCGATGTTCTTGATTCCTGTGTGGTTTAACCGGTCCTGGAGGCACCTCCCTCAATTCTAGGGCATCGGCAGGAGTCAGCCAGAAAGAAGGAAGTTGACTACCTGGGCAGATCTCATCAGCTTCTGAGGTCATGGTGTCAGCAGTGGGATCTCAGAGTTTCCTCTTCAGCTCACCAGTCTGTACCGTTGGGGAAGAGAAGACAAATTGTGGGGGTCAAATGTGAGCCCTCCTGAAAGTGCCAGGTCCGCTCTGCTCTCCTCCCCCACCTTTGGACCTTCGCTTGTTTCTAGTTCCTTCTGAAAATAGTGCAAACACACTCTTCTGGCACATGAGTCAGCCTGTTGTTTTCCTTAAGGTATTTCTAGAAGTAGAATGACTGGGTCAGAGGGTATTGCCATATAAAATTTCTTCACTCCTCTCCCACATTGTTATGCAAACCAACTGTGCCAATTTACCCTTTTACTCACAGTAGATGAGGTGTCCATCTTTTACATCTTTAAGTTCATAGTAGGTTTTTTGGTTTTTGGTTTTACAGAGAGGAAGGGGAAGGGAGAGAGAGTTAGAAACATCAATCAGCTGCCTCTTGCACACCCCAGACTGGGATGTGCCCGCAACTAAGGTACATCCGCAACCAAGGTAAATGCCCTTGACCGGAATCAAACCTGGGACCTTTCAGTCCGAAGGCTGCTGCTCTATCCACTGAGCCAAACCGGTTTTGGCCATAGTAGGTTGTTTTTTTTTTTAAAGAAACACATCTTTTGTTCTTTAAAATTTTTTTATTACACTAAAAAAAAATGCACATCATAAAATGTACCACCTTAACCATTTTTAAGGGTACAGTTCAAGAGTGTCAAGTTATATCTACATTGCTCTGCAACCAGTCTCCAGAACTCTCTTCCTCTCCCAAAAGAGAAACGCTGTACCCACTAAACAATAACTCCCCATTCCTTCTCCTTTCAGCCCCTAGAAACTGCCATTCCACTTTTTGTCTCTAGAGATGTGAGGGGACTGATACAAGGGTTATCTTTCTGAGACTGGCTTACTTCACTCAGCAGAATGTCCTCAAATTCCATGCACGTTGGATCACAGGCCAGAATTCCCAGTCAGGTCTTGCGGCCTTCATTGTGAAAACCCACTCTGGCCCTGGCTGGTTAGCTCTGTCGGTTAAAGCATCGATCCAGTATGCCAATTTTGGGGTTCAAACACACAACGCACATGTGAATGGCCCACGCCAAAATCAATGAATGCATAAATAAGTGGAATGATCCATGTTTCTTCCTCTCCATCACCAATCAATCATCAAAAACACTCTGGCCGAAACCAGTTTGGCTCAGTGGATAGAGCGTTGGCCTGCGGACTGAAAGGTCCCAGGTTCGATTCCGGTCAGGGGCATGTATCCTGGTTGCAGGCACATTCCCAGTAGGGGGCGTGCAGGAGGCGGCTGATCGATGTCTCTCTCATCGATGTTTCTGACTCTTTATCCTTCTCCCTTTCTCTCTATAAAAAATCAATAAAAAATATTTTAAAACAAACAAACAAAAAAACCAAAACCACTCTGGATCATTTCTGTCCTATGAACTGTCCTGATGGAAACAGATCTTTCCATGGAGAGACTCCTCCCAGTTCTGCCTGGGCCAGTCTTGCCTAGGAACCCAGGGCAGACAGGAAGTGCTGGCTGCCTTTAGGGGTTATTTGGGGAAGGCAAACCGCATTTACCACCTCCCCGTCCTGAGACCTGCCTGACGCCGAGAGCAAAGGGACTTGCAGTCTAGTCACAGCCCCCGATAAACGTGGCTCATGGGCATGGTCCCTGCTCGGCCCGGGAATGCCCATAGACTTTACAACTGATGACTCACATTCTTCCAACAACCTTTGCCCTGTGTACCGTGTATATCTGTAAGCACAGGGCTAGGTCTGTTTTCTGCTGCCCTCCTGGCACCGCTGGCTAAAGTCTGGGGTGTGTCCCAGGATGGGGACACGGCACAACCAGCCACTGGACCACACAGCCCAGTCCATGTCGCTCACAACTGAGCTATTCCATTAGGTTTACTTGTGGATCTTCATGAAAAAGGGACGACTCGGATGTCACCCAAACTACCCGCCCTGATATAATGTTCTTTGGACAGTTCTGTCAGCTTTCGGAGAGTTCCATTCGTTTCCTCCTGTCTCTTTCCTGCAGCCATCCTACTTTTATACATGAAGGAAGAGAGACAGAGGAAGCAAGGAATGCGGAAAACATGGGTGCCTGTGCAAACCTCATTCTGACGCCTGGCCTTGAACAGGACATCCCAAAGCTGGCCCTCCTCCGAGGAGGGGGCGCGGGGGGCGTCAGTCTGGGCCACAGACCCAGCTCCGTCCTGCCCCTCCCACTCCTGCTCACCAATGGCCGCCAGGCACTACGCTTCCTGCCCCAGAGGCTCCTTCAAGGCTGTAGGTACCCATTAAGCATGTCCTGCATCAGGAAGAAGACACACATGCAGACGAAGAAGAGGAGCAAGAAGAAACAAAAAGCTTCTACAGCCCTGGCTGGTGTGGCTCAGTGGTTGCAGCATCAGCCCATGCACCGAAGGGTCAAGGGTTCGATTCCTGGTCAAGGGCACGGACCTGGGATATAGGTTTTTATCCACGAACCAAGTTGGGCACTGTGCAGGGTGGGGGAGGCCATCGGTCGATGTGCGTCTCTCAGGCTGATGTTTCTCTCCCCCCTCTTTCCCTCTCCCTTCCACTCTCTCTAAAAATCAATGGGGAAAAATGTCAGGTGAGGGTTATAAAATTACAATAACAACTAACAATAAGCCGAAACCGGTTTGGCTCAGTGGATAGAGCGTCGGCCTGCGGACTGAAGGGTCCCAGGTTCGATTCTGGTCAAGGGCATGTACCTTGGTTGCGGGCACATCCCCAGTGGGAGGCATGCAGGAGGCGGCTGATCCTTGTCTCTCTCTCATCGATGTTTCTAACTCTCTATCCTTCTCCCTTCCTCTCTAAAAAATCAGTAAAATATATTAAAAAAACACTAACAATAAAAGTGGGTTGTTCAAACCCATGTTGAGTTGCAGAAAGATTGCTCATCAAGACCCCCATCCCAGAAGCATACAGGGAAACTGTGATCGACCTTGAGCCAAGGCAGACGGCGAGAGTCCGGGCCACTGTGTGCAGCGGGTCCGGATTCCCAAGGTGACTGGCTGTCCGCAGGGCACAGGGGCCGGCACCTCCACAGGGAGAGCCTGAACCCAGACTCTTCAACATGGGGAGACGCGGGAGGAAATCATCCTCAGGGGAGGGGCTGGCCCAGCGTCATGTGGGCCGAGTAGGGGCCCCCGCCTCCCGGTGCTGGTGGCCAAGGAGGAGCTGTGGTTTCGAGAACCAACAGCTCCGGGTGTCCTCTGCGGGCCGGACACCGGATCCGGGCCCGGTCTCCTCCATCTGGACTCGGTCCACAGCGCGTGTTGCAGGAAGAAAAACCGGGTCAGGCCACATACCTGTCTCTGGCCCGAGTCAGGCCTTCTCCCCGATTCTGGACACACAGGGCCGCCTCTGGCGTCTCCCGTCACCCCACGGCCCTCAGCTGAGGGTCAGCCGAGAGCAGGGAGGCAGAGGACGCCCCTCTTCCTGCTCTGTCTCCCTTCGTGGCATCCGGGCAAGTCTTTCCCCTTCGGGGTGTCAGTTTCCCCACAGGGCAAGGCTCTGAGCTGAAAGGGAGGGGGAAACAATGCCGGGATTCATGCGGTCTCAAAGCAAATCCCTTGTCCCAGCGGCCTCTGCAGCAGCCCAGGCCCAGCCCCAGCCCCAGCCCAGGGCATCCAGGCCAGAAGGCACAGAGATTCTTCTTCACCTATCTACCTTCCCCCACTCCTCTCCCTCCTCCACAGCACCCCACATCCACCTCCTCTGCCTCCTCCCACATCCCCCCACATCCACTTCCTCTGTGGTCACTGGCTCCTGTCTCAGGTAGCCTAAGACTGTGTTGAGTTGGAGCGGTCTTAGGGTGCCCACCTGAGCAGGCTCCCTTTTGTTCTCCTCTGCTAAGAGCTCCGGGGGAGAGAGGAACCCTCAGACTAACCTGGGTTCCAAACAGGGCTCTGTCACTGCTTCCATGTGCCCTTGGGCCGTGGTCGGCAAACTCTTTAGTCACCGAGCCAAATACCCACAGGACGACGATGGGAATGTCTTTGGAGAGCCACATTTTTAAACTTCAACTATAGAGGTAGGTACATTGTTACTTACTTAATGAGGGCACTCCTCAGCTGGCCTAGGAGCCACACTCAAGGGATCAAAGAGCCGCAGTTTGCCGACCACTGCCTTGGGCCCATTACTCCGCCCCCCGGGTACAAAAGAGGGGCAATACCCTTATCGTAGAAAGCGCTGTGAGGACGAGAAGATGGGGAGGGGCTTCCACCCTCCCCGCTTACCAAGCCTCTCCCTTTGGCTGATCTGGAACGAGACCCACTTGCTGTCGGCTGTGGGGAACCGCTCGCGTCTGTGTCTGCGCCAACACCAGACCCACCCGGGGCCAAGGTGCCAGAAAGCAAAAATGAAAGCCACAGCCCAAGTTCTGAGAAGCTGGGGATCCAGCACATTAGCCAATCCCAGGCTGGCACCACCCTGGCAGGTCCCGCCCACCTGCTGACTGACCCCTTAGTGGCGCAACCCCAGGTCTGACCTCCGAGGTCCTTCTCTGCTCAGCCCATCCTGCCTCCCGCAGGTTTCCAGAAGGAAGACCTGCCGCAGACAGACAGAGGGATCCTGACAAATTATGTCTCTCCTCCCCCTCCCCCCATGGACCTGTCCCCAGACCCTTCCTCTCTCCTCCTCTCCACAAGCCCCCAATGATCCCGTCTCACCCTTCTGTCCCCAGCACCGAGCACCTCCCTGAGGTGCATTGCCTCCTTGCACTGCCTTGGACCCCGCTCCTATTGCGGGCCCCGCCCAGGCAGGTTCCAGACCTTTCCTTGCGTAAGTCCTCCTGCCGGAGCACCTGCTTCTTCACCTGGAACAGCATGCTCCTCCTGCCAAGCCCAACTCAGGGATCACCTCCTCTGAGAAGCCCTCCGGCACCTCCCCTCCCAGAGTCCCCTGTCCCCTGCCGGCTCTGCTCCCCTGGCACCTGGGGGAGGCCCAAGGCCACTGTGTCCGCGTCTCTCTGAACCTGTCCCTGGTGGCGACCTGTCTGAGGAGGCCATCCCCGGTGGTCATTGCCATCTGGGGGAGCACACGTTTGTGGGCGTTGGCAGAGAGCAGCCGGCTGTTCCCTCTCTGGGCCCCTTTCCTCTTGACACCAGATCGCTCTAGAGCAGCGGTTCTCAACCTGTGGGTCGCGACCCCTTTGGGGGTCGAACGACCCTTTCACAGGGGTCGCCTAAGACTATTGGAAAACACCTATTTCAACACCTATTTCCCATGGTCTTAGGGACCAACACACGGCTCCTCGGTGTAGCAAAATATAGCAATGTAGTTTACTGTTGTCCTATGAAGACTGTTGCCCATGCTACACCACGATTCAAGACAAAATTTCATTTATTTGTCATTAGAAATAAATATTTCACAATATACAATTACATATTGTTTTTGTGATTAATCCCTATGCTTTAATGATGTTCAATGTGTAACAATGAAAATACACCCTGCCTATCAGATATTTACATTACAGTTCATCACAGTAGCAAAATGACAGCGATGAAGTAGCCACGGAAATAATTTTATGGTTGGGGGTCACCACCCCATGAGGAGCTGTCTTAAAGGGTCGTGGCATTAGGAAGGTTGAGAGCCACTGCTCTAGAGGAAGCCCAGTGTTGCGGTCACACAGAGAAGTCTCCCAACAGAAGGGACGCGGGGCTGAGTGTGTGCCAGGCCCGGACGGGCACCTGCCAGCCTCTCCTCCTCGGTTCTCACACGGCCCGAGGATGGCCACCTGCATCTCACAGAGCCAGACACGGGAGGAAATGGCCGCGCCTGTAAGAGGTGCAGCTGATGGGCTTTTCCTCTTTGCCCTCTCCCCACACCCCTGCCAGGCGGGGCGGGGCCTGGACCTCAGAGGCCATCATGTCCCTTCCATGAGGCCTGCTCATCCCGGACAGATGTCCTTGGGGCGCCAGGGCCAACTCCCCCACTTTTCAGGGAGGGGGGCAGAGTGGTGATGGTGTTGCATGAGGACCACACACCATCTCAGCCCACTGTGAGGAAAATCCCCCCTCAGAGGGAAAGGAACCCGAAAAATCACAGGGACAGGGGTCTGGCAGGTGACATACCCCCCTCAGCAAAGGCTGGCTCCAGAGAAGAGGAAGCCACGGGGAGGGGAGGGGGGGGCCTTATAGGAGGCAACTCAGGGGCGGGACCAAGACTCAGAGCAAGTGTCACGGTTGGCCTCTGGCCCTTGTTTAAAAGTTATTTTTTGTCATGTTTTTCCTGTAACCCGCCTTCCTCCTGGTTCCTCTCCCTTCCACCGGCGTGACTGCCTATGGACACTCCCCCACGAACTGCGAGACACAGTCACGCCAGACCCACGGGGGCGGAGTCCCCTTGTCCAAAGGGTCCTCGGATAAGAATGCAGAAAGGTCCCCAGACGGACATCCGTGGCCTCGGTGAACACGGTCTCCTGGTGAACAACCGGGGTGGGGGCTACCAAGCCTCATGAGGTGAGTGAGTGGGCACCTCTTGGCATGAGCTGAGATCACACTGGCTATTCAGTAGGGCTCAGCTGGACCCCCCGGCATCACAAGAAAGGTCACCTGGGATGACGACAGCTCGGAGGTGGCGTCTTGGACAAATTCTTTGGTCAATAAGCCGTCTCAGCCCACTGTGAGGAAAATCCTCCCTCAGGGGGAAAGGCACCCCAAAAATCACAGGGACGGGAGTCTGGCATGTGCCACCAGCATCGCCTGGTGGCGGCTGGAGGAGTCACCGGCTGGAGGCAGCCAGCCAGCACCCTCACCCCCTTCCGGCCCAGGCTCTCCAACACGAGGCGAGGAGAGCTTGGCTCAGACACGCTGGACACGAAGAGCCGTGTGTCCAGAACAGGGACCCTGTCTCCCTGGCCTCCTCCTGTGTAAGGGGCAGTGCGGTGGGCAGGGAGCAGTGACCAGGGGGCGGGGGCGGTCATCAGAGTGGCTCGCCGATGGCACCTGGGCTGCAGACGCAGGGCACTGCTCTCCATGCCAATAGCACCTGCTGACCTCACGGGCGGTGGCCGCTGGCCTCAGCGCTCGTGGCCAGGCGGCCAGCATCACCAGGGGACAACCTCCTTGTCGTTCCTCAGAGGCAAAACCGAGCCCCCAGTGAGAAACAAGGTCAACGTAGGAGGGTCAGGACTGAGAATAGAGATGAGAAAACCCAAGCCCATGGTGGTAGAATTTGTGTGTGGAAGACCAGACAAATGCATGTGTTTAATTTCGCTGAACACGCGTACAAGGTGGGAGCGAACTGGGCACCTTCTCAGAGCTAACACGTGTTGGACGTCACTTTACAACAGGAAAAGCAGTAATTTATCTCCATTAACGACTGGAAGGGCAAAGGCACTCTGCCCAGAACAAAGGATGGGAGGAGGCAGCCTCCAGTTCAGCGGCTCCCAGCCCAGGAGGGGTGGCGGGGAGTGGTGGCCAGGGGTGCAGAGGGGTCTGTGAGAGACACACCATCAGACACCGGTTACACTCGCCGAAACCGGTTTGGCTCAGTGATCCTGGGTTCGATTCCAGAGGCACCTCCTCCCAGACTTTAGAAGTACAGCGATACCTCAAGATACGAGTTTAATTCGTTCCGTAACCTTGAGGCGTGGGAAACTATGAGATGCTCGAGTCGCAGTAAACTGGTGGGTCGTGTGCAGCCGGCCGATCCGAGCAATTACTTCTATCTCAAATGTTGCTCGTATTTCAAAGCAAAAATCGCTCACTCGACAGCTCGTATCTCAAAAAACTCGTATGTTAGGGCACTCGTATCTCGAGGTACCACTGTAATAACATCCTGCCCTGGCTCGTTTGGTCCAGTGGCTGCAGCTACAGCCCTCGGACTCTAAAGTCCCAGGTTCAATTCCAGTTGAGGTCACGTGCCTGGGTTGCAGGTTTGATCCTTAGCCCTGGTGCAGGTGAGAGACACCAATAGATGTGTCTCTCTCACATCAATGTTTCTCTCTCTTTCTCTCTCAAAAATCAATGGAAAAATATCCTCAGGTGAGGATGAACAACAAGACAGTAATAGCATCCAATTACCGAGAAAATCAAGAAGGCAGTTCCTCAAAGATTCACCGGAGGATGACATCACGGTCCAGCACTTCTCCGTGTGGCCCCCAAATCCGAAGCAGGGTCTCCAGGAGAGACCTGCCCACTCATGTTCATGGCAACATCACTCCCAACAGCTGCCCAGGGGCCCATCGGTGGGTGAACGGAGAAGAACCCGTCACACACACAATGGAGTATAATTCACCCCGAAAAGGCCATGCTGACAGGCTACCGGGTGGAGGACCCCTGAGGACAATATGCTTCCCGTCACAGGCCATCACAAAGGACAAACGCTGTGTGACCCCACCCAGGAGGCACGGGGCTGGACAAGTTCACAGGCAGGGAGTTGTCAGGGGCTGGGAGGGGAGGGGATGGAGTGACTGTTTCATGGGGACAGATTTCCAGTTTTCCAAAACAAAAGAGCTGGCTGAAACCGGTTTGGCTCAGTGGATAGAGCACCGGCCTGCAGACTGAGGGGTCCTGGGTTCGATTCCGGTCAAGGGCATGTATTTTGGTTGCGGGCACATCCCCGGTGGGCAGCGTGCAGGAGGCGGTTGATCGATGTCTCTCATTGATGTTTCTAACTCTCTATCCCTCTCCCTTCCTCTCTGTGAAAAATCAATAAAATATATATTTTTTAAAAAACAGAGTTCTGTGGGTGGATGGTAGTGATGGCTGGACGCAATGCTGCCGAACTGTACCCTTAAAAACGGTCCGAAGGGTACATCTAGGTGGCATCCTTTCATGTTTTCTCAACATTTAATCCGTCCAGTGACTGGCACTCTATTTTCTGGCCGAAAGACAGACAGGCTGGCGCTGAAGGTGGTAAGAAGCCCCATCCTCCTGGGAAAGAAGCGTCATTGAGCCCTTTACACTCTGGGAGGCCTTGTCACCCACTCAGTCCTAACTACCGCCCGGCCTGCGAGGAAAGCACTTCTCACAGCTTCTCAAACAGAAAGCCGAGGTCCCCACAGGGTGACAGGCTGGCCCCAGGAGGCAGGAAGCTGGCTGGTCTGATTTCCTGTTTTGTTCTTTTGTTTTTTGGTGTGTTTTTTTTTTTGGACCATATGCCATTTCCCTACAGCCACAGAAGTCCTTCAAACCCTCAAGGAGTCTGAAAGTGTCATCTTCTCCTCTAACTGCTCCAGATTTGTCAGAACCCGTCCACCCCTCACCCCTGGACGGGTAGCTGTTGGTTAGCGTCGTCCTGACACGCCAAGGTTGGGGTTCGATCCCCACTCAGGGCACATGCAAGAGTCAACCAGTGAATGCATAAACACCTGAAATAACACATCCATGTTCCTCTGTCACTCTCCCTCCCTCCCTGCCTCTGTCTCTAAAATCAAACAATAAATAAAAATTAAAAAAAAAAAAAACCTTCCACATCCCTTGGTCAATGTTGCAATGAGGTGGTGAACCAGAAACCAACCAGGAAGGTCAGATGTGAGAACCAATGTGAACGAATCAGGCAGCCCGGAAACCACGTTACTGTGCGGCCTGGCCCCGCCTCCCTCCCACGGCATCTCCTGCTGCTGCTTCCTCTCCAGAGAGGAAGTGCGCCTGCTCAGAGGCTGGACTGGTCAAAAAGTCCTGTCCAGGCCGGCCAGCTTGGCTCAGTGGTTGAGCATCGCCCTATGAACCAGGAGGTCAAGGTTCAAATCCCTGTCAGGGCACAAGCCCGTTTGGGGGCATGCAGGGGGCAGCCAATTGGTGATTCTCTCTCATCACTGGTGTTTGTATCTCTCTACCTTTCCCTTCCTTTCATGTGTATGTATGAGTGGCCAGGTTATGATGATCTCTGAACACATAATAATCTGGCCTCTCAGCGTATATCCTATGTAATAAAAGGCTAATATGCAAATTGTCCCCTCGACCAAGAGTTCGAACGCAGACAGGCCAGCCAACTGCCCATGTCCCCTCCCCCTGGCCAGGCTGGCGGTCCCCACCCATGCACCAGGCCTCTAACACACACACACACACACACACACACACACACACACACACACACGGAGTGGCCGGATTATTATGCGTTCAGAGATCATAACCTGGCCACTCAGCGTATATCACACATTTCAAAAGAGAATGTCCTGCCCAGAGGTGCCCAGTTGTCCTTAGCAACCCTGTTGCCCAGTGGCCCTGGCTCCTGGCTGGAGTCTGCATCTCCCTTCTCGGAGGAAAACCTTTGCTCCCTCCCCCGTTTGCCATGGCGGGGCCATTGGCCTCCTCACTTCCGGTCTCTGGTTTATTTACGCTCTGCCTTTGTGAAAAGAATGGACGCACGAGCCAAGCTCTGACAGTCCTCCGAGGAGCCTCGGGCTCCACCCCCTCAGGCCCAGCCACCAGGTCCTCATCCCCACGCCCAGGGCAGACTCAGCCCTGTGTGACGACAGGAATTCTGCCCACGGAACTTCGTGCCTGTCTCTTCCTTGAGCTAGCTCAGTGTCAAGCACACAGCAGGTGCTCAGTAACGGATGGACTCAGGCTTAAAGGAGACACTCCTAGCTTCCTTGGCCCGGGCCCAGCCTACCCCCCCCCCTCCTTTTCTGCAGGACGGCGCCCCACCCTGGCCCGTGCCCCAGCACGCCGCCCTGCTGGCAGCTTCCAGGAGGCACCGCGCAGGTGCCCGCTGCACACACACAGCACAGCGCCTCCACCCGCGCTGCGCACAGACACCACAGACACAGGCTCATAGCACATGGACTCTTTATTGTGACGCTCAGTGGAAACCTCTGGAAAGCAGCTTCCTGTAGTGGTGACAGCTGCAGCACATGCTAAGGCACTTTTTACTCTAGAAAAAGGGTGGGGTGCGAGTTCCATTCACTCCTTTGTGACAGCAACTGGGACCTGAATTCAGAGCTTTGGAGGCGTATGTAGCTTTTACACAGCTTCATGATTTGTGGAGTTTGTCTCTTTAAAAAAAAAAAAACCTTCTTTGCCATAAGTAAGTCTAAATGCAGCATATACATAACAGTTAGGGATACGGGGAAATCAGCAACCAGTGCAGACCAGTGTAGAACACGCTCCTCTCCTAAAACAGGCTCCAAAGGAAGGCAGTGACGAAGACCGGGGGCTTACCATTTATTACGAGGGGGGAGAAAACCTTTTCTTTTCCTCCTTCCGAAAACATCTGTGCAGATGGCGGGTGTTTCAACGCGACCGAGTCAACGGTGCCGATAAACGACCCTCGCGCCCAGTCCTGGAGTAGGTCAAGGTCGTGTGGGAGGGTCACTGGCCCCGTCTGATGCCTTGGCTGTCAGATCTGGGACGAGTCCCTTAACCATTAAATATATTTGGTCCCCAAGAGTGTTGGGAGAAGCCACTGCTGGCCTTCCCGGCTTGCCCCTCAGCCCTGTCTGCGGGTCCCGGCCTGGCTGTGGCAGGGCAGGCCACGCCCCGCGAAGGAGGGGAAGGGGTCATCATTGCACTTGAGACGTTCTAGAATCAGGAAGGGGACAGTGCGCTGCCCAGTGGGGGTGGGGAGGAACGCCCCCACCCCCCACCCCCGCCCCAGCACTCTGTGCCCGGCACAGAGGTGGGTGGCTCTGGGCCTGCTCTGGCCGGACGCCCCAGAGCTCACGGGAGGGGGCCGGTGGGGCAGAGGGTGTGAGGTCACCGCGTGTGATTGCCAACAGCAAAGAAGGGGGCAGGGAAGAGCTGGTGGCAGAGGGGGGTCAGGTGACGCTTCTCCTGGGGTGCTGGGCTATCAAAACCTCTTAGTCGGCAGAAAAATAGATTCGTAGAAAACTCTCTGGCCCGTCCCCGGAGGCTGCCCTTCCGGCCTCACCAGCTTGCGCTTCCGGCAAGAGGCGGCCAAAGACCCTGCGGGCCACTCTGTCCCCAGCCAGGGGCCCAGGCCCTGACTCTTTGGTATCAGATTCTCGGGGTGGGAGGGAGGGTGGGGGGGCAAGGGCAGGAGAGGGGAGGGCTGCAGCAGAGAAGCCAGAGGCCCTCACAGGCCTGGGGGGGAAGAGGGGGACAGGGGGAGGCACAGGCCTGCGGTCCCCTGGCCTGGTGACAGGGGCTGGGGTCACGGTCACAGCAGTCCCAAGGAGGTGACGGGGTGCTGCGGGGGCTGGAAAGGGGAGGCGGAGTCATCCGTTGGTCGTTCGGTCTGTCTGTCTGTCCTTCTGGGGCAAGAGGCAGAGAGGTTATTCGGCAGCTTTGGCCTCTGCCCCGTCGGCTTTGCCGTCCACCTCGTCGTCTGAGCACTCGCCGGTGCCTTTCCGAGCCATTCGGCGGGGCACGACAAACGGCAGGTCCCCACGCCTGCAGGCAGAGGCGGAGGGTCAGAGGGCCCGCCAAGGTGGCCCAGCACAGCTCACGCGCCACAGCGACCCCTAGAGGCAAACAGGCGCCTAACAGCCCCCCGGAGAAGCAATACAGGCCAGACGGGCTCTCGGCGAGCAGGTGGTTCAAGCGGAAGCAAAAGCCAGCAGAAAATCAGGACGGACGACAAGTGGTAAAGGCATTAGAATAGGTGGACGGCCTTCTGCAACATGCCCCCTCTCCTCAAACTGAGTATAAAACGGAGACGCAGAGACACAGGAACACAGGGCGGGAAGCCGGCACCTTCCTCCCCCCGCGTGGAAGGAAGCAGCACTCAGAGCTGACGGAAGGCCGGCTCTGTGGGCTGCACGGGGAAAAGGACCGCCAGGAGCAGCAGGCAGCGGCGAGGCCGGGCAGAGGCCCTCTGTCCTGCAGGTGCGGGGAGAGGGCACCGCGTGTGGCCCGGACCCGCAGCCGCCTCACACCTTCTAGTTCCAAGGTCCAGCATGGACCCTGGGCAGCGGAGGGGGAGCGGCCGCAGGAGCGGACTTTGCAGATGGGATGGAGGAAGTGACCAGCATTTAATGTCCGCCCACAAGGCTGGGCCAGAGCCCGAGGGCAAGAAGCAGCCCGGGGCAGCCCTGACCCCACTTTCTCAGCCTCCGGGCTGTGCTCGCGGATGTGGAGAAGGGATGCCCTGGTGAAAGCAGACATCGCGGGACCAGGACGGGCCGGCGGCGGAGGGGGGCTCACCTGAGCTTGTTCTTGAGGGAGCTGACCTCCCGGTTCATGGCGTCCGCCGTCTCGGTGGCGTCCTCCAGCTCGCGCTGCAGTTTCCGGCGGGAGGCGTTGGCCCGCTGGGCCTCCTCCTCGGCCTCCTCCAGCTGCCGCTTGACCTGCTTCAGGCGGGTGGACGCCTTGTCAGCCTGTGGGGAGGCGTGGCCAGTGGCCATGGTTAGGTGGTGTCCTGGGCGAGGGTGGCCTGGCCGGCCGCTGGCCGGTCCACCGCTCCGCCCACCAGCACACCTGGTCCTTGAACTGCTCGGCGTTCCTGCGCTCATCCTCCACCTGCAGCAACACGTCCTTCAGCTTCTTCTCCGCCCGACGCACCTGCTTGCAGGCCGCCTGGCGCTCCCTGCCAGGCACAGACAGCGCGGCTCAGGGGGGCAGCCTCCTTCAGAGGGTGGACCCCCCTTCCCGGGCCTCCCCGCTACTTCCCCCCAGGGAGGCCGCGGTGCTAAGGCACCCCCTGTGAGCTTTGGCTCTTCTGGGAGCCACGCTCATTGGCCCCGTTTCACAGATGGGGAACCTGGGGCTCCGAGAAGAAAGGAGACACGTCTCAGAGCATCTGTGGCCCTCGGAAAAGGGAAAATGGAGATGGGGGCCCAGTGGCACCCCCATTACCTCCCAACAAGTCTCTGTCTTGCTGAGCCCAGACTGTGCCCAGGTGGTTGTGAACGCCTACCTCTCTGAGGCAGCCTAACAGACAGTCCCCCAAACCCTCAACTTCAGAGGTGGCCACGGAGAAACGGAGGAGAGCCCGTTGGGGTGGGGAAGAGCCCGTTGGGGTGGGGAGATGAGCCGCAGGGACAGGAAGCTGGTTCCTGACTACACCCAGAGGGGCCCGAAGCTTGCTCGGGTGACGGGAGAGGGAGACCTACTTCGTCTCGTTGTCCAGCTGCTCCTCCAGCTGCGCAATCTTGGCCTCCAGGGCCGTGATGGAGGCCTTGTACTTGGACTTGACCGTGCCCTCCATCTCCTGCAGCTTGACCTTGAGCTCCTTGTTCTGGCGCTCCATCTGCTGCCTGGCGTTCTCGTTCTTCTGGGCGTGGCTGCGCTCCAGGTTCAGGTCTGTGTTGATCTGATCGATCTGCGGGAAGAAGGTCTCGTGAACGGAGGGAGGGGCTGGGGGGCCTGCTGGGGACAAACCCCACCGATCCCCTTGTAACACCAGGTTCCCCAAACTTAGCAGGGGCCAGGGCATGCCCCCCTAAGCACTCAGGAAGCTGCTGGCTTGGCCGAGGTGGCCCTCAGGACCCACAGCCTGGGCGCGGTGCGGGACCCAGGGAGCGCCCGGCAGCCGCCCTGCCCACCTGGAGGTTGGCCTTCTTCAGCCTGTCGTTGACCAGCTCCGTGTTGCCCTGCTCCTCCTCCAGCTCCTCCTCCAGCTGCGCGATGCGCGCCTCCAGGCGCCGCTTCTCCTCCAACGCCAGGGCTCTGGGGAGCCGGGGAGGGGTGAGGAGGGGCCAGTCCCGCAGGGGTGCATCCCCCACGGCACCCACCTGTCCACAGCGGCTCACTCACCCTTTGCCGCTGCTGTTGGCCATCTCGTCGGCCAGCTCGTCCCGCTCCTGCTGGGCCTGACGCTTGGCACGCTCTGCAGCTGCCAGTTCCTGCCGCGGGAACCAGAGTGTGACCCGCTGGCAGCCCGCTGCCCTGAAAGGCCACCCCTCCCCCTCCTGGTCCTCCGCAGTGCCATCCTCCCCAAGACCCTGGCAACCCATCTAACCCCTAATTCCATGAGGTCCTTTCCCATGAGCCCCTCTGGCTCACAGGGCTGATTCCTCCCTCAGAGGTCACAGATTAGGCACCACAGGTTTAAAAAGCACCCCCTTTACCGCCTACCTAAATGCTTGGAACCAGGCCTGGAGCCAGGGATGCATTGAAAAATAAGAAACTGTGTGGCCTAATGGGGTATGCTGGTCCCTCTTCATGATGGGTAGACCAGATATCAGGAGAAATGAGCTAGAGACGTGAGTTAGGACCTGAGTGTGAGCTCTCTGAAAGCCAGGTGGAGGAGAGGGATTGACCCCCGGGGTGAGGACCATGGACAAAGGCCCTCATGTGACCATGGAGGGGACGATCCTACCCAGGCCCAGGCAGCAGAGCACAGTCAGTTAGCGAGAGTGGACGGGACCTGCCTGGATGTCTGGCCCCCACTGCAGAAGACTGCCGATCCTGAGCAATCTATGTGCCTCATGTGTGCCGGTCCTGAGTAATCTATGTGATTCATGTGTGCTGATCCTGAGCAATCTATGTGATTCATGTGTGCCGATCCTGAGCAATCTATGTGATTCATATGTGCCAATCCTGAGCAATCTATGTGCCTCATGGGTGCCGATCCTGAGCAATCTATGTGCCTCATGTGTGCCGATCCTGAGCAATCTATGTGCCTCATGGGTGCCGATCCTGAGGAATCTATGTGCCTCATGGGTGCCGATCCTGAGCAATCTATGTGCCTCATGTGTGCCGATCCTGAGCAATCTATGTGATTCATGTGTGCCAATCCTGAGCAATCTATGTGCCTCACGGGTGACAGACAAGGGGGTTACTGGGCAAACAAGCCTCTGGGAGGGATCTCTCTTGGCCAGGAGGCCATTCACAGCAGGAGGTGGAGGTTACAAACTGAAATCCTGCAGGGAATTCTTTCATAAAGACCCACCCCAACTGAGTCCTGGAGTTCCCCTAGCTTATCCTCAGCCCTGACCAACACGAGCCCAGTGGAGGCCCTGCACTGCCACCTGCTGGCCAGAGGGCAGAGACCCTGATTGACCCTTTGGCCCTGATCACCTCCTGCAGCTGAATCATCTCGGCCTCCATGCTCTTCAGCTTCTTCTCATTCTCCTTGGCCTGCGCCAGGATCTCCTCGCGGGAGGCCCGCGTGTCATCCAGCTCGCGCATGTAGTCCTTCATCTGGGCCTGTGGGGGGAGGAGATGCATGGTACCACTCCTGTCCTGCCCACCCCACTCCCACCTCCGGCCCCGTCCAAGGGACAACCACCAACTGGACCTTGTGGCTGCTCTTTTCCTTGACACCATAAGGAACAAGCTTAACTAAAAGGGCAAAACAGTAGCCCAAGACAAAATGCTCCTTTACCCGACACTATTTTATACGCACTGACCGTCAGGATCTACGACGCATACTCTGGCAGCGTCAGTCACGGGGGCCATAGGACCCCGTGGCTCGTGTGTCACTTTCTACAACTGCCTGTTGGTCTGAATCCTGCACTCTGGCACCATCTCCTCCTCCCCGCACCTGCTACTCTGCCGGGTTATCCCAACCTCACTCAGGAGCACATTTCCTTTCTTGTTCTCCTGCTGTCTGTTTTAATCCTAAAGATCGGGGTCAAGTAGCTTTTAGACTGTTTGTCCCACTCAACCTGCTGGGCCCGAGTCTCCGTCTTTGAGACGGGCTAAGGGCACCAAGTCCTTCCTCGGAGAGGGGAAGGCGGCAATTGTCCGCATTCACTGGCCACCCCCCTGGACTCCGGGCCCCACGCCGATGCCAGCACCGCTGCGTGCGGCCAGACCTGCGGTGGCCGGGCCTGGCCTCACCTGCAGCTTCCGCAGCTGTTTGATGGCTTCGTCGCGGTTCTTGTTGGCCGAGTCGATGTGGGCCTCCAGGTCCTTCAGGTCCAGCTCCAGCTTCTTCCGCGCGGCCACTGCCAGCGAGCGCTGCTTCCTCTCGTCTTCCAGCTCGGCCTCCATCTCCCGCACCTGGGGGAGATGCCAGCGGCTCAGGAGGCGGGACCCACACACAGGCCCTACGCCAGCTCCGAGCGCAGATGGGTTTGGCCCAGTTCTGGGGATCCATGGGGCTCAGGAGCCAAGGAGATTTACCGAACAGAAAAAAATCCCGATGTGGTCCCTGATTCCCCCACTGCCCCAGGACAGGGGACTGGAAGACATGGCCAGGGGGCCTTCCACCGTCCGGGTAGAGGAAGGAGAGGGGACATCTGCTGGGAACCGGGCGGGGTGGGGGGTTCCATGCCACCTCTGCCCGGAGGCTGAGAGGGCCACACGCACCTGTCTGACCAGCTGCTTCTTCTTCTCCTCGCTCTGCTCGTCCCGGCCCTGCAGGTCCCGCTCGAACTGGGCCTTCATGGCCTGCAGGTTCACCTCCAGCCGCAGCTTGGCGTCCTCGGTGGCCTGAAGCTCGTCCTCCAGCTCCTCCAGCTGCGTCTTCATCTCCTCCACCTGCTGCTCCAGGGCCCGCTTAGACTTCTCCAGCTCGTGCACCTGCCAGCGAGGGGCCCCGACTCAGAAGCAGGGGGACACAAGGTCCCCGAGGGCTCCGTGTCCGATCCCCCGCGCGTCCTCCGTGCCGCCCCGCGGGGCCCCGCCCGGGACTCACACTCTTGCCCACGTCGTCCTTGGAGCTCATGAGGTCCTCCATCTCCGTGCGGAACTGCTTGTTGAGCCGCTCCAGCTCGGCCTTCTGCTCCATGGCCTCCTCCAGGGCCCGGGCCAGCGACAGCGCCTTGGTCTCCTTCTCCCGGGCCTCCGCCTCGGCCCGGTCACGTTCCTCCGCATACTTGGCAGAGACGGTCTTCTCCTCCGCCAGGAGCTGGGAGAGAGAGGGGCGCCATGAGACGCGAGCAACGGCCCTTCAAAAGGGCTCGGAGCCTGCGGACCCCAGGCCGGCAGCCCGTGCAGACTGTGGGTGAAGGTCCAGCGCTGGCTCTGAGGGCAGGGGCAGCGGGAAGAGCAAGCACGAGCTGCCGCCTGGGCAACCCGCTGGTCCCCAGGGTGACAGGCACTGTCGGTGTGACCGATGAGGGCAGAGATCGCCTCTCCCACCAGGAGTTAGATCTCTCGTTTTGTCGCTCACTAATGACTCTGGTCCCTCAGCTCCCTCCGTAAGAACCACGGGAAACATGGCCGCTCAGCCCGGGAAGGCTTTGTTCTCCTGAACGCCCTGAAGGGTGTGACTCCGGCTGCTGTGGCCTCGCCGAAGGACGTGAGTCTAAACCCCCCTGGTGCCCACTCTTCGCATGGGCCTACCCTTGCTGCGCCTTATTTTCCCACCTTCCCATTCCCTTTGCCCCGCCCTCATTTATTCCATGGACCTATTTCTTTCTTCTTCTTCTTTTTTAAAATATGTTTTATTGATTTTTCACAGAGAGAAAGGAAAAGGGATAGAAAGCCAGAAACATCAATGAGAGAGAGACATCGATCAGCTGCTTCCTGCACGCTCCCCACTGGGGATGTGCCCGCAACCAATGTACATGCCCTTGACAGGAATAGAACCTGGGACCCTTCAGTCCCCAGGCCGACGCTCTATCCACTGAGCCAAACCGGTTTCGGCCCATGGACCTATTTCTTAAAGGACCAGCGAGTAAGCGCTTTAGACTTTGCAGCCTGTGTGTATGAGGCCACTAGCTGACTCTGTGCTGAGAGCAGGAAAGCAGCCAGAGACGCCAGACAGGACGCAGCCTGCCGAGCGCAATGCGCCCTCTGCCACAGCAGCGCGAGGCCAGGAGCAGAGCCCGGATTTCTCGCATTTTCTATGCCAGCCACTGCCTGCCCTCAATATGCTGCCTCAGGTCCTTTAGAATGAGATAGAGGCATGAACACGCGCATAAAAGAATCGGTTCACTATAGAAGATGTGAAAACGTAAGAAACCAGAAAGCAGAAAAGTCACTCCTGAGCCTATCCAATGAAGAGGCCGTTCTGAGCACGTTCTTTTTTTGTTGTTCACTCTCACCCGAGGATACTTTTCCCATTGATTTTTAGAAAGAGTGGAAGGAAAGGGGCGAGACACACAGAGAGAAACATCAATGTGGGAGAGACACATCAACTGGCTGCCTCCCATATACAGGCTGAGAGCCTGCGGCCGAGGTGCATGCCCGTGACTGGAATCGTGACCTTTCAGCTTGGAGGCCGCCGCTCTAGCCACTGAGCCAACCTGGCTAGGGCCGATCCCTTTCTCGCCAGGCCCCTCAACAAGTGGGAACCCCACACCTGCTGCTGGTGACGGGATCCCAGGGCTCCCTGGGTGTCCGCGGCGAGGCCCGCAGCCCGGGGGTCCGCAGACGAAAGGAAAGGAGGAGCAGTGGCCGGCACGCACCTGGTCGAACTTCTTCTGCTTCTTCTCCAGGTTGGAGACGCTCTGCCGCTGGTGGTCCAGGTCCACGAGCAGGTCGTCCAGCTCCTGCTGCAGCCGCGTCTTGGTCTTCTCCAGCTTGTCGTAGGCGGCCACCTTCTCCTCGTAGCGCTGGCTCAGCCCCTCCAGGTCCTTCTGCAGCTTCCTCTTGGCTTCCTCGGCCGTCTCCAGGCACCCCACACCATCCTCCATCTTCTTCCTCATGTCGGTCACCTGCGCAGGAGCAAGGAGTAAGGAGACGCCCAAGATGTCACCTGTTCGGGTCACGCCTATGCCCAAGACAGCTGGAACTGGCCTGCTACCTCACGAGACGGAGGCCAGGGAGCCCCCCAGTTATGGAGTCCTCCCTCTTCCACTGGCAAGAGAAGCCGCGTGTCTGCAGAGGGTCTGCCCGGGACATGGAGGGGCGCTCAGGCCAGCTTTGCAGGGCCTCTCCACTGTGGTCTGCTCCCTGCCCAGGGCTCACCCGGAGGCGAGCATCCCTGTCACCTGCCCCAGGCAGCAGGGCCAGCGCCCTCTGGGGAATGGTGTGCGGGAGCCAGGCGGACAGACTTCGTCCCGCAGCCTCCTCCTTGCACCTGGACACAGAGCTGCCATCAGGCGCATGTGCTGGCCGCTCCTCCCCAGACCGTGGAGCGGACCGGGCACCCATTCTCAGGGCAGGCCTCCCGACCGGGCACACTGAAGTCCCAGACAGGATCTAGAACAGGGCTTTTGATCGAGTTTTGGCGTGGGTCCTCTGACAGTCTAGAGCAGACTGCAAACTCCTCATCATAACGTCCTGATACACATAAGATGTGAGGACTGTCACAAATGCCAGCACAGGAATGTGGCGATGCTCAGGTACTTAAAGGACTAGTTGTGACCCAAGTGCTTCCTTATTAGCACATCCAGCAGCAGCCTCCTGAGGTGCCAGGAGCACAGCGACGTCCCCAGAGCTCCGCTGTGGCCTGGACAGGGGGACTGGATTCTAGTGAGCCAGGCCACGGGCACTGTGACCACGTGGCTGGCTGTCCGCTGGATGCAGACGGCATAAGGATGAAAATGCTAGATGTCGGCTAGAGACTCGTGAGGATAAAGGTGTCCAGCCTCCTCCCTCCAAGTTCACGGTCCCTGAGTTCTACCGGGGACCCTGGGCTAAGAGCCCTGGGCTGGAGGGGGCAGGAGCTCCCTGAAGGGCGCCCAGCACTGGCAGCCCGGGGGGACCAGCAGACAGGGCCGGGCCGCCCCAGCCTGCGCCTCCCGCGGGGAGCTAGCACCGAACCTGGGCCTGGAGCGTGGCCATCTGCTTCTCCATGTTCCGCTTGGCCTCCTCCTCCTCCTCCAGCTGCTCCTTCAGGGAGTTCTTCTCGTCCTCCACCTGCTTCAGCTTGGTGCTCAGGCTCAGCTTCTGCCGGTTCTCCTCCTGCAGGAGCTCCTACACGAGGACAAGAGGGGCGCAGGGGATGACGGTGATGACATGTCGGTGCGGCCGGTGATGACAGGTAGGCCCGGCCCCCTCCCAGGAAAGGCCCGGCGGCACAGACCTGCTGCCACCCTCACCTGTGTGTCCTGCAGCTGGGACTCCAGGGTGGAGAAGTCCTTGGTGAGCTTGCTGGACTTGCTGTCAGACTGGGTGAGGAGGCCCGTCACGTTGTCCAGCTCAACCTGCAGGGACGGCGGCGACAAAGGCATGAGTCTGGCCAGGCCCGCCCACCTCCCTGCTGTTTCAGGCTAAGCTGGACCAGAAACCTCACCGAGGAGCCAGTTTGAAGCAAGAACAAGAGCAGGAGCCTGGAGAACTGGGCCCCAGGTGAGGAGCTGCCGAAGGGACCCGGGGGAGTCCTCACCTGCAGCTTGGTGACCTTGTCGGCCAGCTCGGTGCGCACGCGCTCTCCGTCGTTGAACTTGACCTGCAGCTCCTGCAGCTGGGCCTCCACTTTCTTCCGCTTGTGCTCTGAGTCCCCTTTGCCCTGCAGCAGGGCCTTCACCTCGTTGGCCAGCTCCCCTCGCTCATTCTCCAGGGTCTGCTTGGCCTTCTCAAGGTTGGCTTTCACCTGGCAGGGAAGGAAGCAAAGGCGTGAGGGGGCATCATCCACGCCCTGTTACGAGGCTGGTCTTTCTAGTGCCGTGGGAAGAACCGCTGCCTCTGCCGGATAAACGGTGTTGGGTGAGTTTGGGAGGTGACCTGCTTGCCAGGGACTGGGACTCGGAAGGCTCGCACTTGATCGGTACTCATCGCATGACACCCATGGTGACACCAGCACATGACACCCGGGCATGACACCAGCAGGTGTCCTCGTCTCTGAGGCCTCAGCTTCTCCACCTCTAAACCAAGCCCTGCCCAGCCTTCCTCAGGGTGAGAGGGAATGCTGAGGTGTAAGGCGTTGTCACTGCTGATCTGATGGCGTTAGTGATGATATTACAGAATGACGGAAATTATAACTGGTCACAGTCAGACAGACAGCCAAGCCTCTTTCAAATTTGATGTTCAAAGTAATGATGTGATGCTTTTCCAAAAAATAAAGTGGAGTTGACAGAACAAACATGACAATCCCATTCTAGTCTGCACCGCGCTGGCCACAGGTCCTGGGCAAGGGCAAGGGTAAACCGTGAATGCAGAGGAATGCGGGGTAAAACAGCTAAAGGTCCCAGAAAGGCTTCAATCTGTGCAGAACTGGGTGGAAACTGAAGGGAGATAGATGGACAAGACTTGTTTCTCAATTTTTGCTGTTAATGCTCACCAGAGAGTATGTTTTCCATTGGTTTTGTTTGTTTGTTTGTTTAGAGAGGGAGGAAGGAAGAGAGAAACATCAATGTGAGAGAGACACATCAATTGATGTGTCACATGCAGGGCTGAGGATCAAACTGATTGCCCTTGACAGAGAATCGAACCCATGACCCTTTGGCACATGGGCCGATGCTCTAATCGCGGAGCCACACTGGCCAGGGCTCTAAAACATTTTAGAGGACACGCACCCGCTTTGTCTGCTCCAGCTGCTCGGCCAGCTCCTCCACGGCCTGGGCGTGCTTCTGCCTCATCTCCTGGATCTGGGCCTCGTGGGTCTTGGCCTCATCCTCGAGGGTCTTCTTCAGGATATTCACTTCCTGTTCACGTTTGGACCTGGAGAGAAATGCCCTCAGAATGGAAGCCAGGGAGCCTGGGGCCGGCCAGTGCACGGGGGCCTCCCGCCCCAGCTGTCCATCCTCTGCAGGCGGAGGCACTGCGGAGGCTCCCGTACCCCTTCAGCCTTCAAGCCCAGCCTCTCTCACCCACACCTCAAGCCAGGTTCTTGGATAGGGCTTTGGTGGAGAAGATCCTGAGGCACCTACAGCTTCCACGCTCTGTGTATTCACACATACTCTGTGTGTATTCACACCCTCTGTGTATATTCACACCCACTCTGTGTATTCACAGGCCTGGGAACGACCCCTTCCAGGCCTCGGCCTCCTTTCCCCTCTGTGGCTCGGCCAGTCTGCCCCATGGCGCACCTGAGCTCCTGCTGGGCAGCCGTAGAATCCAGGGTGTCCTCCAGCTCTGTCTTCAGAGCCTCCAGCTCCTCCCCAAGGTCCCGCTTCTGCTTCTCAGCTTTGTTCCGAGAGGCACGCTCGGACTCCAGGTCCTCCTGCAGCTCAGAGATCTGAGATTCCAGCTCACGGATCTTCTTTAGAGCCATGTTCTTCTGGGTGGCTTCTTCCTCCACTCTGCCAAAGAAACCACATCCAGATGAGGCCAGTTTCCCTTTAAGGAGCGGAGTTTGCACATAAGGCTTTAGAGAAAAGCAGCCAAAGCCACATGTGGCAGTCTGAGTCGTAGCCCTTAGGAGCCTCGTTCAGCACAAACAGTATCGGAGGCACACGGTGCCAAAGAGTTAGGGCAATACCACTTCCATCACGGGAAAACTCAGAGAAATCATTTCATTTGCCGAACTGAATTCCGTTGCTTTCAACATAAAGAGAAGTTCAAGTATTTAAACAAACAAAAAGAAATAAATCGCTACAGTCCATGAAGACTGCAACAAAATAAAAACGTGCCACAGATTTTAGGTGATGATGATGTTTCAATGTATGTGTATTGACTGTAACAAATGTATACCATTCTGGTATAGGATGTTGATTATGGGAGAAGACTGTGTGTGTGTGTGTGTGTGTGTGTGTGTGTGTGTGTGTTGTGGGAGTGGGGGTGGAGGATATCAAAATTCTCTAGACTGCTGGTTCAATTTTGCTTTGAGCCTAAAACTGCTCTAAGAAATAGTCTTAAAAAAAAAAAAGCATGCCTATAGCCAATGGTTTGGTGATATTGTGGAAGACTTTTTGGGGATTAGAAACAAACAAATGACAGGAAATGTTTCGCTGTGAACTGGTTTCCAAGACAACAGCAGAGCCAGTGCTCAAGCTCACTGAGGCACCAAGGCCCCCAGCAGGCAGCGCAGGAGGCGCTGGCTCTGGCGCTCTGGCGGGCTGGCGCTCTGGCTCACCTGGCCAGGGCAGCCTGCACCTCCTCCTCTTTCTTGGCCAGCTGCATCTTGAGCTCGGCGATCTGAGCCTGGAGCTCGGCGATCTGGTCGCTGAGGTCCGTGGAGTCTCCCTCCAGCTTCCGGCGGGTCTTTTCCAGCTCCTGACGCTGCTTCTCCTCTCTTCGGAGGCGCTCTGAGAAGGAAGAATGGGGAGGAGCCGACCAAGCCCTTAGTGGCCATAGATCTTGCTACTTTTGTTTTTAATTCTTTTTTTTAAATATATTTTTTATTGATTTCCGAGATGAAGGGATATAGAAACATCAATGATGAGAGAGAATCATTGATCACTGCCTCCTGCATGCCTCACACTGGGGATCAAGCCAGCAACCTAGGCATGTGTCCTGACCGGGAATCGAACTGTGACCCCTGGTTCATAGGTCAACACCCTACCACTGAGCCACGCCGGCTGGGCTGTTTTTAATTCTTAAATAACACTGCATATTATAAAACACACATGAGGGTTAAAGGGTCACAATACACAGATACTCATACCATCTCCCAGAGGAAGGAAAGTACCATGAGCTGCCAGGCCTGTGTCTGTCCAACCCCCACCCGCTACCCTGGACACACATACTGGGCTACCCTGTCTCCGCAGAGGGTGCAGTGATTCCTGGCACAAGCTCAGAGTTCCATGATTTCCCCTATCACCGTGTCCACTCCTCTTAAGGCGGGGAGCAAGTGGTCCACAGACAGCCACGGGTCTGCAGGTCCACCCCATTCTCCTCACCACAGATCCCCAGGGCCCAGGGAGACAAGGACACGATCTGTCACTCTGTCCCAAGACAAGCAAGGACCTTGTGATGTGGGTCTGGCACTTTGCAGTACACACAGCGTGTCCACAGCATGGGCCCCTTCACTTCTCACAAATGCCCTTTCGCTGCATCCCCTTGGAGGGAAGAACCACTAAAGCTCATGGAGGGTAAGTGATTGGTACAAGATGACACAGCCAGGAAGCGGCAGGCCTGGGGAGGGGGACAGGGGAGGTCCACCTAGGACCTCGTGGGAAGTCTCCAAAGCTGGTGAAACCCAGGGTGCACGATGGAAACACCAGGGCTTTACCCTGAACGCTCTTTACTTAGGGGTAGCTCCCCCCCAACCACATGGCACCGGTGCCTGCTGTCCCGGAGTCCCATCGGGACCAGATGCTGGACCCTAGGTCTTGAGGGAGTGGCTGGCTGCTGCGGACCCTGTGCTCACCCACATAGTGGGCATGACACCAGCCGGGTGACGCCAGTCTGGCCCTGAGTGGCGGATGCCTCAGGTCCCCGAGTTAGACAGCTCCTGCCCATCGCCCTCTTACCCTCCAGGTCGGTGATCATGGCCTCGTGTTTGTTCTTGAGCTTGGCGAGGCTCTTCGATTTCTCCTCCTCTTCCGTGAGGTTGGTGGTGAACTCGGCTATTCTGTCTTCCAACAGCTTCTTCTCCTGTGGGGTTGGGGGTGCAGTGTGTGAGCAGATGCAACGTGAAGGTATGCAGTGTGTGTGAGGGTGTGTGAGGGTGTGCAGTGTGTGAGGGTGTGCAGTGTGTGCGAGGAGGTGCAATGTGCGAGGAGGTGCAGTGTGTGAGAGGGTATGCAGTGTGCATGAGCAGGTGCAGTGTATGTGAGGAGGTGCGCTGTGAGGGTGTGCAGTATATGAGGAGCAGTGTGTGTGTGTGTGTGTGTGTGTGTGTGTGTGTGTGTGTGCGCGCGCGCGCGCAGTGTGTGAGAGTGTGCAGTGTATGAGGAGGTGCAGTGTGTGAGCAGGTGCAGTGTATGTGAGGAGGTGCAGTGTGAGGGTGTGCAGTGTATGAGGAGGTGCAGTGTGTGTGTGTGTGTGTGTGTGTGTGTGTGTGTGCGCGCGCGCGCAGTGTGTGAGGGTATGCAGTGTGTATGAGGAGGTGCAGTGTGTGAGGGTGGGTCAGAGCTTAGTGTGGGCTCATCCAGAGTTTAGAAATAAATGGAAGGACAAGAACCTAAACATTCAACTCCTTAGGACTCCCTGGATCAAAGGGTCACTTTGTCAGGTCACCACCTCCCTTTAAAGAGCCAGATAAGCTTCCGTGATGGACAAACACGGGTCCCCAAGCCCTTCTTGGGCCTAGATTATCCCTTTGGGCCCCGGTAAGCCAGGTTTCCGGGCGGCAGGTGAGAGAATTCAGGCACCACCTTCTCCATGCCTCGTGCCTGTCCACTGGGTGGGCTGTGACCTCCCACCTCCTCACGCCCCAAGTGCCCCAGGTTGCTCCCCTCGTGGTCTCTATGGTGTGGCCACCCCTGGAGTCCTGATCTCCGCAGGGTCTCCCCACAACAGCACGGCCACCGTAACAGACAGAGGCTGTCACTCAGCACAAGCCTCTCCCGCTGCGTCAGAGCTGCGGCCTGGCACCTGCCACTTTGCCTCCCCAGCCCGTGGGAACGAGGACGGCATTCTGACCGCGCCCTCCTCCTCCGCTAGCTCGCTCTCCAGCCTCGATCTGCTCATCAGCGGACAGGAGCCCCACTTGGTTCTCACAAGAAACAGTCCCCACCTGGAGCAGGCTAAGGAGAGGCACTCACACCTCGATGCCAAGTCACCGAGGGGCCCAGACCGCACCGGAGACCAGCGGGCCATGCCACACCGATGGTTCAGCTCTCCCAGGTCCCGGGTCTCAGGAGCTCAGAGGAGCTTTACTGAGAAGAAACGGCAAGCCTGTCTCTTGGGAAGCATCCCTTCTAATATGTCCCTGGCACCGGAGGCCAAGGGACACCCACGAGGGGGCAGCAGGAAGAATCTGCTCCTGAGCAGAAGCCACAGTGCCACAGACAGCAGTGGCCTGCCCTCCACAGCCCGCGTCCCGCACGCAAGGCCTCACCTTGGCCAGCTTGCAGTTCTGGTCTTCCAGGATGATCTGGTCCTCCTCCAGCTTCTTCAGCTTGGCCTCGGTGGTCACCTTCTCCAGCTGCAGCTTCTGGCGGGCGCTCTCCTCCTCCTCCAGCTGCTCCTCCAGCTCCTGTCACGAAGCCGAGGGGCATGAGGAGGGTGGGCCACACCAGCCCAGTGGGGGTGGCTGAGATGTGGGGTCACACAGGTAAAACTGGGGCATGCAGGCAAGAAGCCTGGTCCAATCCTGAGGACGCTTGTTCTGAGGTGCTTCCTTTAGCAAGCTCCCCGCCGTGAGGACGTGGCAGAGAGCAGGGAGGATCGCCCTCTGCTCCTCGGAGCAGCCGGCCGGGACCGGGGCCGGGAAATGAAACTGACTTTGTGCTCAGTTGGGCGGCACGTGGAGACCCGAGACACCCATTCGAGAAACAACTGCCCAGAGAGAAAGCCCCTCCCAGACTGGCCCACGAACAAAAGGGGGAGGATCAGCCCCCCATGGCACTTCCGTTTCTGTGTTCTCTCCAGTTCCCGCGTCACCGGTCCTCACGGCACCGTGCCCCCTCCTCCCCACGTCGGGTGCCCCGAGGGAGCGCGGCCGGGTCACCTGGATGTTCTGCTGCATCTTCTTCTTCTCCGCCTGCAGGTGCTGGCAGCGCTCCTCCTCCTCCTCCACCCTGGCCTCAAGGTCATGGCAGATCTCCTCCAGCTCCTGCTTCTTGGCCGTCAGGCGGGCCCGGAGCTCCTCGGCTTCGGCACACAGCTCTGTTTCCGCCTGCAGCTGCTCCTGCAGCTGCAGCTTCTCGGCCATGAGCTGCAAGCGACATGTGGAGAAGGCAAGTTGCTTCCGCCTGCTCGGGCCACTCCAGGACTCACGACCCCTAGCTCGGCCTTCTGGAGGGAGGGCCATGCTGACAAGGGCGGTTTCCATCGTGGCAGTGCTAAGTTCCCAGCCACTAACTATCATGTCCCCCATCCTTTACTGCTAGGACAGGAGCTGCACGCCACAATCCCTAGGAAACAGGCTCAGAGAGGTTCAGTGCTGGAGCTGGGCCTCAAACCCAATACTCAGGAGCTTTCCATCCCATTGGGCAGCTCCCTCCATCACATGACCCTGAATGAAGTCTACAGGGAGATGCACCGTTCACTACGGAAACATCTCCTTGAACGTGCCTCGCCGGCAGAGGGCCAGCAGGTGGCAGCACTGCGAGCGGCTGCCTGTCTGGGCGGGTCCACAGACACTCACCTGGGACTGCAGGGTCTCCATCTCCGTGAGCCTGTTCTCCGCCGCCAGCTGCTTCTCTCGGACCTTCACCAGCTCCTCCTCCTTGGCCATCATCTCCTCTTCCTGGCGGCTCACCTGCAGCAGCGGCTTGACCTGGGAGAGGAGATGGAGACAGACATGCGCAGCTGGAGATGACTGACCGGACAATAGCCATGAGGCTTTCCCTCATTCGCAGAAATGTGAGGGGTAACGGGGCACGCTGTGGGCACACCCGGGGGCAATCTTCCTGGAAATCAATTTGGTGGGAGGGCAGTGCCCGAGACACGTGTGGCCGTGGCAGGTGGGCTTTCCATCTTGGGAGCGGCTGGGTGAGCCACTCCAGGCCAGCCTATCAGCAGGCCGTGGCCATCCACACCAGACAAACACCCCTGCTCGCATGTCCCTGGGCCCCATGGGCAGGACCACCCCGGAGTCATGCCGCCAGGCACGGGGGAGGCAAAGGCAAAGCGCCCCCAGGGCATGAGCCCCGCCGGAGGCCTGCCCGGGACCCACCTTGGTGAAGAGCCGCCACCACTGCCAGTTGCGCAGCTTGAGGTAGGCGGCGCAGTTCCTCTGCAGGACCTTCATGGCCGTCAGCTGCTGCTGCCGCTTGGCAAAGGCCCTGTGGGCAAGGGCACAGTCAGCACCTCAGGGCAGGGGGCAGACCTCCACCCTGTCAGTCTTGCCCTTGCTCCCAGGAGCTTCTCCGGAGAGAAGACCCTGCCTGGGCACCTCAGGACAGAAAGGCAGAGAGAGAGGCTGGCCTTGGGGTTGAGTCCTATGGGTGACCTTGCAGAGGGTGACAAGGGCCTGGGTCACAGGCCCACCCTCCTTCATGAGGTGGAAGAACCTTGGGTACTAACTGCCGATCCAAGCCCAGCGTGATTGCTGCTCATTCGGTCGATTGCTGGCTTCAGCTTCCCACCCTCAAGACAGCCACCAGCGGGGCTTCTGGGTGAGGAAGGCTCTGGCTCCCAGTGCTCGGAGCTTAGGCTGCCACCTATGGCCCTGGGCTCAGGAGACCACTGTCCTGCAGCAGGCGAGCTCCAAGGGCACTCGGAGTGCTCTGGGGACAGCCAGGCTCTGGGTGTCATCCCCACATGAGGGACACAGTGAGCGGAGCCTTCTGGGCAAGCAAATCCGAGCACACTCACCACCTGTCAACCCGGTCACTTTAAACATCGGGTGCAAACCCAGGAAGCAGGGACCAGGGAGAGCCACCGGGCCTCCCTTAGGCAGACACCTGACTGGCATCAGTGCTCCCAGGCCACAGCATCCCAAGGTGCCCTCTGCCCCAGGAGGGTTGGAAGGGCCGAGCGCAGGGCAGGCGCGGGGAGGTGGGTGTCTCTGGGACTCACTTTCTGGCCAGGTAGCCCCTGCAGCAGGCCTGGAAGCCGATGATGACGTCAGTGATCTTCAGGTCCCTCTCCTCCTCCAGGTGCGCCAGGACGCCGGCCCGGAAGAAGACCTTGCTCTGGCCGATGCGGTACAGGTTGCTGTCCAGCTCCAAGGCTTTGATCTACCAGGAAAGAGCGAGCCATGTACTGCGTGCCACTCAGGGCCCTCAATCAGTGAACGCTGAGAGCCTGCTTCGGGTGGGGAGTGTGTGTGCGTGTGTGTGTGTGTGCATGTGTAGGGGCTCGGGTGATGGCTAGGAAGAGGGGCAGGTGGGTTCAGCATGGGGCAGGGTTGCAGGTCAGACTTGAGAGCCTCAGCATTAAAGGGAATGTGATCCTCTCTTCCTCCCCCCCCTGCCCATGCACACTACAGTCATGCTCTTCAAAGGGCCAGGCTGCCACCCTACAACCAAGCAGCGTCATCGCGGTCACAGAGAGGAGCGCACACTCCAGAACAGGCCAGGCCCAGGTTCAGTAGGAGGTGATCCCCGGCCTTCCCCGCTATGAGCTCACGTCTCCTCAGCTATGCATGGGGAGGCTTTCATTGAGACATAAAAAGAGCCAATGACAGAGCAAATAAAAAGCCTTCTCACAGCAGAGCCGTGGGAATTAGGGGATGCAGCGTGCACCTGGCAGAATGGGACCTGGAGCACCAGATGGTCAACAGAGCATGAGTGTCACCTGGCCCACAGGGTACCCCGCGCCTCCCCGCCGTCAGACGGGCACTGGCCATGTGGGCGCGCACCAGCCAAAGGCCCTTCCAAGCAGAGGGAGCTCAACTCACCATGAGCACACACGCCTGCTTCCCGTCCATGAAGCCCTTGGGGATGGAATTGGGCGTCAGGATTTCGTATCTAAGGAAGAGAAGGCGGGTTATTCATCCCTCACTTCAACGCATATGGCCTGGCATATCCTCGAGAGAGGGCCACCCCAACAGTGTCGCAGACGCAGGATTCCTTCCACGTTTCGAGGAAAGAAGACACTGGGAGAACCCTAACCTGCCCCTTTCTTAGGCTGGATGACACGGGAAACCTCAGCGTTTCCCAGCAAGTGGATAAAAACTCCCGTTGGACTATACCACTCACTCAAAGGTGAGCTGTAGGTTGGGCTTACTGGGTGCTAACTGCCCGGACCCACGTCTATAAGCCCAGAAGGCCACTCATCTCTTCCTGAGATGCTGGGGGCACCGCCAATACACAGGATGGCCCAAGAAATAGAGGGCTGCGTCGTGATGGCAACTGTCACTAAACACAGTCACTGGGCAAACAGGACAGAGTCGTTCATGCCCCTCTCTGCACACATGACGGGAAGCTGCCGTGTTCTGTGACACCCGTGCTCTAACGCTCCTTTAATGCCCAGCCTCTGGCTGATCTCTGTCACTGCGAGCGCCTCTAACCGGAGCAAACAGTGCCGGGCCCGGCAGTCACCAGGCGTGAAAGCCAACAAGATCGCTCTCGTGAGAAAAGCAGGGACATCCTTTTCCACGCACAGGGTGGAACAGAGAAGGAGCGGGTGAGGAGCTGGCCTCCCCTCGGCGCTCGGTGGCCGAGGAAGAGGCTGCCCCTGCTGGAGGGCCCCGTCGGCCCCGCTCACCTCTGCCGGAACTCCTGGAAGACCACGCGGTTGGGGAAGCCCTGGCGGCAGATCCGAATGCCCTCGAGAACCCCGTTGCAGCGCAGCTGGTCCAGCACCAAATGGGGGTCCAGTTTGCCGGCCTAGAGGAAGCACACGTGTGTTTGCTGTGCCTAGAACTCATGGAGAAGGGTGGGGGTTCCCTCTGACTCAGTAGGACCAAAGCCTCAGGCGTCCTAGCAGTCCCTGAGCTGTGATGCTAAGTTACATGATGGGAGTCCTGGACAGGCTGGGAGACAGCGCCGCCAGGTGGCAATGCGACTTCCAACGCAGCCCCCCCACCTGGGGAGCCCGAGTCAGCCTGCCATGGGCTTCACCATGAGCTTCACCAAGGGTGCTGCGTGTGCTGGGGGAGTCAGCCAGGGCAGGATCCCGCACCTTCTTCTCGTGGTTGGGGATGATGCAGCGGACGAAGTTGGGGTTGGTGTTCCTCAGCGTGGCCATCAGCTTGGCCAGCTGCTCCTTGTAGAGCTGGCCCACGGTGCGGAACATGCCCTTCCGCGTCTTGAAGGCCCCGGGCAGCGCCGTCTCCGACATGCCGGCCACCTGGTCCAGGCCGATGATGCGGTCCACTGCAGAGACCACACAGAGGCACGTGAGCACCCGGCGGGCCCCGCAGGGCGGGGGAGAGACAGACGTCTGGACAGAGAACGACAGGAGACTACAGAACAGCAGGGGCCTGGCTCTCAGTCCACAGTCATCCCGATGACGAGCACATCTGGCCTCATGAGCAGGAAGCAGGGAAGGGGGGAGGGCTGAAAGCCGCCGAGACTGGTCTCTCCTGGCCGCAGCCAGCAGCTCTGTCCACATCACTATCCTCAGCCCACGGGAGCAGCTACTCCCAGAGACGCAATAAAGCTCGCAGTGTGCTTGGGACAGTGAGCCTCGCTATCCTTCCTCACTCTAGGGCAGCGGTTCTCAACCTGTGGGTCGCGACCCTTTTAGGGGTCGAACGACCCTTTCACAAGGGTCGTTTAAGACTATCAGAAAAAACAGATACTTACATTACGATTCATAACAGTAGCAAAATTACAGTTATGAAGTAGCAATGAAGATAATTTTATGGTTGGGGTCACGAGGTCATGAGGAAGTGTATTAAAGGGTCGCAGCATTAGGAAGGTTGAGAACCACTGCTCTAGGGGATGTGAAAACTTGTCTTACAGGATCCCGTAGTCCTACGGTCATAGTTGGGAAAGAAAAATCAGTATCCTGAATCCCACTGCCCTTTCCCTGAGTACGGGCCTAGGAGGCAGGTGGGGGCACCAGAGCTACGTGCCATCTGGGGTCACCCAGGCAGCGCTCTCTGAACCCAGGATTCAGAGCTGCTGGTGGGTCAGAAGTGGAGTCCTCCACAGAACCACAACCAACGGTGCCCGCTCCACTCAGAGTCCTCACACTCTGCAACCTGCTCTGTCTCCGAGCTCAAGGGTCTTTATCGTCGGCACCAGCCCTCTGAGGAGATGCCCTTGTCCCGTAACTCATGCGCAGAAGCGATGAAATGAACCGCTTCCTCCACCACATAAGCAAAACGACAAATGAACCCAAAGCAGCCAGCGACCCGAGGTCAGGGTGAAGCCAGAGCCGATGTTAAACCGGAAGCCTTCCGCCACAGGATGCAAAGGTCAAGAATTCTGTGACAGTCTGTTCCCTGTTCCTTTAAGGCCAGATCTCCATTAGTGATGTGAAGACAGCAAGGAGGACAGAAACTCAAGACAGAAGCCAGGAGTGAGGACGAACCCATTAAAATGGGAGGCATTTTTGACCTTCTGCAGCCAGCTTGCCCCGAGGAAGATCAATGTGCCCCACGGTAACTGGCTTTCTGTGGGCCTGTGCTGCGCCCTGCAGGCAGGTGCGGGGCTGGGGGAGTGCTTGGTGAAGGCGCACACAGATGCCACTATAGTTCAGAGGCACATGCACAGGCAGCGTCATGCTGAGACCCCGCAGCCATTCAAGCAGGAAGATGCCACCTTCAGATGCCAGCCAAGTGGAGCTCTGAGGAGCGTATGGGGTTTTAAACGTTTTGTCCTTTAAGAGCGGTAACGTGAGGCCTCCCGATTTGGCTGGCTCTCTACCAGGGGCCGGCGATGGGGGGAGCCCTCCCACAAGGCCGGGCGGGCCAGGGCGGGGCGGGCAGGCAGGAGAGCCCACGGGCAGGACGATGCAGAAGCGCTTGCCACAGCCCCGGATGCACCACACACAAGGGCCGCCACTGCGGGGGCCAGTCACCTGGTTCTAGGTGGAGAATGGGAAAGCGCTGATAGAAATAGGCTCTCTGAGTGCTCTGCATCTCTGCAACAGAGAGGTTAAAGCAAACCCAGGCGGAGGGAGGAGAGCCCAGCAGGCCCGCGAGAAAGCGCAGCTCCGAGCCACCCGCCGGCCCGGGAGCGGCGGCAGCGCGGGGAGGCGCGGACAGGAACCCGCGTGGCCGGCTGGGCCACCGGTGACTCTCCACGCGAGGAAAGCGCTGTGGCTTGCCTGCGGACAGCAAAGCCCTGAGAGGAAGTGGCTATGCGAGGGTAGCCTCACCCCTTCGGCTCAGAGAGACACTGTCGTGGGAGCTACAATCCCCCGAGGCCTGTGTCAGGTGGAGATGCACCCCTCGTACGGAGGCTCAGCCGCAGCCACAGGGAGGTGGGGTGGGGGCAAAGGGCATACCATCCTTCCACAGCTCCGAGACGAACTTGTCCGAGGACTGGTGCAGGAGCGTGGCGATGTTGTCGTTCAGGGGGTCCATGTTCTTCATCAGCCACTCGTCGGCTTTGTAATCCACCTGCAAGAGCCAGCGTCCTGAGTCACAGGATGCTCTGGGGGCGTGAGCACCACAGCCTCTCGGAGGACGCGTGTGGAAAAGTTAAAACACGCAAACACCCCTTAACCCGGTGTTTCTGTCCCTAAGAAGGAAGTGAGTGACCAGGGCAAGGGACTCACAAGAAAGCTGTTTTCTGAGGTGTTATACACTGACAGCAAACAACTTCAAACAACGCAACTACCCAGCAAACCGACTAAGAAAACTACGCTGCAGCTTCCCAACAGAATATTCTGGGTACGTTTTTTATTATTTCATTTTTAGGTAATAGGACATTAAACAAATATCCTAGAAAGACATATAGTACCGCTGAAACTGGTTTGGCTCAGAGGATAGAGTGTCGGTCTGCGGACTGAAGGGTCCCAGGTTCGATTCCGGTCAAGGGCATGTATGTTGGTTGCGGGTACATCCCCTCTGGGGGGCATGCAGGAGGCAGCTGATCGATGTTTCTCTCTCATTGATGTTTCTAACTCTCGATCCCTCTCCCTTCCTCTCTGTAAAAAAAATCAATAAAATATAAAAAGAGAAAAGAAAAAAAAAGAAAAGAAAGACATATACCAAAACGCTCAATATTACTTTTTAGTGATAGGACATTTTTGCTTTTTGTCTTTTCAGGATGTCCAAGTTTTTTCTCATGAGCGTGTATTCCCATCTTTCCTGAAATATGCTCTTAAAAATACAAGTGACATGCTGTATCTTCATTGCAAAGACCCCAGGCCAGTAAGAGCTGCCCCGGGGTGACTGCTGTGCCCTGGCTGGGGGTCACGTGCACTACTGCCGACGACATGGTGATGTGGCTTCTCTTTCCCTAGGAGCAGAGTTCCATCCTGGGAGATGACAAACCCCAGGCCGGTGTCCTGGCCCCCTGGGCACTGCCAGCCTCTGGTCCTCTTAGCTGCTGCGGTACACACAGCCCGGGTGCCCAGGGGTGGCTGCGGTCAGCCAGTTTCATCATCGTCCGGACCTCCCCAATGGGGTCAGGTGTGCCCTGGGGTTTGCATGCTAGACAACGCTGCCACAAAAGCCTCCTGCGCGGTCTCCGCATGCGCATTTCTAACAGAGGCAGAAGCAGAGGTGCAGGCTCAGAGCATCACCTTAGTAGCTGTAGAAACAGTGTTTGTCTTCTTTTAATGGTAGTATAAGGTCAAGGGTCGTTTTAGCAGCCTTCAGAACGTGAAGAGCGAAGTCGGAGGGCTGGGCAGGGGGCCACGTGCTGGAGCAGCAAGCCCAGGGCTCCCCTCAGCAGGTCACGTGGGCAATCACAAAGCTTCCACCTCTCAACCACACCCGCACCTCCACCATGAGGACCGTTTGGCGAGGTCCGGAGACCTTTCTGCTGCAGGGAGGGTGCTACTGCCCTCTGGCGGGAAGAAGCGGGACTGCTGCTAAACTTCCTACCAAGCACAAGACGGTCCCCGACAGTAATGACCGCTAGTGCGGACGCCGAGGGGGCCTGCCCGAGGGCACTGACCTGTGCCCAGTGCCAAGCTTCACAGGCTCACAAACGTGACCCTGTAAGGCGGGAGTCACCCCCATTTTCCTGAGGAGACGGCGCAGAGAGGATGAGGAGCCAAAAGCCACTCGGCTGCAGAGCTCTAACTCCAACTGCAGAGCCAGTGCCTTTAGCACAAATCTCCCATCCGCACCGGGAAAATGCGCCCAATAACAACAGAGAGCATTACCCCTCCGTGCCTTACAGGACGGTGGAAGCTTCTTTCTGATGAGGTGTAGCCGTGTGATGGGGCTGTGCAAGGTGCGACAGCTGTGTGAGTACTGACTACCGGCCACCAGCACATTAGCAGATGCGTCACTGGACGAGAACACTCCGCCCCTTCCCTGACCTGGGGCTGCCTGGCTTGTGGTCTTGGAGTCTCTTTCACCCCCTGAGAAGGTCCAGCCCCACTTCCTGTGCGCGCCCCACTCACCTTGCCGGCATAGTGGATGATGCAGAAATCAGCTTTGTCCTTCAGCTGCTTGGGCTTCTGGAACTTGGGGTGGGTGCCCTGCTCTTGCACCACCTTCTCCACAAAGCTCTTGTCGGTGGCTTTGGGGAACCAGCACTCCTCATCCAGCAGGGCCAGGATGCCGGGGGGGCCTGCCTGGAGGAAGCGCAGCATCGCCCAGGTAAGCGGGACCTGGGAGCCACACCCCACCCCAGCCCTCACAAGAGGCCAAAGCCTGGAGATTCTGGGAGTTTTCAGAACCCCCAGAATCTCACCAGAAGGAGGGCACACTTCTCCCAAAGGGGAAAAATAGGAGCATTTCTGAAAGCACTCCGTGTAAGGATTCTAACTTAAAGAGAAACTTCTGAGGTCTAGGCTGTGGCCAACACACCTCAATCCAATAGATTCATCACAGGGGTTCTCCATGCTAGTGCTCTGAAACACCTGGTGGGCTTCATGGACTGTGCAGACCCCGATCCACATGCTCAGGGGCTGCCCTCAACTGGCGCCCCAGCCCCTGGAATCAGTCACTCTGCGACATCACCCCAAGCTCTGTCTGCACAACCACGTGGTGAGACGTGACTTTTAGGAAGAGGAAGTGCGGCAGAGCCCCCAGCAGCCTGTACAGGGTGCCCCTGGAGACTGCTGACAAGACACAGAGCCAGGTGGGTTCACTGAAAAACTCCACTGAATGCCACCAACTCATCGCCCAAACTCAGCGCGAGAGAAAGCTGTCCCATGCCGGGACGATGGAGTTGCAAACCCCACCTTTGAGTAACACTCTAAACATGCACAAACTCCTTCCCAGGCCTTCTGACCACGTCACACCCCAGTGTCAGTCTGGTGCACACCTTCTGGAGCAGCCCAGGATTCGGGGAGAATGGAACCCTCCTCAAGACAGAATAGAATCCACAAACAGAAACAGCTCGGGCTCCAGAAGAGCACAGCCCTGCAATCTAACCCACCACACCGGGTGGACGCTGGCGGCAAAGGGAAAGGCTTTGTGGCTCCCACCTCACTGCCAGTCAGTGCTGTGGGACAGGAGCCCCGGTGCCGGGTCAGTCCTGAGAGAGGACAGCTCGAGCCTCAGCGTGTGCCAGAAGCAGCACTTGGCACCCTGGGTCCGCACAACCCCACACAGCGAAAGCACGTGGGGCTGGGACTTGCTACCTAGCAGCCTGCCTCTTTCTTGAGGACAAAGGAAGGCTTGTGGCGCTCACCCTCCAGCAGACACTGGGTGGTCTTCCGGGGCTGAAGACAGGAAACCCAGGCCCCAGCCCACCCACACCTGCTCAGCAGCTGCCCCAGGCCACCAGGCACCGGATCTAAGCCCAGAGCATGTGCCTGCAGGTGGCTCGGACGGTAGAGAGACTAGA
Organism: Lasiurus cinereus; assembly: GCA_011751065.1. NCBI lineage: Eukaryota > Metazoa > Chordata > Mammalia > Chiroptera > Vespertilionidae > Lasiurus > Lasiurus cinereus. Next base: position 4,574,452 of record JAAGEH010000109.1, read on the forward strand.
CTCCCACAACCGGCACAGGGTCCCCAGAGGGAAGGAGCGAGGCCAGGCCAGGCGTGAGGGCCGAGCAGGGATGGCTCTTACTGGCTTCTCGATGAGGTCGATGCAGGGCTGCAAGTCGAGCCCAAAGTCGATGAAGTTCCACTCGATGCCCTCGCGCTGGTACTCCTCCTGCTCCAGGATGAACATGGTGTGGTTGAACAGCTGCTGCAGCTTCTCGTTGGTGTAGTTGATGCAGAGCTGCTCGAAGGAGTTGAGCTGCAAGGAGGGAGAGCGATGTCAGGGGGCCGCCCACCATGGGCCATGCCCATTGCCCCTTGGGAAGGAGTGGACAGAGATGCAGGAAGCACTGGCTGCTCCTGTGGAGCCTAAGTGATGGGGGGCCTTCCCTTATCACCCCAGCAGCAGAGGTTCTTCCTTTTCTGAGGCCCGAGGACCGCTCTAGCAACCTAGCCAAGTCCCTCTAAGAATAGTATTTTAAAACGCATAAAATAGATGAATTATGGAAGAAAGAAGTTATGTTAAAATATATCAAGATACTGAGACACAGTAATACATTGTGCTTCTTTATTCACAAGCACAAGGGTTGGTAACTCTTAAAGTTTTGAAGTAGAAATGAACACACACAACATTGCAACATCTGTCACAACCGCAACATAGGAAAACCTACTCGCAGGGCAGCTGTGGTTGGTGCCCAGTTCACAATGGGAAAAATGTGTCATTTCAAAGAGGGGCTGGTGAAAACAGAGGTGATGTGCACCCCACCCCAGGGCCTGGTTCCTCAGGAATCTACCATGGGCCCCTGGGTTTAGAACCTCTGATTTACCATAACGTAACTACCGGCTTTTTCCTACGAGGGCTCAAAGTCTTTATGGGCAGAGGCAATGTCTTGTCCCAAAGTTCAATAAGTATTTGCTAGAAGAATAAATCCCCAGAAAGACCTGCCCAGGACGCCAGCTAAAAGTCCCATTCTCTGCCGCATTTTTTTTGTTGTTGTTAATCTACCCCAAGGATATTTTCCCATTGATTTTTAGAGAGGAGGAGGGAGGGGAAAAGCAGAAAGAGAAACATCGATGTGAGAGAGACCCATCGATTGGCTGCCTCCCTCCCAACCCCTGACTAGGGCCAGGGATCCAACCTACAACCGAGATCCATGCCCTTGACCAGAATCGAACCTGGGACCCTTCAGTCCACGGGTCGATGCTCTACCCACTGAATAAAGCCAGCTAGGGCTCTCCAGCATTTCCAGTTGGCAAAGGGCATGCCTGTTTCAGCTTAAAATATGCCCAACGCTAGGAAGGAGATGGCCAACTTCGGCTGCCGTGGGACCAGCGGAAAGAGGATTCACAGAGAAGGAGGCGGCGGCGAGGAGGACTTGGGGGCAGCGTGGGAGAAGCTCACATCGAAGATCTCGAAGCCGGCGATGTCCAGGATCCCGATGAAGGAGGCGCCCTGCCGCTTGGTCTTGTCCAGGGCCTTGTTGATGCGCAGCACCAGCCAGCGGAACATGCGCTCGTAGGTGGCCTTGGCCAAGGCCTCGATGGCAAAGTCAGCCTGCGGGGAGGAACACCGGGGACAGGGCGTCAGATACGAGGAGCCTTTAGACCGGAACCCTTTGCCCCAGGAATTTCACCTGCAGGGCCCTCCCGCAAAGAAACAGCCCTAAGAAGGAGAAAAAGCTTCGTGCACACAAATATGTTCACCGCAACGTTATTCACGACGACAAAGAGCTGAAACAAGCTGACTATCCCACAATTCGGGCACAGTAACTTAGAAAGACTTCTGCACAGACCTTTTTAAAATAAAGGGGACATACTGAAGTACCTACAAGAAATGACAAGCCGTCTGAGATTTCTTCCAAATAATGGGGGGGGATGGGGGGGCGGGGGAAGTGGAGGCGCAGATAAGATGAATGGTGAGCCAAGACTGGCCATGAGTTAATCGCCCTGGAAGCTGCCTGTGTGATGGGCACCAGGGGCTCATTACCCTGTCCTCCCTACTTTACCCGCAAATGTTCGGAAAAGTTCCACAATAAAAAGCCAGGATGACAACTAAGTTTGAAATAAAAAGCAGGACAGGCCTTGCAGGAAATGACTGTCAGTGGGCAGGATCGAGGGCAAATGATTTCCTTCTCTAGACTTTTCTGTATTTCCCCAATCTGAAGTGTCTGTGTAGCATTTTCGTAATGAAAAGACAAAGGTTTTTCCCAACTACTAGGGAAATGAACAGTTGGTAATGATTACGCAGGCCGCCTTTCGAAAACAATGTCCTTGGCTCTCTCTGCACAGCATCACCCGCAGGCTGTCGGCCACCAGCGTGAGGACTGGAGCACGGCCCTCTGGGAAAATGACGAATCAACTTGAACTTCAAAATATTTCCGAGAGATGAGAGTAGCACCTTGAACATGCTATTGCCACTTCAGAAACTAGAAACCGCCAACAGAGGGAAGAAGCGGTCCTGGCTGAGAAGGCCCTCAGCTCCCAGGGAGGCGGCACAACCGTGAGGGGCACCATAGGCAGCAAGACAGCAGGTGGTGGAGAGACAGCCCTGGCACGGACCTCAGGGATGGCGAAGGCCGCCACCGTCCTGGCACCAGAAACATCAAGTTCTCACTATAGAGCAGAACGGACAGGCCTCTGTCCTCACTGACCCATCCATGTAAGCATTGATGGCCCTCATAGGCAAGTGGCCTGGGGAATGCTATGATCTTCTCAGAGTCAGCTTCCTCGTGTCTTTTTTAAAGGATATATATATATATAGATATATATATATTTTTTTAATTGATTTCAGAGAGGAAGGGAGAGGGAAAGAGGGTTAAAAACATCAGTGATGACAGAGAATCATTGATCAGCTGCCTCCTACTGGGGATGGAGTCCGTAACTCGGGCATGTGCCCTTGACCAGAACTGAACCTGGGACCTTTCAGTCTGCAGGCCGCTGCTCTATCCACTGAGCCAAACCAGCTAGGGCTCAGGTTCTTCAGGGAGTAAACATGGCCTTGTCCTCAGAGCTGATATGAGGACTGAACGAGGGGACCCATGCGATAGTGCCTAACACAGAATGACCCAGAGCAGCCCTCAAACTGGCCCCTGCCAGGACCCTCGCTGAGGCGGCGGCGGCCCAGGCCCGCTGCCAGCGGGCGTGCCTACCTGTTCCTTGGTCTGCGCCTTCTGGACGTAATCCCGTCCCACCTTGATGCGAGGCGTGAGGATTCCTCTGGTGAAATCAGTCACATTGATACCCAAGAGGTGGGACACTTTTTGGGCAGCTGGTATTTTTCACAGAAAAGGAGGGGAGGGGAAAAGAAGTTTTCATTAAACTCGAGAACACGTCCCTCTGCCCAGCCTCTAGTGAGAAGAAAGCTGTGGTGGAAACTGAGGCAGCACCACCAGGACAGCTGCCTCGGGAGCCTTCCCCTTGGACCCGGCGGGCACAGCAGGAAGGAACACATCCTAACTGGGCCCAGCACTGGTCCCTCTGCACACTCCCAGCCTCATCTGCCCAGTGTGCAGGCAGGTCTTACCCACAGACAGGACCGAGAGGAGGCAGCCACCAGGCCCCGCTGAGAGGGGACTGAACAGCACTGGCCCACAGAAAGACCTTTTAGTCCCTGCACCCTCATGTCAAATGTTTCTCTAAAGCCCCTAAGCAGGGCACTTTAAGGCTGATGACTTAAGTGGGGTCATGGGCAGTGACCCGCAGGAATAGCTATGGCCGAGACAGCTGCGGTGACAACAGTGTTCCGGGGCCCTAATGCGTGCACGGTACAGCGTGCATTAAGCCGCAGCGACAGCCGAAATCGCTGTCTTACTGAGACAACGGTTTGGTCTCAGGGACGAACGAGGGAAACCCTGGCCCACGATCACAGCTTTCTGCCTCACTCTGATGCTGCCTCCGTGAAGGAGGGTCGCGCTCAGGTGTTTCACAAGAAAGTGCAGAGTGCCAGCCAGCCGGTAACACCCGGACATTGAAAAGAGCGGCGTGTGGAACTCGTCCAAGGCTCTCCTGAGCTGACCCGAGCCCAGGCACCTGCCCCGTATGTCAGCGGGAGGACCAGGGCGTTTACCTGTGTTGTCGGGCATGGATGCCTGGTCGGTGTTACGCTCCTTCTTGAAGGCGATGTTGCCGAGCTGAAGAACTCCCGAGATGACCCGCAGCAAACCTGGGATGCAGGCACAGGCAGCTCAGAACCGAGCATGGGTGGAAATAACCCTGACCTGGCCTTGGCCTAGTCCACGGGGCGGGCTCAGCACCTGGAGGGCTCCCTGCCTCCCGCCAGTGCGGTGGTCTCCAGGGCCTCTGGAAGACCTCAGCTTGAGCAGCCCGGTACTTAGATACGAGCTGTTAACGCTTCCCAACACTTCTAAATCCAGACCAACTACGGATAGGCCTCTAGCTAAGGGCCATGCCACAGTCTGTTTTAATAAATAAAGTTTTATTGAACACAGCCCTCTGTTCCCATTCAATTACATATTATCTATGGCTGAGCAAAGGTGGCTCCAACCTTAACGCTAAGAAATGGGTGTCCTCTCCCAACTTTTTAAATAAAGCCTCAAGGCCACTTCATCTTGCCACCAGAGAAATGAAAGGACACGGGCAGGTTCCACGCCGCTATTCATTCTAGGCCTCACCAACACAGAGATCCCAGCCCCCGCCCCTCCCACACTCCCTGAGACAAGGCAGGACAAGGACTGCAAGGGCGGATGTAGTCCCTATACTGTGCCCCCCTCTGTGTACATGCCTGTGGTTCCACGGAGAGCCAATAACCCTGAAACTCAACCCTGAGGTACCATCTCCCACACACTCAAGCCTTCCTCCAGCTTCTCCAGGGCTTTTCAAGAGCCAGAGCCAACAGGAAGCTCTCCCCAGGCCCAGCAGCTGCCCATCAGATGCCAGGAGAATGCTGACCAGCCTGGGCCTTCCCTCCCTCAGCCCCAGGAGGGCCAGCCTGTACCAATTTGCTCGTCTTCAGGGATGCTCATAATCCTCATGGCCTCCATGGTCTCCTGGAACAAGTCCTTGTCCTGCTGACCGGGGATGGTGACGTGTCCATTCGACAGGAAGCGGTACTTGTTGTATGGCTCCAACAGGAGGTCAGCTGTGAGGGGTGGAGGCAAGGGGGTTAGCGACGTGCTGAAACCAGGGCTCTATCAGGGCTGTAACATCAGGGGTCTGGGAAACTGGGTAGTGCCCCTCAGCCCCAAGAGGCCCCAGGAGCTGCAGAGTAGCCAGGATGCTGACTTTCCACGAGGCCATGATTCCCAGCTGCTGCACTCACAATCCTCCCTGGCTTCTCTCGGGCATGGTTAGAAACGGAGGCCATGTCGTCAGAATGGCCCGGAAACAGAGCTCATCTGGCTTCTCCTCCCCAAACCTCAGCCGGAGTTTTATTTCCCAACGCACAGGCACCCCAGTGCCAGCAGCCCCCCTGTCAGCAGCCCCCCTGACTCACTCTTCAGGTGCTCGCCAGCTCCGGACAGGAGATAGTAGAAGATGTGGAAGGTGCGCTCGTCCTTGGCTTGGCGGATAGCACGGGATTTCTCCAGAAGATCTTTGCAAGCGTTGAGGAGTTGTGCGAACTGGGAGGAAGGCGGCCCCTCCACTTCCCTCTATGCCCACCAAAAGCCAGCGCACTTCACCAGGTGCAAAGAATGGCACGAAGTGGCCAAATAAAATGCAAGCAAACTCTCTTGGCTCGGTCCTTCAAGGGGTGTAGCCTGTCCAAAGAGGGGCGCTCACACTCGGGAGCCTCATCTGTTTCAAGAGCCCCCTTCCCACGAGCCCGTGGAGACAGAAGGCTCCCCCAGAGGAGGCTGTCATGCTGGTGCAGGGAGAAATAAATCAGCCTTCACCCCATCTCCTACCCCGGCCACCACACTGGATGGTCTTGGATAGGCCCGTCCCAGGAGAGGCTGAACTTCATCCTGCCCGTGAAGAAAAACCCGGCTCCGAGTTGGGCTTCCAATGAGCCGCTCCGGTACTCTTCCCGGTGCCACAGAGGAGGGGTCCTAACAGGCCCCGGGAGCAGCTTCCTCTCCACCAAGGTCACCTCACTCCCCGCGAGACCCAGCCGTCTCACCACAGTAAGCATAAGGATACAAGTCTCAATGTTGGCTCCCACGATGTAGCCATTGACATCAAAGTTGATGCGAATGAATTTGCCCTAAGAAAAGACAATGAAGAGGTCAGAGGCCCATCCTCCAGATGGCGAGCCTGGAGGGAGAAAACCAACGTGCCTGGCAGCCAGGGCTGGCACCACACTGGACTCTGTGCCCCCTGCTTCAAGCATGGAACCAGGATGCAGTCCAGTGGTGCCAGTTCCTCCGCGCAGGGGAAGTGTTCCCCACTACCTGGTTTGGCCCAGGCTCTAACTGGCTACCGTGGGACAATCAGGGACCAGCAGTGACTCCCCACTTCCTAGGCTGCAGAAGCGCATGGAGGTGCACACCGACTGGAGTATGGCCTGGCCTGCTCCACGCAGCTGCCGGAATCTTCCTCACTTCTAAAGCGAGGGCACCCCGTTGGAAGGTGACATGGGCCAAAGCTCTGTGCAGTACCCCCACCCCACGAGCCAGGACACGGCTGGCCGCCACTCACAAATCGCGAGGAGTTGTCGTTCTTCACGGTCTTGGCGTTCCCGAAGGCCTCCAGGATGGGGTTGGCCTGCAGCAGCTGCCGCTCCAGCTCCCCCTAGAAAGGACCCAGAGGTGCGGTGAAGGCCGGGCAGAGGGGACGGGGCAGGGCCATGTCTGCAGGCTTGGAAGGGAGGCGCCGGTGGTCCTCCATGCCGGGCTCGGCCTGGTCTCCACATCACTCAGGAGCAACCTTCCCTCCAGAACCCCAGATACCTTGACCGGTTGGAACTCAGTACCCTGGACTGACTGGTCAGTGGGCCTAGAAAGGGGAAGTGACAGCTCCCCCAGTTCCTGGTACAGGGACCCCGATCAACCCTGGAGGATCCAGGGGAGGCAGCACATGAACCAAAGAGATACAAGGCACCATGCCTTCTCCGGCAGTCTCCATCCCAGGTACCTGGCTTCCCTCTGCTCCTTACCTCACTCCCCACCCATCAGGCACATTGTTCCTATTTCACAGGCCGGACACAATTCATCTCATCCATGTGCTAACACACACTGCATTTCCTTGCTGGTCCCTGCCCTACCACCCCTCAAATGTGCACCTAGCACATAGGTGGGTGTCTGAGCATGGGATTGACAAGGGTTCTGAATTGTTTATTAACACCAATAAACTACTTGTGGTCACATGATGCTTTGTGGTTGACAAAAAAGTGCCCTTATGCTGAGGCCGGTTTGGCTCAGTGGGTAGAGCATCGGCCTGCAGACTGGGGGGGTGGGGGGGGGGAGCGGGGACGGGGGGTGTCTCAGGTTCAATTCAAGGGCATGTACCTTTGGTTGCGGGCACATCCCCAGTAGGGGGCGTGCAGGAGGCAGCTGATCGATGTTTCTCATCGATGTTTCTAACTCTCTATCCCTCTTCCTTTCCTCTCAATAAAAAATCAATAAAATGTAGTTTTTTAAAAAGGGCCCTTATGCCTTCTTGTCCCTAGATTCCCATGATACAATGGGGCAAAACAGAGTAGCCCTATTTCACAGAAGAGAAAACTGAGGTTGAGGGAAGAAGAATGATGTGGCTGAGGTTATGCAGCTATCAACTAGGTTCTGCAGGTACTGGAATTCGAGTCAACCACCAACAGCCATCAGTCACTGCCACTCTCCCGCCCTTCGGGGTTCTCTACCTGTCAGAGCAGATCAACTTTGGAAGCAGCCATTGTCCTCCCAGCAGACCAGATAATAACTGACACCGGCTGAGGAAAATACGGATCTCGTTCACTTTAATACCTGGGTACCCTCCAGGGGGAAAGAAGACCGTGCAAGGGCCGGGCGGGGTTCAGGATGTATTAGCAAGGCTGGCGCCAAGCCAGGATGTTACGGGAATAAAGGCTGCCGGTGAGTGATGAGGAGCAAGACTGGTAGGAGCCGCAGCTCCCGGAGAATCAGGAACCAGCGTTCTGGGAACACCTGCCGCAGACTGGGCGCTGAGGCTGCGGGAAGCCCACTGGAGACTGGAAGGGGCCCGGGCCTGAAGGAGTCTTCTATTCTCACACCACACAGCTCAGTGAAGGAGGGTCAGGGCAGTCAGGTCAAAGGGCAGGGGTCAAACACCCATAGCAGGCTCTCTGTGTGTGCCTGGCGCCAATGGTCACAGCACACTGGAGTGCAGGCTTGGGGAGGCCTGGAAAGTCAGCGAGGCAGCCCACGGGCAGGAACTGGACGAGTGCTGCTCCCCCACCCCCTGAAACTCCTCTCAAAACACAGGCCAGGTGGCCAGGCGGCCAGGCTGGCCGGGCCACTCCCATTCCTGCAGACAGAGGGGAGCAGGGCCCCTTGGGAGTCTGCCCCTCGGCTCACAGGTAAACCGAAGGCCTCTGCCTCGGGCCCGTAGGCTGTGCCACGGAACATAGGACAGCCAGAGCGAACTCAGGAGCAAGCATGAGGGGTTCCAGAGGCCAGTTCTCTGCTGACAACGGGATGACTAACCGAGGGGGGTTCCCTTTGATACCTACTCTATTTCCCGGCATGTAAGACGACTGGGCATATAAGACGGCCCCCAACTTTTCCAGTTAAAATAGAGAGTTTGGGATATACCCATCCTGTAAGATGACACCTGATGTATAAGACAACCCTTGACTTTTGAGAAGATTTTCCTGTATTAAAAAGTCGTCTTAGCCCGAAACCGGTTTGGCTCAGTGGATAGAGCGTCAGCCTGTGGACTGAAAGGTCCCAGGTTCGATTCCCGTCAAGGGTATATACCTGGTTGCGGGCACATCCCCAATAGGGGGGTGTGCAGGAGGCGGCTGATCAATGTCTCTCTCTCATCGATGTTTCTAACTCTCTATCCCTCTTCCTTCCTCTCTGTGAAAAATCAATAAAATATATATATATATATATTTTTTAAAAAAGTCATCTTATACGCCAGAATACATGGTAATTGGGCACAGAGGAGACTTATTTTTTTCAATGAAATTTGTGGGACATGAAGTTAGGAGGTACTGGAGGCAGTGCATGCTCATAGTGTGGAATTACCCATCTGGTTTCTAAAGGGCTTCCCTGGGTGGGGTTCTGGCAGTGGGCTACAATTAGTACCTAAAATACACGGGGGATGGGGGAGGTGGGCAAAGGTCAGACTATGAAAGTCCACCTCGGAAGTCTCTTCCTCAAGCTCTCCCTTGCCAACCTGCGCCCGGCCGGAGCCCAGCCTTCCCACTGCAAGGTGAGCCTGGGACGTCCCAGTGGGTGGTCTTGGGATGAGCAACTGAGTCCCTCACTGCAAGGGGGAGGGAGCTCAGCCAGAGCATGCCACGACAGGCCTCGAGCCGTAAGCCAAGTTCAAGAGTTGTCTCCGGGCCCAGCTGGGTGGAAAACGGCCACACAGCTTCAGGCAAGGAGATCAACTCAACTGGGCAATGGCCTTTACCATCCAGAAGCCAGAGGCAACCTATTCACTCACTGGGGTTGGCCGTGGAGTTAGGAACACGTGCCCATTCCACCCCGAAGGCTGGGGAAGAGGATGGGACTAGTCTGCCTCCGCTTATCACACCCTCCTCCACATGCCACGGTACCTTGGAGCTGGGGGCTGCCTCCCTCCCCCCGCCCCCCCCAAGCTGGAGTCTCTCGGAAGTCATGCAGATGGGTCTGCATTCCTGCTCCCTACCAGGGACTCCAAGGTCACCCTCCACAGAGCCGGGCGCATACTACGCATTCAATACATAGTTGGGAAATGGATTTTACGGCAAATTCAGAGATGGAAAACCACAGCTCGAGAACTCCTAACCTCTCGGCCCTGTTTTAAAAATAGGCCTCCTATAAAGAATGGAAAATGGAGGGGTGGAGAAGAGGGAGCAAAAGAAACTTTATTAGTTGCTAAATATAACTCCTGACGCCCCATGGAAAAAGATTCAGAATGTCTTGAGAAGTTTGGCACGTGAAAAGTTACTTTTGGTTCCATTCCAGAAAACTGTACTCATTAGGACATTATGCAGGACACACCCAGGTCTGCATGCAAAGGGACACACACCCCTACTTACTTATATGCGCTGCACACAGCACCTCTGTAAAAGGGGAGCCACCCAGACGGCGCAGTACCCCCGCAGCCTGAGGGGATACCACGGACACTTAGATTTGACAGGGAAGAGTGTGTGCTTGTGAGGAAGAGAGAGAGCACCACACAGGCATGCTGAGACCGAGCCCCCAGCTCTGAGCAAGTCCGATGTGGGCCTTCGAGGCACTGCTGCTGACCACACAGAGGCGACAGCTGAAGGGACCCACCACCTCCATCTAGTCTGGACACTGAGCGCGTGGGGCTCCTGGACAGCAGATTGCCGCCCCACTGTGCCTCGGTCGGGGTTCTGCACGGGCGTTACGCTACCAGGCACGTGGGAGGTTGGGGGCAGGACTGGAACAGCTAGGTGATGAGGCCCATAACCATTCTGGCGGAGCTGTCATTTCAGAGTGCACAAGAGGTCACTGTGTGTCACACCCAGCCCCCCCCTCCCCAGCCAGTCCGTGAGCCGAGCCTATGAGAATCATTCTAGCCAAAGAAAGTGACCATGTGTGGAGTGAAAAGCTGCTGAGGAAAAAATACATAATTCAAGGGCACACGATGATGAGAACACGCATTCCTGGTGCAGAACGTGCAGTAAACGTGCAGCTCACCTAGCGAGGACACTGCTGAGTTCGACCATAATCCACCAAGAGGGAGAGGGGAAAAAAAGGGAGGTGAGAAGACTTTCTGATTGCCCCTTCTCTCTCTCTCTTCGCTGAGGGCTGTCCACCCAGAGGCATTCCAACAGCAGGGAGTCAACTGCAGGCCTGCCCTCCATCCTGCAAGTCTCCATCAGCTTGGGAACCAAATTTTAGAATCTCTCTTCCAACCTCAGAGGTGAAGGCTACACAGCAATTAGCTGCCAAACCCTTGGGGGTGGGGGTGGGGGGGGGGGTATCCGGTTTCTATAGCAACTCAGAAAGTTGGGAGGCCAAGGGAGAAGCAGGCTGGCTACCAATGGACCCACTCCCTGCAGCATCGATGAAGCAGATGCAGCCTCTGCTTCCTTCCCCAGCTCTCACCTAAGCTGAGCCGTGAAGCACTGAATGATCCTCCTCCTGGGGAGGAAGGCACACTCACCTGGTCCTTCTTGCTCTTATGTGAGGAGGCCACGTGAGCCAGATACTGAATGACCTTCTTGGTGTTCTCAGTCTTGCCAGCTCCAGACTCGCCCCTGCCAAGAGAGCCACAGGAGTTAGTTAGGAGAGGCGGCAAATCCTTGAAGTCTGTCCCTTCCCCCACTGCATGCTCTACTGCCTACCATCCTGTTGGGTGCCAGTGAGGGACCCAACACCTAGTGGCGAAAGAGGGGACAGGCAAAATAATGCTGGTTCTGGGATCCTCACGCAGGCCATTTCCCATGGCCCACTGCCTGCCCTGGTCACTTGGCAGCCTTTGCATCCAAATGTCTTCGGAATCAGTGTGAGGCAGCTGTTGACTCAGGGGTCAGAGGCACTCATACATGTTCCTTCGAAACTGGACTTGGAGGAATGTTCTGTACCACTAACTCCCGCCGCAGTGGGGTTTATTTATCTCCTTGTCAAGTTCAAAGGATGAGGATGAGACACCCAGTGTCCACTTCCACCAGGTAAAGAAAGCCAGTGCTCAGAGCCAGGAGGAATGCGTGCCAGAGGGGCCAACGGGTGCCAGCCTGCATGTCGGGTCCTCTGAGGAAGGCGGCACAGCTAGGTCTCTGCCCAGGAGATAGAGCTCATCCGTGCTGTGGGAACACTGAGCGGCCGGTCCCTTGGGGAAGGGGCAGGGCTGGAGCTGGGAACAGATTACCCATCAGCCCAGGTTTTGGTAGGAGTCTCCAGGGTAAGAGCAGATCTGGTGACACATGGCCCCGCCACTCCAACAGAAACACTTACGTGCACAAGATGGACTGGTCCTCTCGGTCTGAAACAAAGAAGACATCGGTTAACTTCTGGCTCCCCTTTTGCTTCTGAAGAGCTGCCCGTTCCCAGAATGCTGCCCCTGCAGGGAGCCCTCCGCGGCGCTGACATGTGCTGGGCCGCTGCCTCACTCAGAGGAGGGACATTCCTATGTGGCAGGAGCTCCGACTGCCCACCTCACTGCCCTCCCTGCCCTCCCCGCCCCCCGACACCACAAATAGTCTCGCTCTCTCACTTCGGAGAAAGGCAATCTATGAAAAGCTCCCAGGAGCTATTTTTCTGAGCGCCTAGGTGGGGTGTCCCCTGTGTGTTTATAACTGGGGGTTCGGGCTGTTAGAAATCAGGCCTGTGGCAGGCGTTTTCAATATTGTCCCCATCTGAGTCAGGAGCATCGGTTCGGAGGCTGGCGAGGGGTGTGGCAGGTAAGGATGGTTTGCAGTGGGACAGCCCTGAGGCAAGATGCCGCCTTGGTCACGTGCAGAGCCTCTCAGAGCCCCCAGTGTCCTCCTGGGACGGGGACCATGGTGTACATGCAAATAACATGCAAGAAAGCACCAGTGTGGTGTGTGACACATGGAAGATGCTCAATGATGTCAGCAGATTTGTAACAAGTGTGTCTCCGGGCCCGGATGTCAGGAATTTTCTGTAACTACCCCCAGCTCTGTGACCCTCTCAACGAGTAAGGATGCTCCCCTTGGGCGCAGGGGGGACAGTAATACCCATACTTTGAAGCTAAGCTTGACAGAAATGTCTGAAGATCTTTGGCCTGACCTGTGTCAGTGCTGGGTGTGCAGTTTTAAGCAAGAGCTGAAAATACAAACTCATTTTTTCCTCTCTTCATCCCACCCATGTAACACCCCCAGCCCGCTTGAGGTCAAGTCTGCCTGAATCCAGGACCAGGCTACTTACTAATATTTGAGCTGCGGGGAGATATTACATTCTCTAGTCTCAGTTTCCTTATCCATAAAGTCAATATGCTCCCAGCTCCCAGCTCCCTGGGAGAATCAGTTTGAAGAACAGAAATAACCTGTGAAACGGCCTGTATGGTAAGCGGCCAGTATGCACTCCACAAGGGGCTGCTGCCTGCTTACTTCCCATCCGGAAGCCACCGGAGGGGGCGGAGCACGTATGGTTATTAGCACTCATAGCTGTTAGCACAGGTGCCGCAGAGAAACGGATGGTCATCTGGAAGGACACTCACTGGCCCCCACCAGGCCAGCCAGGGCCCTGCAAGGCGGCCCAGGGAAGGTGACTCAGAGCTTCCCGTGTGCATGGCCTCAGGAGACGGATTTGCACACACACAGCGAGGTCTGCTTCTTGGCAAGTGAGCCTCCAGCAGGCCTGACCTCTCAGCACACAGGCCTGGACTCCCACTACCATCGCTTCTCCGGCCTGCGGGTCACTCAGAAGGAAAAAGGGAGTCGGGACAGAAAGGAGGAAAACTAAACCTCCAGCCCGACACACATAGCAGCTGCCCACCTGACCAGGGGGTAGTTGCAGAAAGTTCCTCTTCAGTCTCCCCCCGTCCCCATCAAAAATAACAGGGTGGCCGAGGCCGGTTTGGCTCAGCGGATAGAGGGTCTGCCTGCGGACCGAAGGGTCCCCGGTTCGATTCCGGTCAGGGGCGTGTATCCTGGTTGCGGGCACATCCCCAGTAGGGGATATGCAGGAGGCGGCTGATCGATGTCTCTCTCTCATGGATGTTTCTAACTCTCTATCCCTCTCTCTTCCTCTCTGTAAAAAATCAATAAAATATATTAAAAAAATAAATAAATAACAGGGTGTGGGTACCGAGGGAACTCGGTCTTTTACCTTCACCTCCCCCCGCCCCCCATCCTGCTCTCCACTGTGGGACGCTCAGAGCCAGCCCCACAGAAGCAACCTTGCTGCCTGTCTCAACTTTCCCACCAAACAGAGTCCTTCAAGGCTGCAGCTAAAGGTTGGGGGAGACACACAGTTTCCGTCACCTGCCCCCTACGCACGGAGTAGCGACTGAGAGGAATCTGGGACAAACACGGTTGTGATCTGGGGCCCCAGCTCCCCCACCCCGCCTCCCCGGGCTGGCCCCAGCTGCAGGCATGTTCAGTCACCGCTCACAGGCGGGCAAGACCGTACCTGCAGCGTGCTGGCAAGTCGTTAGACAAGCAGCGGCCTGAGACAAGCGGCGGCCGACACTACCATAAAAGGAAACATTCCCATCCCTCCCAGGAGGAACCGTTTTCCCAGAACCGCCCAGGCCAGGTCCCTGGGATGGCTGGAATTCCTCTAATTGTGTGAGGAGTCAGATGCTGAACAACAGGAAGCAGACCAACACGCGCCCCCCCACTCCATCCGCCCACATGTGGGTCCACACACATAGGTGCACATGCACACACAGGGACATGGACAAGCTGCACATGGACACGTGTGCACCACAAGTACATGTATAAGAGATGTGCACACACACACGGGGTCACATGCACATAGATTCCTGCACACACTCAAATTCCAATTCCAGACCACGCACGCCCCCACCCCAGCTCTTCCTCTCCCCTGACCTTTCACCTCCAATTCCTGAAGCCAAGCTAGCACTGCCAACACGGCTTAAAAGGGAAGACTCCAAAACTTTCATTTTTCACTTCAAAGAAGCCTGCGCTCGCCTTGCCAGGACACGCATTTGGGCAAATGCTTGTGCAGAGGCAAACTGGCGGGAGGCCTATCTTATTTCCTCGGCTCTGGTCCCCAAGTCCACCTGCCTTCAGTGCCGGACACCTGGCCCTTACATCTGGAAAGATCTTTCCAAGTCTTACAGTAGTTCTGGCTCTGCTGTCGCACGGCCTCACAATAACCCCGGGAGGTAGATAAGGCAGCAATGTCCCCGCTCTAAGCCTCCTCTTCTGGCCCGTGCAATGGTTCTAACTCTCAGCAGCCAGTCGGCTCTCCACCTGACTCAGTTTACTCGGCCAGAACCCTGGTGCCTTCCAGGCAGGGCCCTCTTAGTACTCACTCTCTAACCCCTTCCCTCCCACACGGGGTCATCTCATGGGATGGGGATACCCGAGAGTCCAGCGCACTCAGTTGTTTGGGCTCAGGTCTTTATTTGGGCCCGTATGGACTATCGGCTAATTTGAAAACGCCCTTCCTTCCTTCACACCAGAGGAGACACAGACAGGAACCCTGTGGCCCAGACCAGGGGAACACACCCCCAGAGAGCACCACCCCCCCTACCTCGCCCCAAAGATAACCCTGTTCTGGGAAACAGGCTCTCTGCCGGGATAGGGCCTCCACCTGCCTTCAGAGGCTGCCCGCTCCCGGGGTCAGAGGGGTGGAGTAGAGACAGGACTATGACCCGGTAGTGGTTTTCCCTGCTTTTAAAAGAAACAGCAGCCCTTCTCCTCGGATAAAACCTTCCCGGATTCCCAACAGAAAGAACGGGGGGTAAAACCCAGAGCTGCCTGCAAGGCGGAAACAGGGTTCCTTGGAGCACACTTTGACAACCACTGGTCCTGGTGTCTGGAGGAGTGACATCAAGGAGAAAGCCAGCGGTGTCACATGCCCCAGAGCCCTGATTCCGACCCTCGCTCTGCACTCCCCCTCGTGATGCCTGGTCCCTGGGGCAGCTCAGCACAGGTGCTCAGGAACTGTCCTTAACAGCCGAGTCCGCTGCTGCCCAGACCCGCGGGGCACTGTCCTTAGAGGAAGAAAGGTGTTTTTTTTGTGTGTGTGTTTTTAAATATATTTCTTTATTGATTTCAGAGAGGAAGAGAGAAGGAGAGGAAGATAGAAACATCAATGATGAGAGAGAATCATTGATCTGCTGCTTCCTGCAGGCCCCGCACTGGGGATCGAGCCTACAACCCAGGCATGTGCCCTTGGCCAGGTTCGAACCTGGGACCCCTCAGTCCGCAGGCCGACGCTCTATCCACTGAGCCAAGCCAGCTAGGGCGGAAGGTTTAAAGCTACACGTTGGTGACGAGGCCATTCCCAACCCCCAGTGCCCCGAGGCCTTCTGGAGCTGAAGCACATCTCCACTGGCCAGTGTTCCCAGGCAGAGGGGACCACAGGTGCTTCACCCCAGGATCAGACCTGTGCTGGGGGCTTATCGCTCACTTCCTTTGTGAGAGGAGTGCGATTCTTGTCCATAAAAGGCCATGAGGCTCCCACAGCGGTGACATCAGCCCCGACAGGAAGTACAGCAGGAAGAGAATGGGCCCGGTTCACCAACGGGCCTGGTTCACCGACAGGGGCCCAGAGCTGACTCACTGGAGGCTCACGGAGATAATGCCTCCTGAGGTTCGGCTACACCGGGAAGAGCGCCCTGCCCCCCAAGACCCATCTTCAAGTCGGCCAGGTTTCTGGAGAACAAGCAAAATGGCACAGAGGGCAGTGTCACGTTGGCTGATGTGCTGCCTGGGGTGAGACTCATAGGATGACTCCTGACAAACGGACCTGAAACTTTCCACCACCCAGGGGTCTGTCTTTCACGAAAACTGAGAGCAGACCCCTGGGTCACTCACTGTGGAAACCCCTCCTCCAAGTCACCTGGAACAGGAAGTGTCTGGCTGCCCCAGCCAAACTCCTGGACTCCAGAGTCCCTTCCCCAGGGAGCCTCTCGTGAACCCATCAGGGTCTTAGCGGGTCAATGGAAAGCATCAAGAGACGTGTGGGTTCGCGCTCAGAACCTAGGGGCCGGGAAAGACGCAGAGGTCATCTGGCTCCACCATCCGCATCTAGAGGTCAGGACACCGTGTTCCGAGAAGCCCGGTGTCTTGATCAAAGGCAGACTGGGCCAAGAACTCGAGCTTCTGGATGCCCAGTGCTTCCCAGAGCGCTCCTGCAGGGCGACACTGAGCCGCCAGCCGCCCTGCCTCCCTACTGCCCACTCACCAAGTGTCACATGGGGCCTGGCCAGCTGTCTGCCGCTGTCTCCGAAGCCAGCCACGTGGGAAGCAGAGAAGTGAGGAAAAGCAGGTGCGAAATCATGCGTGTTAGCCGAGGCTACAGGGGGCTACAGGGGGATGCTGGCCCCGGAGGCCTGTATCATGGAGCCTCTGGCAGCGAGAAGGCAGCCCCTGGTGGTGGCTCTCAAGCACACAACACGGTCACCGGTTATGTTCTCTCCAAGGCACACAGTAGGCCACAACCAGACAGACGCTCAGTCAGCAGCAAGCCCAGCCAGAAGCCAGCTGAACCTGGCCCGGTGCCTCTGCCTACATGCTCCCCCAGGTGGGGCTGTGGTGTGAACCCTGCTGCTGAGGAGGCCCCCGTCCCCAGTTGCAGGAGGCGGAGAACAGGCCACCCTCCCTCCCCACCAGGCACCCTGGGTAATTAGAAAGCAGCCCAAGAGACTGCCCTTCGCTTTCATTGTGTCCTCGGGTGAGTAAGGCCCCAGGCAAGCCCTCCCTCAGCAGAAAGGCAACCAGCAAGGCAACCAGCAACTCGCACAGGCGAGCTCCCAGGATCCAGGCAAACCTGCCAGAAACCACTGCTGGCTGTTTATTCACCTCTCCCGTGGGCGTGGCCAAGAGCGAGAACGTTCTGTGGCTTACTACCCAGGCAGCTGATAGGCTTGTCAGGGTGGAGGGAAATTCAAAAGCCACAGGTGAGCGCTGACGGCCCGCAGCAAAAGGGAGGACAATGACAGCTGAGATCAGTTCTGCCAGCTCTTTAACAACCCTGCCCTCGGGGAAAGGGAACACAGGCAGGGCGGACCCTGGCTGAGTCCTGTGCAGAGAGGACGAAGCCACCGACCACAGGCCTGCAGAGGGCTCGGTCAAAGTGGGGGAGAAAGAGGAGAGCAGGAAACTTAAAACACTGCCAGGCAAAGCTCAGGACAAACTTGGCTCAACACTAGAGCATAAACAGTCCCGAGAAAAGAACAATGGGCTTCGAGAAACACCTGTTGATGAGTTGTGTCAAACTTGCTGGAGAACCCCAGGAACTTGAACAGCAGGAGATGAACAATAAGAGCAGATGAAGATGCTTCCTGAAGGAATCAGGGGCTCTGCTGTCCTGGAGAAGCGGCAATCAAGTGACATGAAAGGCCAGAATTTGCTCCCAGAGCATGGCTTTCTTCCTTGGCTTTTAAATATATTTTTTATTGATTTTTCACAGAGAGGAAGGGAGAGGGATAGAAAGTCAGAGAGACATCGATCAGCCGCCTCCTGCACACCCCACACTGGAGATGTGCCCGCAAGCAAGGTACATGCCCCCGACCAGAATCGAACCTGGGACCTTTCAGTCCGCAGCCCGACGCTCTATCCACTGAGCCAAACCGGTCTCGGCTCTTCCTTGGCTTTTAGCTTAGACCTCTGTCCCAATGCCATCCTGAGGCCCAATCAACACTGTTTGTTTGCCAAAGAGCACCTCGGGTCCCCAGAGTTTATGACAAAGGTGGACACTGGGCCAACACCTTGGTTCAGACTAGAGGAACTTTGACAGAAGCCACTGCTAGAATCCTTCCTCTTATCCCTGCAACTTGCAGCTCTGTGCTCCCGGTAGTTTCAGAGAGTTCTTTTTCTCAGCGGATAGCTTAATTCCAGAAATCAGGCAGAAGGAAAGCAACCCTTTTCTCCGCACGCGTCCCTTTCAGCCCTGACATTGTGCAACCGGCCCGGCTGCAGTCGGGGAGCCAGCAATTGAGAGAACAGGAAAAACGGGCTGGAGAGCAGCATTCACCAGGCCGCGTCCAGGAGGCTGGGAGCCTGAAGGGACTTAGCCATTAGAGACTCCACAGGTGAGTTTTTGTTGTTTGTTTTGGGGGAGCAGGAACAGGCATTAGGCCAAGTTTTCAACCACCCCCAAAGTTTCAGGTTCTAAAAGGGCCCTTCTTTCTTCTCTCCCATTTCGGTCGCCCAGAGCAAAGCACGGTGGACCTGTTGGGTTGGATTAAAAACAACAACAACAAAAAATCCAAAACCGAAGCCCTGAAAAGGATCCATTAACCACAGATTCCTCTTCTAGAAAGAACGTTTTATAGAAATGAGAGTGACGGGCATGACCACATTGTAATTAAGCAGCCTCGTGCCAGGGGCTGGGCTTTCCTTCTGGGGGCATGACCAGCAGCCTCCCAGGATCGGCCTAAAAGTGCCTTCTGATCCGGGCTCGGTGCGTGAGAGTGGGCCCAGCTCTGGGTCCGAGGACGAGATCAGACAAGCGGTGTTATGCGTTCACTGCAGGGAAGGCAACTTTGCCAAGCCGCTTCCTGTGTGTGCTGGTACCCAGCGCCTGAACTCTTTGCGGAGGGTAAGCCAACGCCTGGAGGAAGCGCCTGGCTGACACCTTCATGAAGCAGAGGAGCGCGGGCGGAAGGGACAGTTCGGTCCGGAAACTGCATGGCCACAGTCCTCTTGCTACCTTCTAAGGCAGTGGTTCTCAACCTTTCTAATGCCGCGACCCTTTAATTCAGTTCCTCATGTGGTGGTGACCCCCAACCATAAAATCATTTTTGTTGCTACTTCATAACTGTAATTTTGCAACTGTTATGAATCGTATCTGTGTTTTCCAATGGTCTTAGGCGACCCCTGTGAAAGTGTTGTTCGACCCCAAAGGGGTCGCGACCCACAGGTTGAGAACCGCTGTTCTAAGGAGTACTCACCGCAGGCCGGAAGCCTTCCTTAATTCTTGCAATAACCGTGCCGTTTTATTAACCCAAAGGGTAGATGAGAAAGCAAGGCCGAGTCAGAGTAAGTGACATAATCGGGAAGTGACCCAAATCCAGCCCAACCCCACAGTCTCTTCTCCACACCATACTTCCTGTTCCCGGGCAAGTTGCTCCCTAACCCTGGGCCCAGCAGGTCCCTTTTAGTGACCTACCACAGCCCCTTGCTACCCCAACATCTTCAAGGCTAAGTGGGCGCCCGCTTAGTGCTAGACTCTCACTCTTCTCCTATAATTTATTTGCCTGCCTCTCTGGACTGGGCCTTGGTCTCCTTCAGGAAGGGCCACGACTAGCACACAGTAGGTGCTCTGCTAACACGGGCAACCACGTGCAGGCACAGAACACAACCTCGGGGTGAACCAATGCTGCATCCTGTGGCTCAGCCCTCCCTAGAGACAGAGGGCCTCTGTGTGCCACTAGCTGGCAGAGCCACCTGGCTGGCACATTCCTGCTTAAGTGGAGTCATCACATCTGTGGCTTCCTCAGCCGACTGGCCTGGTGACTGTTCAAAGTCACGCTTTCCTGCGCCTTCGAAGATTCCCCAGCCTCTCCTCGGAGACCCTAGAAAGCAGACAGCTCCTCGGGAGCAACCCCCACCAGGGCAGAAGGAATGCGGAGAGAGGGGCAGGACGAAGCTCCTCCTCCAAACTAGAGGGTCAAGGAGAAGCCGCCGCCAAACACCAGCCAGAGAAATGAGGGGCAACGGCGTCCCTGGGGGGTGGGCACAGGGCCGAGTCGGGAGACCCTGGGTTCTGGAGCTGACAACCTTCGGGCCTTTGAACAAGTCAGCTAACATATGTAGGCCTGGCCGTTTTCCTGTGACTTAGAAGGGTCGTATTCAGATGTAAAGACAGTGCTAAAATCCCACCTTCATTGTTTACCCCCAAATGTTAGGCAACCACTGCGAGGAATGTGGACACTCAGGGGGGAATTTGAGCAACTGCTTGCTGACCAACCACTTCTGGTGCAGCTTCCGCTGAGCAGCGGAGCAAAGGGTTAAAGAAACAGCTCTCAGATTTGGATTCTTCAGGCCCGGAATGGAAGCAAACCCTGCTGCCCCTCCCCCAGAAATGCTGGGAGCTCATTAAAATACCAAAAAGCCACTGGAGGTGAGCGGCTTTCTAATTAGCATAGAAGAGGGTGTCTTACCCTTCTCTTAATAGGGAGACAATTGGGCTCAAGTCCAATTCTTTCACTAGCGAGTTCTGTAAGAACCTAGACTCATCCTCAGAGGGAGACCCCAAGGTCTGGCCCCCCCAAAAAAGCCAGCAGCACCAGTTCCCAACCCAGTCACCCCTATGCAGACCACTTCTGCTTCTGTCCAATTCCCTGGCAGCCCCTAGTGCCTGCCCCTGGCAAGTTCCTATTCCCCGCTAGGGCTGATGTCTGCCCAGCAAGGGCAGCCACACAGTGTATGCCCTCGCACCCCCCGCCACCCACTCTGGGGCTCAGACAGTTGGCACTTTGCAGAATCCTAAGGATCGGTTCAATCCCCAAGACAGGAAGACCTATCAACGGCCACAACAACAAATGAACCAACTACAGTGGTACCTCGAGCTACGAGTTTAATTCGTTCGGCAACCTTGAGGCGTGGGAAACTATGAGACGCTCGAGTCTCGGTAAACTGGTGGGTCGTGTGCAGCCGGTCGATCCGCGTGATTACTCCTATCTCAAATGTTGCTCATATTTCAAAGCAAAAATCGCTCACTCGACGGCTCGTATTTCAAAAGTTAGGGCACTCGTATCTCGAGGTACCACTATGTTACCACCACTTTAATTAAGCCCAAGGCTGAGGATTAAAAGAACAAACACAACTGTGCCGGGCACGTCTGGGCTGCACTCTAACCACTCACTGCCACACCTGCCAGCCTGCCCACAGGATCCGACCACCTCGGTGCCTTTCCGGCCACCCCAGGCCTCAGCGCCCACACATTCCTCTGAGCTCTCAAGACACCTGCCGCAGTTGTGTTGGCACCAGGTGTAGGTAGCAGCTTGTCTTGTTATACAGCTACAGCCACAGATCCGTGTCCAAACATAGCTTGTCTCTCCAGTTAGACTGCCAGGATAAGTCACTAAACCTCTTGATATTCTAGTACTTTCTATCTCTCATCTCCATGGCCTAATGCAGGACACACCATATGCTGCTATGCCCCATTCCGTTGCCCATGGCAGATAGCACTCATCTATCCCAGCAATCCTTGGCATTGAATCTTAGCTCCTTGCCAACAGAGGGCCGAGCAAACCACTACCCATGGACAGGGGTTGACACTCGGAGTAAAAGCAATCTGCAAAGCTTATTTGTCCAATGGTTCTCCAGTGTTGGCAATTCTGCCTGCCAAGGACATTTGGTAGCAACATCTGGGGACATTTTTGGTTGTCACAACTGGAGAGGGAGTGTGATACTGGCATATAGTGGGTAGAGGCCAAGATGGTGCTAAACAGCCTACAAGGTACAGGACAAGTATCCCACCCCCCAAAAGAGAATTAATTATCTGATCCCAAATGACAAGTGTGCCAAGTCTGAGAAATCCTGACCTAGGCAGAGCAGCCATATAATTTGCCATCTAAACTGGCATGTTTCTGAGAGTGAAAGGGGGTGATTTACTAATACTAACTCCAGGACAACAAGCACAAATCAGGGTCTAAAGGCAGTGTAAGAGATGAAAGACAGAGGGAGGTCCCTTGGAAGGGTCAAACAGCTCATCTCATAAAAGTCCCCAGGCAAAGCCACCAGCTACCCTACTTGCCAGAATAAATGCTAGTATGTCATAAGCCACAACCAGCAGAGAGGAAATCTTTGTCTAGTTCTTGTGTAAAGCAAAAGCAGAAAAGGAACTGTCTAGCTGTGCCTTTGAAGATGGGAGTGGCAGAGAACAAACCTGTTCCCCCTAAAAGCCAGAGGGGTGGCCTGTGCTAAAGACGTGCTCTCCAAAAGAGAGGAGCTCATTCTCACAGCCTGCCGACCCCGCCGCTCCCTGCTGACACCCGACTTAGGGTGAGAACCCACGGCTATCCTCAGGAAGTTTCTTTACCAATGAGCCATCTTGTCGTAAGAGGGGCAACTGCTGTTAGTTAACTTCCTCCTTGCCCCAAGAACAAGAGACCTATTGCTAATATCTTCGCAGGTCAGCTGTGAATAACAAGAGGAACTTGGAAATGGCCTCATAAAGCTTAAGAACTACAGCAAGTCCCTGATTTACCTGAAGGTGAGTGATACCTCTCAGACTGAGGGTTAGAGAGCATGTGCACACACACCCTTAAAAAGAAGCAGCGGGGCCGAGACCGGTTTGGCTCAGTGGATAGAGCATCAGCTTGCGGACTGAAGGGTCCCGGGTTCGATTCCGGTCAAGGGCATGTACCTTGCTTGCGGGCACATCTCCACTGTGGGGCGTGCAGGAGGCAGCTGATCGATGTCTCTCTCTCATCGATGTTTCTGACTTTCTATCTCTCTCCCTTCCTCTCTGTAAAAAATCAATAAAATATATTTTTTAAAAAAAAGAAGAAGAAGCAGCGGGGCCTTATCTCCCTGTGCCCGCAAATGGATTTCCTATCTGGGTCTCCACAAGATGAAAACACCCACACCCTGGCCCTCATCATTTGGGGCAGTTCCTCGGTTCCTCTCAAGGCCATTTCCATTACAATCAAGACTTCCTGGTCGGCACAAAGGAAACCTCCAGCCCCTGCATAGTCTCTTTATCTTTCAGAATTATCTCCAACTTGTAGAGTTGACTTTTGCCCCTCCGTTTTCTGTTGTTGTTGAACAAATAAACCATGAATGAATCTCTTTGGGAAGCAATTCCACAGGCTGTTGGGAAGTCCATTTCTAAGAATGCCAACTCCTGGTGCCATGCTCTGCATCGTTACATTATTCTTGTTGTAACAGCCTGTATCAAAAGGAAGAAAGCCCACTCGCTAGGACATGGTTCAAGTCCTGATTGGGTAGCACAGAGCTCAAAAGACTTCAGGATGCAACTCTTGCACTTGGCCAATTAAAAGAGCCAGGAGAAAACTGACTCATAAACACCAGAGACAGAAGTGGGCTCTTCAGGAATCTCACAGATTTCTCTCCCACCAGACTGCTGTAGTTAGCACTTTGAAACAGACATACTACCTTAAAGCTAACGGGCTGGCTTCCTTGAAGAATTTTGATAGACGTGAACGTAAGCCAAAGGCTAGGCCAAACTTGTTCATCATCCATAATTCATCAAGCCTGGCAATGAAACACCTTCTCCACAGCGCTATGATATAGTACACACAGACCCACAGGCTGCCATTTTAAACCACTAAACCAGAGACAAAGTTGTTCACATAACAAAATTCATTACTATCACTGCGTTGATTAATTGCAAAGTTTAAAGAAATAAAGGATGCACATGTAATAGGACATGAAAAACCGCTATCAAGATAAGAGATGAGAGAAATATATATATAAGATATGAGGCGAGAGCCTGCCTGAAAGTTGGGCTTAATTCCAAATTACAGTAAATACACCATCTGCCAGGTGCCTGGCTGAGCTCTGAGAATCAAAAGGCAAGGTGAGTCCTGTCCATGTCTAGGAGAGGAAAACAAATATGTAAACATCTAATTCAAATAAAATATGACCAGGCCGCTTATGCAAGTCTAGCCCTGAAGGGCAGTAATGCTTCAGTCGTGTCTTTAACAAAAGAGCAGGGACCTGCCAGGCATTGCGGGCACAGAGAACGGGGAAGGCGGTTTGAAAACGGAGTTCCATGTAGCTGGGAAGCTGGAGAGGTGGGCAGGAGGCCAACCACAGAGGGCACTGTGGGCTGCTAGAGGATTTGAGTATAATCCTGGGGGCAATGAGGAGCCTTTTCAAGATTTTTCAAGATTTCTAGTTGAGATTTGATCAGATTTGCATTTTAGAAAGATGACCCTCTGGTAGAAACACAAGAAAGAGGGCTCTACTAAGAGTGAAGGAAGGTTAAGAAGCCACTGAAATCAGGCAGACAAAAAATTGTGGGGTCCGAACTAAGGCCAGGACCACGTGGGTAAGAGGTCGAAACATGACAAGAGAGAAAATCTACAGAAAGTGCGAATGACTTGGAAAAGAGGTGAGAAGGGAAGAGGAGAGGGTAAGGTGAGTCAGGCTTCAGGCTTTGATGATTGGCTGAACGGAGAAATGCAGCTGGGGATCGGATGATAGGGCCAGTCCTCAGCCAGAAAGTGATGCAGAATCTACTTGAGTGAATGAGGCCATCGTCCAGAGGAGTATGTGGAGGGAGGGTGCGGACAAGACCCTGAAGAGCATCGGTGTGGGGGGAAGGAGGAGGAACAGGAAAGAACCACACTTTGGGGGAGGGCAGAGATAAGGGAAACTAGAGAGAGGATCACAGGAAGGAAGGCTTTCGAAAGCGAGTGGTCAAGATTGTCCAATGCTGGGGCGAGGGTAAGTAAAATAAGAACTCGTGAGTACCACGGATTTCCCAAGACAGAAGTGAGGGTGACCTTTGTGGGACAGTCTAGAGAAGAGGTGGGGCCAGACATCACAGATACTTCCTCTAAACAACTCCGCTGTGGACCTGGCCAAGGGGCTCAGTGGTTTGAGCATGGTCAGGGCACACACATAGGTTATGAGTTCAATCCCTGGTGGGGAGGGTATAGGAGGCAGCCAATTGATGTTCCACTCTCATGTGGATGTTTCTCTCTCTCCCTCCTCTCCCTTCCTCCTCTATCTAGGGGTGTGTGTGTGTATGTGTGTGGTGAGAATCGGGGGAAGGGGAGGATATAAAAAACAACTCCGCTGTAATGGGAGAGAGTAGAGAAAAGCTAGAGTGGGATTCAGAATTCAGAAGAGCCTTTATGTCTGTTTTTTTTTTTATTGTTGTTGTTTTTTTTAAATGGGAAAAACTGAAGCATGTTTCCACACTGTGAGGAAATGAAAAAGGTGAAAAACAAGGGAGAAAGGCAGTGACTGGTAGAAGAAGGGGTACAGAAGTGAGAGGACTGATGCAGAAACTTTTGACAAGAATGAGAAACCGGGAAACGCTTCTCGGACTTTCTATCAACATATACACATGTCCTTTGATAGCCACTGCTCTCACATATGGCTTACAGACCTCACCACGCACCGCCCCATCACCACGGCTCCAGGCACTAGATCACCGGCTCCAGCCACTAGATCATTGTCACTAGTGAGTGAGCACCTGCAAAGGTGTCAGCCAGGCTGCAGGGAAGCCAGCCACTGGCAAGGCCGCGGCACTCACCTTGCATCATACTCCTGTAGGCGGAGTCTGTGATGGCGTAGATGTGAGGGGGCATCTCGTGCCTCTTCTTGCCTTTATACATATCCACAATCTCTTCCGAGTAGATGGGCAGGTTCTTATACGGATTGATGACCACGCAGAACAGGCCTGAATAGGTCTAAAGAAAAGAGCAGCACAGAGGAACGGGTTAGGAAGGCTCCTGCGCAGTGGGGTGCCAACTTTGTGGCACAGATCTGTTGCCTCTGAGGCCGCCATGGTGGCCTGGATGACAGCGCTCCTGGGACCCTTGCTCTCGGGGCTCAGCTTCCTGCTGCACATGTGGGCACACCGGCACCATCTCCCCTCTTTCGGGGAGGGTCCTCCCTCAATGGCTGACTGCTGCAGACTCTGCACATCAATGATGTGTGCACATATGTATAAAAAAATAAATAAATAAAAAATAAATAAATGAGTGGGGAAAAAAATGATGTGTGCATCAGAAAAGAGCTGTGGCAAGTTTCGCCGAGAGCAGAAACCCAGTTACAAAACTCAGCTGCAAGGACGAAAAGAGATGTGTTTGTCGCTGTGAGATGCACAAAGAGAAAAGGATTCAGCTGTAGCAAGCAAAGTGTGTAGAAACACAAATTATTCTACCCTGAAGGCCTCTCAGAGATAGTGAAGCCTAAACTTCTCCAGCACTGGGAAAACTCACTCTGTTCCTCAACCAACTAGATCTTGTGTGGGAGAGTAGATCAAGGAAAGGTACTTCCCTCCCTGAAACCTTCTGGAGACAAGGACATGAAAATCTCTCAAAAACCTAGACCACTTTCTTGTCGCCTGTGAGACTTCTCCAAGACCCTGGTCATTTGTGAAAGGAAATCCCGTTAGTCAATAGCCTTAATGTGAGGCACCCAAAAATACACTCAGTACTCTAAGTCTGACTTGACCGGGTTAAAATTAGACCCTGAAGGCATGTGTCCTGAGTTCAAGTCTCAACAAGGGCAAGTTTCTTAACTTCTCTCTCCCGCCGTGTCTCAATCTGTGAAATGGGGATGGGAGAAGGCGGGTGATGTAAGGTCTACATACCATGATTCACACACACCTGCAGCCCTAGGCAGTTAATGACAGAGCTGGGAGCAGACCCAGTCTCACACCCTCCAGTGGGGACCTCCTTGGTCACAGAAGCTAGTTTTCTGAGCTCCTCACATCGTTATGTTGTTCTCATGACAAGCGGCCTCCACCCTCACTGTCCACAGTTTTGCTCCTTGATCCAATAGCAGCCAACATCTGAGGGTTGCAAGACCCAGCCCCTTGCACCCCTATCTTCTCTAATCCCACCAAAACTGAAGTGGATCTTGTGGTTGAAGCCACAGACAGGGCCCACCCAGGAACCAGTCATGAGGACAGAGGCTCTACCCAGCGCTGACGAAAGGCTACAGCACTCGGGTGCTCCAAGCAGAAGTTAGATGGAAAGCAGAACTCCAGAGGGACCCACGAACCATACACGGTTCTGTGTTTGGACATGAACCAGTGGGTCTGCCTGCCTCTTCTGTCCGGAGGGCGCACAGAGCCCTCAATTTCCTTTTTCCTGGGATAATGAGGCATTTGTTTTCTCCTCAACTACTCTTGTCACTAGGTACCAAAGAGGTCTGAATGTGGTGTTGGCAACCTGAGGGGCTGGTATTACGGGGAGAAGGGACTGCAGCCGGGACCCCTGTTTTCCCTCCCTATGTCTAGTGGGTGGGGATGAGACAGCGGCCAGAAAGCAAGCAGCAAGGTCATCCCAGGAGCTCAGGAACAATGGAGCTTTGTTCCTGGGGGTTGAGAAAACCCACACTCTAGGAAATCCAGCCCGATGAAAGCGCAGGACACACGGACACACGTTTAGGGCGTGCCACGGAGCCAGATGTTGGGGAACAGCTGATGGTGACAGCAGAAGGGCTAGGGGTTACTAGGACAAGTCTTTCTGACAGCTGGGTGGGCAGATGGCCCTGTGGAGAGTTCTCTGGGCTAATCCCATGAAATCGGTGGGTCTGATCAAACTGAGCCCCGGGGAACACGTGCCGCCGCTCAGGTGGGAGGAAGGAGGCGCGGCTGTGAGCCCCTCTCTGGATGCTCGTGGAGGCGCAGACACTGAGCAAGTGGCTCGGCTCCCACACGAGCCACGCCAGGAAGCTGCTCCATTCACGGGCCACAGAGGCCCTTTGTGCCTGGCCGCCCCCTGTCCCAGAGCCTCACCCCCCAAAGAAACAGACAGAGCAGCTGTGGTGCAGAATTAGCCACACCGCCCACAAGGCCAGGCAAACACGCTGCACAAAGGCTCCCGGTGTCGCAATTTGGAATGTCGTGTGCAGAGAGGTGGACTGTGGATGGGGAGGAGGGGGTGGCCACCCCTCCCCAGGCAACCCCACCAAGGGGCTTTGATCTCGCCACAGTTCTGCACCTGCTGGGGTCTTCATTAGGGCAACTGCAGCGACAATCAACTTCCTTTCTGGTGACAACACTTAGGAGGAGGAGGAGGAGGAGGAGGAGGCTGGTCTGAGGCAAGAGGAACTACACACGGGAGGTGACAGCAAAGGAACAAAGATGAGAACGTGTGCCTCCAGCCAGAGAGTTCCAGAGAAAAAGCTCAGGTCCTACCCACCATGCCCGCCCACTGAGTAAACCCACACTTCAAAAGAAAGATGAAGCAACTAACATGGATGGCACTTTAACAACTAACACCCCCATTTGAAGCAGGAAAGACCATTCCCAGCCGGCTGGTATAAGCAACGGCATGCAGGCCTCTGGCTTGTTTCACACTCAGCAAATCGCCAACGGGACCCAAGATGAACAGTGGCGCCGGCAAAAGACCAAGCGAAGGGAGACTTTAAGGTGATGCTTCCTTAAAGTCCCTTCGGTTTTTGGGGTCACAAATTCTGAATTTCAGCAGTTAATATCCCTAGGAACAGGGGGGACTTTTCAATTTGGTCCAGACAATATTCTCACCAAGAAAGAGAGAAAGAACTGGGTGGAGAATCAGGAAACCGAAGTTCCTGTCTCAGCCCTGCCGATGCCTCGCTGTGTGACTCTGGGCTAGCCCCTTGCCCTCTCTGGGCCTTACCTCTTCCCACCTGTCATATAAGAAGGCTGGGCTAAGCTGGTCTATACTGAAGGACTTGTCCAGGTAGTCAGTTCTGTGTGTCTCCTCACTGACAGGTCCTTGACTAATCAAGCTCATCCCCACAGGGTGGTCAGGAATGAGGATCTCATGACCATGGACCAGTTTAGCAATCAGCAAGGCAATGCACTCCTGGCACACGGTCTAGCCCAGCTAGGACTTCTGGGCAATCCAAAATGGCCCGTGCACACTGCAGGGCACTCAGCAGTACCAGTCATGTGGGGCAAGGGTAGTGCCCTGGGGAAACAGGTGTTGAAGTCACCTCGAAATTGTACAGAGAAGAAAATGGTTGGCTCTTCGGGAGTCTCACTCTCCCTGTAACAAGATGAGCCCAGTGTCTCCTTTAGGATACACAGGATCCTGGGCACACCCCTCAAGCTGAGACTTAGTTTTCCCAACTCTAAAATGAGAAGCTTGTGATGATCTAAATGTTTTCTTCCTCCAATTCAAAAAAAAAAAATGTGGAGAACTGTTTTATTCAGCTCCAAGGCCAAGAAGGCCAAGGTGTATAAACAGCATAATTAAATAAAGAGCTATTTTAGGAATAATAGGAACCAGATATTTCTTCCCTACTGGAGACAAAACCAGGAAGAAATATCTCTAAACTGATCAGAAAAAAATGGGACGGATCTGAGAAAGAACTTTGTGACCCTAGGACCATAGGAGCTTGGAGAGCGTGTCACCAAGGGAATGAGTAAATGCTCATCTCTTGACATTTTCTCCAGGGGCGCTGAGCTGCCATCCTGCACATGTAACCCTGCTGGCCGGAGGGAAGAGAAAAGACTGGCCTGTTTTTTGCAGGCTGTGGGCCTTGGTACATGCTGTTCTCTGCACTGTAGGCCTGGTATGGGACCAGCCTAAAGAGCTGGATCAACTAGGCATCCAAGCCTGCTCAGAGCACACTCCTTAGGGAAGCGAGCCACACTGCCAGATGTGAGGGGCGAGGCAGGAGCGGACCAGGTGGTGCAGAGGAACAAGTGGGAAGCCAGGGTACACATTTCCCTCCTTGAGAAGGAACTGATCACACTGGCCCTTCCTATCTGCACCGAGGCCAGTGCGTGAGCATACCTCACACATGTCACATCCCCCCTCCACCGACCTACCCCAGGCTTCCTGTTGTGGTTTTGGCTGTGTAGAGAAGACATAAAAGTCATGCTATGAGAACATTCCATTAGGATGTTCAGATACTGAAGTGCGAGGATGTCACCCCAGCGTTCCTTCAAGCCCCCTTCTCTCCCAGAGAGCCCAGAATCTGAGGCGGGGAACACACCCAGAGCCTAACCCACCCCCCCAAGAGCTGGGCCCACTTACATAGATGAGCCCTGAGTAGTAACGCTCCTTGAGGTTGTGCAGCACCGAGGCTTCGTTGAGGCACGTGAGCTCCGCCATGTCCTCCACCTTGGAGAACTTGGGCGGGTTCATCTTCTGGATGTCATCCTTGTTCACCTTCACCTTCTTCCCGTTCTCCACCAGCTCCACAATGGCCTCATCGCCCACCTCTTCCTTGAGGCTGGCAGGCTCAAAGCCACTCTTGTCAGAAGGCACCCATACCAGCTTCTTGGCAGCCCAGTCAGCCTGGGCCAAGGGGTTATTGATGAAGTTTTTGTCCACATAGAGATACTTATCGGCAGCTTGCTGCGCCATGGTGACTTACAGCCAGGACCTATGGGAGGAAAGAAAGGACAAACGTTAGATAGAACCACATTAGCCGCACAAGAATCGCTAACATGCACCTCTGATCTTTGCAAACTAGATAGCATTGCAGTGCCGTAAACTCTATATAACCAGGCTGCACAATTTGCCAACATTTCCTGGCTTCTACTTTTGGGAGAGAGATGTATATTGCTGAGAACACAGGGTAATATCAGGGATGCTGTAAGAAATTCATAGTAAGGTATATTCTAGGATCGTTACACAATCAATTAATCTATAAACAACTATTATGCCACATGACGAGCACTAAGAGTCTCAAAGACAGACGCAGTTACAGTCACCCTGCCATGCCTACAAAGGCAGGAAAAGGACCACACAATTTAAGAGAACTTCCAACAAAAACAGGTCGCTAATTAGCCAAAACAGGGGCAATTGACTGCAATTACACATGGTGGAAGTTTCCAGTTTGAGAAACTTTTTCTTATTTCACAGAGTCGACCCAAAGAACATAAAACACCAGCATGTTGCCAAAACATTGTCATTCCATCTTGATAATAAAACCCAAAGAAATAAGGCGAGAAGAAAAGAAGTCAGTCTTTCCCTTCCTGGGGCACCGGTGTGCCAAGGGCAACCCTCACAATTCAGGGCCAGAAGAGCGTAAGCACACGCGCGTTTGCTTGTTTCGAAACTCATTTGCACCATAAAGATGATGAAATAATTACCCCTTACGCCTGTGTGGTTTTATTGTTCATAAAATGCTCTCCCATAGACTTTGCTATCTGGAAAGATCCTTGTCGTAATAACCCTGTGAGCTTGGTGAGGTACGCGTTATTATCCCATTTTACAGATGAGGAAACAAGAGCTGGAGGCAGGGGGGTTGTGCAGAGTCCCCCAGGAAGAACCCCAGACTCCCGGTCCTGTGGCCTTTGCCCCGTGCAGCCACAGCACTGATTCCTATTCAGAGGCGCGGGCTCGGATCAGCTCAGAGGACAGCTGCTCTGAGGGAACCAAAAGCAGGACTCAGAAAGCCTGGTCAGCAGCCAGCCATGCCGCCGGAGGAACCGCCCAGAAGCCCACTGCCTGCGCACAACACCGGCAGGCTTTTCCCTGGCGCGGTCAGGGTCCCCAGCCCAGGCACAGGGAGCCAGATCCAAACCCAGAGTCGCACAGGCTTTCCTGCTTCCAGATTCCAACAGGGACTTGGATGCCAAGGAAGCTGGAGGGCTGGGAGGGAGAAAACAAAAGGAAAAGTCTGGGCTGCCCGGGCCTTCTTATCTGGGCTCATTAAATGGTTTCCAGATCAAGGCGAAGGGGCTCCCCTGGACTCATTCCAGGAGGGGCTGTTTTCCAGGAAATCTGCTGGTTTCCCCCACAGGAGGGAAGGCAAGTCCAGGGAGCCGAGCCTGGCAGCCTCCCCAGCTCCCCCAGCTGGCGGCTTGGTTTACATTCTCAGCACAAGCCAACCCTGGAAGCCCCTCTCTGGGACCAGGGGCACCATCCACCTGCAAGGACCAACCCCCCAAAAGAAGGCAGGGCCCAGGGTTCGGCAGCAGCAAACAAGGCGTGAACAGAACAGCTATAAACCGCCTGGCCAGCCCTAGTCTTCCCTGTGGGGCTGAGGTCGAGGCAGGTGGCAGCTTACTTCCAGCTGTCCTTGCATCCACACTGGCCAGTCCATGCGAGCAATCGAAGGCTTCTCTCCGCCAGCATAAATACCAGCTGTCATCTGCCTGTCCCCTGTTTATCTGACCACTGGCCAGCTGGCCTCTCCAAAGTCTCAGTACCCGGGCTCCCCAAACCAGTGTCCCCATTGTGTCTCTGCCCCGCTCAGGATCATGCAATGATTGCCAAGAACAGGGTCTCAGAGGCTACTGGTTCTCAATCCTTTTGCAAACTTCAAACCCATAAAAGGTAAGACAATCTCCCATCAAGATGCAAAAGGGAGTCTCCTGAACCTTGTGCCCCCTAAATCCTAAATCTGCTGCTGGTTGAATTCACTGACGCAGCCCAGGGAAACCTGAGGATATATCACACCCTTTACAAGATCCCTCCAAGAGGAGGGAAAGGGACAGTCATTACGTATGTAGATCCCACCAACATCAAGTTCTGTTTATTCTCAACCTCACTTACCCATCAATCACCCTGGAAAAGAGCTTTTATTACCCCCAATTTATAAATAAGGAAGCCGGCTCAGAGACAGCAAGTCATTTGTCCAGTCTCCCGGCCCAGTTCTGACCCAGGATCCTAACCCCGAATTTCCTGGCCCCCAGGCCTGGGCTCTTCCCGGCACACTTGTGCCCGGGGTCTCACCACACAAAAGGCCAGCCTGGCACTGAAGCTGGGCTGAACCCGTTGATAAGCTGAGTGGGACCTGGGGAATGCAGAGGTAGGCATTCCACAGCGTTCACCAAATATTTACTGAGCACGCGCGCAGGGGGGCTGGGAACGGGCCTTCCTGGTGTGGACCCTGCGGCCCGTCAAAAAGCAGGGCACAGCCCTGGCTGGTGTGCTCGGTGGTTGGAGCATCGACCTACCCACTGAAAGGTCATGGTTCGATTCCCAGTCAGGGGCACTGGACCTGGTTGCAGGTTTGATCCCCAGCCTGGTTGGGGCTCGTGAAGGAGGCAACCAATCTCTTTCTCTTCCACACTTTCCTTTTAACTGGCTGTAAAAAGCAATGGGAAAAATATCCTCCAGGATTAAAAAAATAAAAAAAGCAGAGCACATTGAAACTCAATATAATCAATCAATCAATTAATCTCAATATTCTCACTCTCCTGGCCTGTGAACTGCCTCAAGCAGCCCATCAGTCATGGCCAACTGACTCTGGCCCCCATCAAACTCCATTCCATCCCAGCAACACCACCCCTGGTGGGGCCAACAGCCAAGAACCCCTCTGGAGGCCTGGCATCACAGCAGCCCCTGGGTGCCCTCCAGGCTGCAGGCCTGGGCCTCGGCCTACCCTGGAAATCTGGAAATCGGGTATACTGCCTGGCCCTTTCATTGGTGGGTCGGTGCTGGAGGGCCATAAAGCGCAGGTGACGAGGAAAACCCATCCAACCACTGCCCTGGGCCGGTCGTTCGACCCGATCTTCAGGCCTCAGAAGGGGGGAAGGGGCAGTTAGAGGCCAGCACTGTCTGCCTCCAATACCAATCAGAGACCTGGGGCCAAGCCACAGTTCCTATAACAGAGGGAGACCCACTACCTTCCCTCAGAGTTGGGCCAACACAGAGGCCAAGACACCCACGGATGGTGGGCTTGAGGAGTGCCCACTCGCCTCAGTGCCCCTCTCTGGGCAGAACTTTGCATTAAACAGGGCTGGGCCCACAGAGCCCGGCCAAGGACAGAGCTGTCTGGTTGCAGCAATTCTGCTGGAATGACGCGGGGGAGCAGCCGTGCCAAGATCAATAGACGGGCTGGACTGGTGGGGGGGGGTTGGGGGGGACCACAGAGGTCACGATAAACAATGGGGTTGCAGTTAAAGCCCTCCCGCCCAGCCCGGACAGGAACATCACATTCAAGGATTCGGAGGCCACCGGACTGCCACTGAGCTCACCTGTGTACGGTAAAGAGGCGCCCGGGCCCCAGCAGCTGCTGAGTCTGTGTGCCCATTGGGAAAGAGGGGATGCAGACAAGTTACCTACCACTCACCTCTAAGCATACAGGTGGAGTAAGCCACCACCGTCAAGAGGTCTTAGAACTGGCATGAGGGGCACGAGAGAAAGAGTACAAGAGGCAGTCTACTCAATGCAGCAGCCAGCAAGCAGCCCCTTTCCCGTCCCCCCATCCTGGGACCCTGCTACATAGTCACTTTGAAATTAAAACAAACAAACTGAATGGAATATAAAGGTTTTCAAAATAAAAGAAA